>VZRH01003522.1:986221-1005428 GCA_013397555.1 Urocynchramus pylzowi
CCCCTCCTCATTCTGGGATCACAGCCAATCCCCAGCACAGCAGCTGACTTTCCCCAGAACTAACTAGAAATATTCCGATAGACTCTATTTATAGACTCAAAAAACTTAGGACTGGAAGCAGCCAACCGAATTTTTCCACTCCTTGTTCCCCTCTGTTATCTATTTATCTGTCTATCTATCTATACTGGGCTAACCTAAATTCCAGCTTCCTGTGTTTCTCAAGGGGGAACTATCCTGCCCACAACAGGTACACCACAGGCACATAACCTCTTACACAACCCAAGGCACCTGCAGAGACTGCGTGCAATTTACTGAGCAGACTAAAATAACAGAAAAACTCTACTTCTATGTCACTCTACAAAGTATTCATGCTAATCTTTTCTCCTGTCACTAATACTAGAAATCAAAGCTGAAGAAATATCAAGATTTCTGCAAGAGATTCTACCACCTGTACCTCAGACCTGTGCAAACTCATGAGACCAGTTGGGACACACATAATTCCTTGGTTTACTATGAAAAAACCAACAATAAATAAGAACTTTTTTTTATCAGGCTTAAACATTGGTATTTATTATTATATTTTTAAAACACGCACACACATATCTATAGCTAATACTCACAGAAGCCAAGTAAGGTTACTCTCCATTAGGATAAGTACAAGTACAGTAAAAATACAAAGCAAAAGAAAAACCGTGTCCCAAAATAGGAAAAATATTGCAGCCAACTTGCCTTTGAACATATGATTCTTCAAAATTATCTATGTACAATACTGTCAGATCCTGTTCAGCATTTTATACTGCAGATAATGTATTGAAAGTGTAAGTGTTGAATAGAAAGGCTAGTGTGCTCTGGAAGCAATACCTGGCAAGTCTGATTTTTACTTAACCTTACAAATGTTGCTAGGAAACCCTTCTCAATATTTACTTCAAGTCTTTAAAGAAACAGACTCATTCATACTGAGCTACTGGTGGGAGCATTGGGGACTTGGCGGGGAAGTCCCACTCTAAATTTACTCTTGACATCTCACTTTCCTAATTCACAGACCTGATGCAATACAGAAATATAATTAAGAGTTGGGTATGTAGTTACCTTATGAGACCCGTAACAGCATTGGTATTTTGGACACTGCAAGTAGTGCAAACAAAGTTCTTTTCCTTGGTTTTATGTAAATTTAATTTTTAAAAAGCTACAATGTTAATGCAGAGTCTTCTACAAACAGCATGTTATTTTTACATTTTCATGAACAGTGGATAATTTAATAATTTTCACCATCAGCTCTCATGTCTAGTACAGAGATATATGGTACCTTCATCTGCCCATATGAAACATCACAAAAAGGCTAGATTGTACCAAAACCAATGAATGGGAAACGTTTGTGTATTTACTGCTGCCTTTTAAACTGATTCCATAAAATATATCTATAAAAATCGGTCAAAGTTATTTCTTGTAATCCTAAGTGATGAGATGCTGAATATTCTTAATTTTTAGTCATGTCAGACAAAAGCACAAGCTTTCCTAGGACCTGGGGCACTATACTGAGCTTCTATCCTCTTGTGCCAATACCTGCTATTTTACCTTGCTCCTATCATCCTCCTCTTTTCCATTAGATCACATTTCTTATTCCCCTGCATTCCTGATCCCAAGCTCAGTCCCATTTGGTCCTGAATTTTTTTTTTTTTTCACTGAGCATGAAAATTGCACTCCCTTGTATTAAATTACTGATTTAAGTCATGCCAACATCAATATCACCTCTGAGTTTGGGGCACTCTGCGTGATGGAAAAAAGCCAAAATATATCCCAACCAGTAGCAAGTCTCCCTGTGGAGTCAGACCCAAGCTCAAAGCCTCAAGTACCTCAGGCAAAATTTGGAAAGAACTGTAAGTGTCCATGCTGCTGGCACCGGGGCAAAGAAGCCCCCATGAACACCTACTGACCTTCACCCCTGCAGTTGCCATAAGCCATGGCTGGGGATGCCACCCACTTGTGCCTTGAAGCATTCCAGCTTGGAACAGCAGCTTGGCAGAGGGAGGACCAGGCTTCTGTGCAGCAACACAGACCTTGCTACAACCTTCGTAAGACTTTCTTTTAATAAGCACAATATCAGGTGTTTGTGCTGAAGCAAGCAGAACTTGAAGCATCTTGAGATCATGGAAAGGGCTAATACAAGTGGAAGGACATGGAACAATTAGTGGAGGACATGGAATATCTTATTTATCACAGTATGGAGGGTATGAAGATAAGAAAATCATGAAGCTCCTCTTGTGATCTCAGAAGTCATCTGGACCCTGGTATTACAGTGCTGATTCATTAGAAATTAAGATAAGTTTCTCTTTTTTTCTCGTAGCTATCTTATAAATAGACTTAATGACTAAGTCATTTACAACCACTAATACATCACCTAGTCAACTAAGTTAGCCTCATATTAAAATTAATTTATCAGACATCCACAATATCCAATTAGCTGCAAATCAATAGGTTTACTTTACAAGAATGTATTGATCCACAAAGTAGGTTTTTTTCCTGAAATGACAATTGTAAGTCATTAAATTAGTTTGCCTAAGTTAAAGCTGCTTGTAAATACTTAAGGCAGCTGCCTATAATCAAAACAATTCTGTTTGCCTTTACAGATTAGTATTATAACAAATATCAGAATATCCCTATCTAGCTGAAAAGAAATGAAATTCACTTAATGAAAAAAAAAAAAAAAAAGATACAGCTTATTTCTCACTTCAGTTTCATTTCCTATTTCCAGAATTTAATTCAGCTTTTTTTAGGATTTATAGACAGCGGTGAAGGATGAGTAAGTAGGTACTTTTCTCATTCTGGTCACAACTTATGAACAAACACATCTGCTGAGAACAGTGCCTCCAATTCTTCTGTGCAACAATTTCCTCTGCCTGTAACTCTGAATCTTTTCTCAATTACAAATGCTTGAGCTCACAGGTGAAAATGCAATTACACACCAGTAGCACTTACATTACAGGCATAAAAGGAGATCTGTGGAGAGGAGTGGTCAGTCCTGAGGATCCACCATCCAGTTATAGGTGTCACAAGGGTTGTGCTTCAGGCCAGCTCCAGCGGGGTCCCTTGGACAGAAGTCGAAGCTGGAATGCCCTGGGTACCTCCTGGAGTGCTTTTTTCATTCTCCTCTGGCTCAGAAATATCTGATTGTTCATCCCTCAGCTGCCCAGTGATGTGAACCACAGGACAGAAGATGGTGGCAAATGGAAGATTAGCTTCAAAAGAACATTTCTGATCCAAATAAAAATGTAAACAAAACCTACAAACTCTGTTATTAGCCTTCTGCACCCAGTTAACTCCTGTTTATGTTAGAAAAGAAAAGCAGGACAATTTGCAGACCCATAATAGATACATTTTTGATGCCAGAAATAAAAAAAAAAAAAAATATTAGCAGCTCACTTTTTCCACTTCTATTTCTATACACATTAGCTCCTCTGAATTTTCTCCCTTTTTAAAATAACATATCCATCCAAAGGACACTCGTCCTCTTTGCTTCTTCCACCAAATGGGTTTAATATGAAGTGAGTAACCATTCTTTATCTCGTTAGCTGCATGCGCAGTTTGAAGTTGTCATTACTCCATATTTAATCATTCAAAGTTTTCAATGCCCAATCTCCTTTTTTTTTACTGTCAAATCTCCAGAAACATAAATTCCAAGCAGTCCCAAGAATCAGAAAGGTTAGTTGGGAAACAAATGCAAATCAAATACATTGTTTCACTGCAACATTATGTCATTAGTTGGCAGCAGCCATAAAGCTCTGGACCACTTCCAACATTTACTTCCATACCCTGAGCAGAAGCTGACATGTCTAACCCCCCACACTTTGTTCATCTTCCAGCTATTTTACATGGATCCAGATTAAAAATAAGGATTTAAAAATCCTAATTGTATCAACTGGAATAATTCTCTTTTACCACTGCGTGTCTGAAGGAAAAGTATGGTAAAGCTGTGCAGGGTTTGTAGAGCTAATTCTGCAGCAATGTGAGTTTATTTGATGGATTTTCCAGCAGGGCAGTCTGCAACAAAGGTTCAAAAAATTTTGACAAGCCAGTCATGTTTAGTAACTTTTTCTAATCCTTAAAGAATAATTATTGGCCAATAATTGTTTTTAATTATTAACATTAGAAAGCCTTAATGCTCAAAACTGAACAAAATTAAAACAGAAATAACAAAACAAACCAATGGTGTACACTAAATCCAAGCGAGTGGGCTACGAGCTGGGGGCAATCCTCAGGAAATGGGAGAAAATGACCTCTATTGCAGCATCCCTGAGTATTCTCTCCCTGCTGGGCTCAGGGTGCTCAGGGAGCCGCAGGAGTGCAGTGGTCCAGAAGCATGCATTCCCTGGCAGAAATGACGTGTTCCATTTCTACCACACCATACAAAATAACAGACCTTGATCCTTAGAAACACCAAACATTAAATCATATTGTCTAAAAGTAGAATTCCTGAGTTTTTCCAGGACGTTCTCCCATATCCCAGGATCCACACCTGTGCAAGGTTTTAGCTGTTTTGTTTTAATTTATCCACGTGAGTTTGAAAGTTAACACAGTTATATCTAGCAAAGTAGCTCTGAAGCTACCATTAGAGGAAGAGCTTTCTAACCGCTCTAGCATACTGCACTCTAGCACAAATCTAATTTAGTTCAAAATAATGAAGCTGACAGCTCGGATAGTCTGCCTGGAAACTGTGCAAATTTCCCACCCACCTTCATTTGCAAGGTCCCTGGCACTCCAGTCTTCAAAAACGCTGAAGTGCATGACAGGTTTCTAGAGACAAATCTTCAGCAATGCTAAAAGTGAGATCTCCAACCTTTTGGAGAAGCTCATATTTGAAGTCATGCCTCCTGAGGGAATAGAAAGGTTGCTCTCATGATGCCTCAACCTTAAGGCACTTCCAGAAGCAATCCCTTTCCTGCTCCTAGTCTGAGAGCAGTGACTTTGATGAAACTTGACTAGGAGGCCATGTCCCACCTCCAGCACTGCTCCTGTCAGACGAGAGGCAATGTTTGAGTCAGGAAAATGGTGAATTACCTGCAAAAGACTGGAGAAGGACTTCTTACAAGGGCACACGACGATAGGACAATGGGTAATGGCTGTAACTGAAGGAGTTATAATAGGAATATCTAATTTAGATAAGGTATTTGGAAAAAATTCTCTACTTTGAAGGGTGGAGGCACTGGCACAGGTTGCCCAGAGCAGCTGTGGATGCCCCATCCCTGGAAGTGTTTAAGGCCAGGCTGGATGGGGCTCTGAGCAGCCCCGTCTAGTTGAAGGTGGGGATGGAACTAGACGATCTCTGATGTTGCTTCCCAAGCCAACCCACTCCATAACAGTGAGCAGAGCCCCTTCCTCGCTCTCTTTCCTGCAGCAGCACTAAGGGAGAGCTAAAGACACAAACACAATTGATTTTTTCAAGGTGAGACGCTGCCAGAGTAAACCGGGGCTCGCCGGTTGTGAAACCACACTTCCAAAGGGCTCAGGGAGCGCAGGTCTCGGTGAGGACACGGCAGGTGACGTGACACACTCCCGGGGCACACACACTCCTTGCGCAAGCTGCAGGGATGCGGGGCGCGGGCAGCGCTGACACCATGAGCCCTGCTCTGACCAGCCACACTCGGTGCCTGCCCCTTTCCTGCACAGCCTGAAGCTTCCAGAGAGAAGCAAAGCATGACATAAAAATGTATTAAGCAGAGCGCTGCCTTGCTCAGTAACTGCTCCCATCTCCACGGGGCACTCCCGAGCCAAGTCTGGGATGGCTCTCGTGTGCCATCCTGACCCTCTGAGCCAGGTACAGGAGAGGAACTGGCGAGCAAAAGAAATTCAGTGCAAAGGAATTTCAAACCTTGAAAACAACGGGTTTTGCAGGACTGCACTACGATCTTAGTATTCACACAGGATTCAGAAAAGCATTGCCAAAAATGCTGGGAAGACCCTACAGCTCTCAGCAGCTAGGACAGGCAAAATCCTGGTCAGGACAAGCTACTTAATTCCCCATTCTGATAAAAAGTTCTCAGACCACTGATAGATTACACTGTCCAAAATAAACCTCTAAAATACTGCTTTGTTTTGCAGACTTATGGCTGAACATGCACCCAAAAGGGTCATACGCACACAAAAACAAGGAATTAAGATATTCTCAGAAATCCAAAAGTTTCAGAAAACATTATTAAAGATGGTATGAGGTTTTTAATTTCTTTTTGGTTTTTTCCAAAGACCTAATTGCTATGAAATTGGTTTATAAAGCTGCCACTCCTAGAAACTTGGGGTAACACCTCTCAAAACCAGACATGCAATGAAAAGCATAATAGAAAAGACTCATGTACTCAGCAAAAATTTTAGCCTGGAAGCTCATTCAAAAAAGGTATTTCACCTCCAGATGCAAGTAGAAAGTATTGTTTAGGAGAGAGGATAGAAACAAGCAAAGTGATACAAAAATTGTCAGAAACATTCAGCAATTAGTCTGAAATTTGCTTTTTAACCTCAGGGCTGTAACTCTTTGATCTATTATTATCACTAAGCACAATCAGCAGCATAGCCATGCATCTTAGAAGGAGCATACAAATTCTCATTTTATGTATTTTCCACAAATACTGGATTCTGTTTCTGCTCAGAGGTTCTAGCCAAAATTTACTTTTTTTTTTTCCTTTTCAAAAAAAACTAAAATAAAAAATAAATTATATATTAACTCCAAGTAACCCTATCTCCAAATATGAAATTTAAGCTACCAGTTTGCTCATGAAGCCAATATGCAGCTTAGAGATCACAGATCTGGAGAAATTTAATTTAGCAACCAGCTAACAACAAACTCTAATGTAATTGAAGGTGCTTAATTAACTGTTTAAGATAAGAAAAATAAAATTCAATTTATTTTGTGATCTACCAGCAGTGTGGGAACTTCAGCTATAATATAACTCAGTAAAGAAATGGCATCTTGCAAAAATACTTATTCACATACTGAACAGATACAAACAGTGTCACATATACTTTTAAGAATCCAGAATAAACAGCATGTATTTGGTTTTCTGCACTTTTTTTTTTTTGTTTTGGGAGAGGGTTTCAGGAGATTGGGGTGGGATTGAGGGGTGGAGGGTTGTTTTTTGTGTTTTAAATCTTTCAGCACTGATTTCAGCAAAATAGAGAAAGAGAACCCCCCAGATCACTTCCTTTCAAAAAACAGGGTTAAGCTCTGATAAACCACATTAATAAACCTCACTGCAAAACAAAACAAAAACAAAAAAAAAAACCCCAACTCCAAACAAGGTCACAAAGTCTCCCATTTAAAGAGACCCTTTACTTGAAAAACTTTGCCTTGAAAGCAAGCCAACCCTCAAGGTTTTTGTAAAATCCCAGGGTCCCTAAAGGGAAAGACATGGATGCACAGAAATCCTATCTCGAAGTTCGAGGAGGGAGTGCCTCCTCCCACGCAAGCCCCGCAGAGAGGAGGAGATGCTGCCGCTCCTCTTGCCGGCAGTGGTACCGGAGCAGGCTGCACTGGGATCTGCTGCCATGGATAAACAGGCACTTCCTGACCTACGAGCCCTTCCCCTGCAGCCTAAGCCAAAAAAGTGTGCCTTCCTCCAAGGTCAGCCGGGCTCCTCCAGCAGCAAACCCGAGGTGGCTCCAACAGGAGAGGGCTGTTGAAGAGCCCACCAGACGGTGACCTTCTGCTGCAGGTTACACAAGTAGGGCAGCCAGCAGTCAAATCATGCCATGGTCTATTTAGGGTGCATTCAGACATGCCCAATAACACTGCAAGAACCTGGTCCACTGCACCCAATGGAAATACTGCTGCTTTTTTCTTCCTCTCCACAGATCTCTCACTCAGAGGAGACTGCAACCAAAGTAATTCATATGCTGAGCACCAGGCACTGTGTAGCAACCAGCTGCATGTGAAAACTGATAAAAGTACTAAACTTAGATGGATTTAATACCTGTTTTTCACACACTCTTTTTAGTTTCCTCGTTGGACCATTTTTATCACTCTTAGACAGCCATATTTTAAGACACATTTGCCAGAGAACAAGTTACAGCTCTATATTCATACTTAAACTGTGGTATTTTCTGACCTCTGAGATCTTAAATCTCAAATCAGAGCACTCCATTGTTCTCCAAGAAGTTTTGGTCAAAACAAGTCCATTATTAACTCCATCTCCTACAACTCTGCTCAAACACTCAATACATACAACTGAAAAAGAGAAAGCGCCTTAAAACTACCTCCTGAAAATACCAGTGTGGGGATTATGGCTCGACAACACATTATCTTTAAGCAGAAAGGTGCACTTGGGATATTTCACAGGCTCCATTCCCTTTCCATCCCTTCAGTTTGGTTTGTGTCCATATCACATCACACTGCTCACCAAGTTTCACTGTCCTGTTGGCTCTTTGGAGCTTCAGAGTGGACTGGATCAGGAACCCAGTCTGGCTCTCACATATAACAAGCCCAACCAGAGGTCAAAGCCAGAATCAGAGCAGACAAGGCATGGCCCAACAGAGTATTTCCACCACTGCAAATAATGCATTGTTCAGCTACAAGTGACACGCAACAGCAGCCACCGCTCCAGCCTGGGATCAGCAAAGCACCAATAAGTACCTGGCAATCTGATTCAGCCAGGCAGAGCACTCCACAGCAGGTTGTAGCTCCATTAATGTTAAGTGCTGGTTGAGTAAGGCCAGGTTATTGAACCACAACTTAACAATTTACTCCCTCTGCAGACAACATGAGTACTGCATGAGCACTGAATCTGCTGCAGCAATCCCTGTGCTTGCCTGCCTTGCTGCAACACGCATCTCAAAAAAGGACAGAGATGTCCTCTTTTTTTTGAGATGTCTTCCAGTCCTCAAGAAAACAGACTGATCCATACTGTCGGAAAACACACAATCAAAATTTCTTCTGCTTCTTATAAAATCTGTGCATTGAAGGTGACCCCCACCTTCCTGTTTTTCAGAAAACCATAAAAACAAGATTATCGTAGTGAGATTCCATACCACCAAAAGTGATACAAAAACTAGGCAACAACTATTAGCTACTATCAGAATAAAACATGGCAAACTGATTTCCAACAGACAAGTACTGCAAAGTTTCTTTAAAAGTTTTTTTAGTGGTATCAACCAGCAATTGAAGTACACAACTTTATTTACCCCTGCACAAAGAAACAACCAAGCCCTAGATCCTGGCACCCAGCTTGACAACAGAACTCTCATTTCCCCAGATGGGGAAGATCCACCCAGCTCTGGAACACAATTTTCCATTAATGTGGACTTCCCTGTGCCACAGTGCAGGAGATAATGGATATGTATAATTTTAAGGGAAAATAAGGCACTATTTACATTCACATTTTAAGGGAAAATACTTTATACAGACTTTGAGCTTCTCAATAAAGAGCAATACAAAAACCCAGCACCCTCGCCAAAATAACAAGAAAGCAAGCTGTAGAAAGTAAAAGGCTGTTCAATGCATGCTGGTATGCCCAAGGGAACCTTGCAATCTCCTGGGCTGACATATTAATACAGACTTCTAATTTCTTCAGCAAGAAATAAAGAATATGCAGAGGTCTCAGCTATGTCAAGACCATATCCAAAGCTGTATCAAAAAAATTATACAATAATTATATTACACAAAAATTATACAAAATTATACAAGAACCTACAAAAACAAGTACACCTTCTCAAATTTAAATAGAGGGAAAATATAGATTTGAGACTATGGTCCATGGTATTAGAGAATCATTTCTGAAAAAGGTTTGCACAGTAAATTTTTGGGAAGATAAAGGGGTATACAGACCTGCCAAGCATGGAGAATATTTTAACAGCACAGTCCTTTTCTCATAAAGTCCGTCAGCAAACAGAGGTCAAGGCCATTCATAAATTCTAAAAATAATATTTACCAGACCTTTATCTTTCTGGCAGGTATAATTCTGATAAGTGACTATTCTAGATAATATTTAACATAAAAGTTTATTTACAAAAATACTTGCAATAGCCTGAAATCAGATTTTAACCAGAATCAATTCAAGCCAGTAAAGGCTACAGGTAAATCATGATCATGTTGTTGGGTTGCCTTCTGGTTTTGGGCTGGGTGGGATGGCTTTTTTCAAGGGCTTTTTCAAGTAGTGTCTAAGAAATAAATACTGACACATGTAAATAGCTCAGGAACAGATAGGTATAAGTCATCCCTAAAATACTATCAATGTCTGATCAAAAATGTATTGAAACACTATTACAGATAAACATATGCAATTCATATTAAAACACTAAACTTTCTGAATAGCACATCATACTTTGTGAATTCCTCCCACACTGGATTACACCAGTGGAATTGCCAGGAAGAAATGACTGTAGGAGTATCAGCCCTCTGTTTCCACCACAAGCACTGAGAAAAGCGAGTACATGTGTGTACATACATGAGCTAATATGGAAATTAGAGGGAAAAGGCACTTTTGCACAAGAAGCTTTAGGTAAGAGCTAACGCAGCAGAAAGGTCATCCCCCTCAATTTTTACTGTTGTTTTAAGCAACCATGACATTTTTGTAGGCCATTTTGAAAATCACATAATTGGCATGATCACGGGAGTCAGGGCAGCACCCGAATTCAGACAAGCCCTGTTCACCTTATAGTGAAATCTTATCTGGATTCTTTGTGTAGGTTTTCATAAAAGACATCACACAATTGCACATACCTTGTTTTTCAAGCCCACTTAGCTATTATTTAGTTTAGAAACTAGTATTTCTTAGAAATGCAATTTGTGGAGGGAGGAATCTATACACACAGCCAGACAAGTATGATTCACCCTTTATTAAAAATTATAAATGTAAAATCTTTCAAAAACAAAGACATCTTCTGCATGCATATTAGCAGAAGAAAAATATTTAAAAGGGAACAAGGCAGTTTTGTTTACCTTAAGAGGCTCTCATTCCCCAAACACCACAAGCTGCAATGTTGTACAAAAAGTTACTATCAACTAATTTCAAAAGAACCATAACTGTGCACATCTAATAAAAGTAACTGAAGGAGAAAAAGAGAAATGTTCTAGTTGGCAGTGGGTGATTGGCACAGTCAACAATGTAGCAAGGCATTTTAAATGCCTCAACTATGGTTATTAGACACTACCACCAAGTGTAACTGATTCAAGAAAGGGGACACTCCAATATGTTTTGGGTTTTTTTTACAGCAATATTCTATGTCAAAGTCATCTTCTTTTGGCCATCCACTCCTTTTCACCATGTAAGCAGCAAGTCTGAGGAAGTTCAGAATGGGTATGACATCAGGGTTCAGAAAATAATACTGCTAAAACAAGACATACTCCATGCTGGTCATCTACTGGCTTTAGAGAACCATGTAGTCTATTTTTTCCCTTCACCTTATTCTTTGCTTGCAGCCATTTATATTGCAAGCCAAAAAAAAAAAAAAACCAAAAAAAAAAAAAAAACAAACCCAAGACTTAAAATAACAGAAACTTCAAATTACTGCAAACTCCAAAGGGTTAATCACATGCTGTAAAATTCTGCAAAATGTGTGAATGCCTGATATGTGATTGACACATCAGAAAAAAAAACTGACTGGAAACAGCAAGGATCTGGTTTAGACGTAGAGGACAAAGGTGTGATGCTGCTGCTCTGATGACATGAAGGAAGAGGTATTTCGCAATCCCCATACCACATGGATATGGGACAGCTGAAACCAACCTTGCCTGAGATGTTGGGTCTGGCATGGTTTTAAGCTATGTGTGTTTTATTACAACACCTCAGAGCACCAACTAATTTGAGCATGATTTCCTCTGTTATAGCTGCAAGACCGCACAGAAACGAAGAGAAAAATAAAGATCAGTCTGAGGTTCAATAGCAAGGCTGAGCTTTTACATGTGTGACATCTTATGTGGAGTCTTTATGACTTGTCTCACCAGCAGACAAATATCTCAGCAGGCACCTCTGCACTCAAATCTGCACTGCCAAAAAGATCTCTACACGAATTTACCTTGAAAATATTAAGGGCTTTGCACAGGCCCCTGGCTGCACTGTTGGCATAGAGCCATCACCAAACAGATTAAGAGCAACATTTAGTTAAATAATGGGGTTGAGTTCTGAGATTTGAAATGATGACACATGTCCTAATCTGGAGTACAGATCAGGATGCCTGGAGTGTCGCAACCCTGCAGATCTCCATCACCTGAACAGAATTCCACACGTAACAGCTCTCAGCACTAAACATTTCAGGATTCCAATCCTGAAGAGTGGCAGCTACACTCACCTGCAAATCCTACAGATACCAGCTTGGAGAACAAAGACAGGAAAGTGCACCCAGGCTGTGTCATCATCAAATCTGATTACATTTAGTGATCTAGAGCTACCATGGTCTAATGTCAGATCAGAAGACTCCTTTAAAAGCCTTATGAGAAACTGTCACTCAAAACAGAACTATTGATGGCAACCATGCTCCTTCCTGCATTACTTCCTTGTTTATTGTCCCTGCAATGGATGACAGCCTTGACTCAGCGCAAGCATTCAGTCACACAAGAGCTCTCACAGCTGGCAGGAGCTACCTGTCTAAGCAACAGTGTTCAGCCACAAAGGCAGTAAAATATTGGGTCTTTGTATTCAGGCATTCCATCAGTCTTCTGGTGAACTTTTCTCACTATATAAATAATGCAATTTATGAAAATTTCATCAGGTAAAGTAACTAGAAAACACTGACTCCATCTTCCTTAATCCAAAAAAGTACATTTAATCCAAGACTGGATGAAAACAAATATCCAGCTACATGCAAAGTTCAGCATGATGATAGGATACAGCCCTTTCAAGTTGAGTATATTAAAAAGTGCAATTTTTTTCGAGACTATATTGGAAATGGCCAAAGAAAAAGTGAAGTATGGCCTACAAAGTGATAGAGAGATTGTAGCAGACAGAACTGATTGTAGCTGGACAGAATTGAGAATAAAATGGAAACAGGTAGGCTTTTTTTTTTTTTTTTTCTCCTTATATGTAGACAGGCTGATTTCCCTCCTGAAAAGCACAATTATTTTCAATATTATGCTTTTCACTGCAACACTATTTTCAGAAATGTGTAGTATCATACAAATATGGAAAACACCACGCATCTTCCTCACCCCACTCCAAGAATAAGGCAGATGCTTCATTCACTGAGGGCAGCTGCATAGCTCGTGATGAGCAAAAGAAACCACGTGAGAAAGGTAAATGCCAATCTGTCACTGGGTATTTGAGCTTTGGCACAAGCCTTCGGTCAGCCTGCTAGGTACACAGGTACGCTGTGCAACCACTTGAACTCAGTCATGCTGTCAGAGGCGCTTCAGAACCTGTACTATTGACTCTGCAACTAGACGGCTTAGGAAAGTAGGCATCCCTCATGAGATACAAGGACACCTGCTTGAAGAAAGACGTGATGCCACAGATGAACCAAGAAAGCCAAATTCAGATGACACTTGCTCATTTCTCTCCCACCAAAAGTGAGGGGATCAGTTTATCCATTTCTCCCTTTCAAATGCATCAAGTTTTAGCAGCCCTCCTCCTTCTGGAGGCATTTTTCTATATATATAAACCAAATGTTCCTACAGTTAAAATACAGAAATAATATGTTGCCACAGGCTTGTAACGTTTATTTTTTTAAACTTAACCAGTTAAAGTCCAGTGCAAACACAGAACCATGCTTCTTCACAAAAACAGATTCCTGACACTGTGGGATTCACATTCTCTGAACCTGAGAGAAGCAGGGAGAGAAGCAGAGAACAGAATGATCAGGGCAATTCTTATCTCATTTGCTGTTCTTGTGTTGTGCCAAAGTGGAATGTAAGATGGAGATTGTTTACCCAAAGTGATGGTGTTTTGTTTCCTTGGCCTATCAGGGCCAAAGGAGTTGGACTGTTTTGGTCAAGAGACAGTCACGAGATTTTGTTCAGTTAGTTTAGTTCTAGTTCTTGTTCCGTTAAGATGTAGTGTAATATAGTGTAGAATAATATAGTATAATGAAGTAATCAATTAGCCTTCTGATATCCTCGAGATGCTAATCATTCTTCCCAAGTCAGGGGTCGCCTTTTTACTATATGACACTACCATTTTCTTATCTTCATCTCAACATTTCATCTGAGGTACCACACATTCACCACTAGCTAAGAAAAAAATAACCATTACAGGACACAAGAGAGCAATTTTACTAAACTCTCATTATGGGAAAAACAACATTTATAGTATTAAGAGCTCATAAACATACTAAAGCCATACCTTCAAACCTAATAACAACAGAAATACAATATGTTCTTCTTAAATATTAAAGCCAGCACTTTGCTTTCATTAAAGGCAGAGTAAAATACAGCAAGATAGCCACAAATCTAATAATAACGGAAATTCAAACAAAGAATTACGCATCAGACTGAGAAATACCACCCCAGTCCTCATTTTAATTCACGCCTTGTTTGTTTAATGCAGGGGAAGAAAGAAAAAAAAAAAGAGGGAAAAAAAAAAAAAAAAAAAAGGGGAAAAAAAAAAAAAAAGAACAGCAATTTGTCAGCTCACCTGGACACATTTTCTGGAATGTACTCTAGAACTGGATACCCATCACTTCTTCTGGATGCCAACTCCGAATGCGACTTCCAGGTCTCCACGAGCGTGCTGACAGCAGGAAAGGAGCTCAAGTGCTGAAATGTCTGTTCTCGAGCAACCGGCCGTGACAAGGATATTGTGCCCTGGGCACCGATCCTGTAGTGAAATGACTGTCCACCTGAATTTACACCCACAATGGCCGAAGATGGTACACTGTTCTCTTGGTAATAGCTGCCATCATCAGGCTCCTGCTTAATCCCCACACGTAGGCCTGGATTTGGAAAACCGCTACCTTCACAATTTCCATCAAATGAAGAAACAGGTGGTCCTAAAATCCCAGAAAGAGAGTAATAGTCTTTGTCATCCATAAAAGAAAAATATGAGCCATCTGTAAATGGGAAAGGATTTACTGTTTGATTCCCTTTAAAGGAGGCACCAGAACAAGGATGTTTGGCTGACTCTTGCTTCACTGGTACTGAAAAGGGGGAATCGGAGTTCATTTTGCTGCTGCTGTCGCCAATGCAGGCGCTGCCAAAGGACCCGTCTGGCTCGGGCTTTATGAACTGAACAAGGTTCATCTGGCTGTTGTTGGAGATGGCATTCTCCATTTCCTCCATCTTAGGAAACGTGAGTTCTTGAGCACCCTTGTCTTTTGTTTCTGGACTAGGAACGGTATCTTGGCTTCTGCTAGGCCCCACTGGCGTGCCGGAAGGCGGGAACCCTATGGAGTTGTTTACGGGGCTACAGATGGATGATCCCACAGTGCTAACCGCTGGACTAGAACGCGTGGACCTATTATTGGCATTGGAAGGGCTGGCAATGGAGCTCCTGGAGTTCAGGTTTGCAGGACTGGACACAGAAGATCGCATAGTGATATTGTTGGGACTTGAGACAGGAGATTTCACGCTGCAGTGGCTGGGAGGACTGGAGATCGGCGACTTCATGCTACTGATAGGGCTGGAAAGCGGGGAGCTGATGTTGCCAACGTGCACGGGACTGTGCAACATGGAGCCCCGATTCTCAACGTTCGGCGAGCGCGACAGAGGGGTGCCCTGCCCCATGGGGCTGTGCATGGCAAAGTTCCCAAAGCTAGTGGTAGTTGAGGACATGGAGCTAACTCCCGCAGGACTACATACTGAAGAGGCCATGGTCTGAGGGCTGCAGACTGAGGGGCTTTTCTCTTGACACATGATAGGGCTTTTGACAATCGTGTGCATGGCACCGCCGTTCACAGCGCTCCCAGAGTCCGACATCAAAGACCTCAAGGGTCTGCTGGCGCTGTGGAGGGGAGAGGAGCAATGGCCATTCTCCTTGTAGAGCTTCACCAGCTGCTCCACATTCTGGTAGACCTTTCCTGGGCTCCCCTGGTTCTGCTGATCGTAGTGGTAGTCGGCGTCTCGTATCGAATCCATATATAAACCCATGGATTCGGCCACCGCTGCTGACAGCTCCTTGGACTCTGTTTCGGTTTTGATGTCAGAGCGCAGGAGACCAGGCTGGCTGTTGTCTTGCTGCAGACAGGAGAGTAGCTCAGGTTTTTCTTTGCTGTTTCCTTGAGCGCTGCTGTTTGCGAAAGTGCCGGGGGCGCAGCTGACGTTTACAATCTCCATGTAGTTGCTGTCATCAGTCTGCTCTCCAGCACCTATGGAAGAATACTCCACAGACTGAGAAACTTGACCCCACCGTCTCTCCATATCTAAGCCTTCTGGGTAGCTGTTGTATCCTTTTGTCTCCATAACTAGCAAAGACATATATAAAAAAGTAAAATTAATGACAGGACAGTGTGACTTCCTAAGGAAATTTCCTAATTTCCTAAGGAAACAAGGCATATCCGCTTTCTCTGTCTATCCTCCTCTCTCTCTCTGCCTGCCAGTCCCACTTCCCTGCCCCATCCATCATTTCTCAACCATTTGTCCGATTTCAATCAAACCGAGGGAAAGGTCTCATGGATATGACAGCCCTATGGGTTCAGGGAGAAAACAGCTCAGCAGTTAGGAAACACCCAAATTATTGCTCCCAGCCCTTCCCCAAAGGGCAGTGCTTGGCAGTGTCAGCACAACCACCCACCCTTGCTGGCCATAGCCCCATGGTCAGTGCCAGCTGTCCCAGGAGGGGCTGACCCTCACCTAAAAAAGAGAAAGGGGAGTAAGGAAGGAGGGGATCCAGAGAGGTCCTGAAAGGACATGCTGGTGGCAGGTAGGATGAAAACCCTGTGGAAATTGCTCATTACAGCTCTGCTGCTCCAAGGACCTGCCATGTTACAGGAACAATAAAGCAAGAGAGACTGCTGTTTTAAGGGGATTTCTCTTCATCATCCACACCATTCAGTGTAACACAGGATGCTTTAGAAGGAACCAGTGGTTCTGAGGAGCTGGGAGCTGACTTGTCCCTTCCCAGCTACACAAATTTCTTGTACAACCTCCTAAGGAGACATGAAGGTGTGGGGAGAAAAGTAGGACAGCAGATCAGAGGAAGGGGATCAGACTAGGTGAGAATGCATGGTTATTAAATGGATCCATAACTCTGCTAATTCTGCAAACTTCCATGGCAGCCAGCAAGAGGAATATATAAAGACAAGTAAACCTTGTTCTAAAATGGACCCAAAAAACCCCTCCAATCCCACATGCCACTTTCTCAAGGTAAGGAGCAAAATGCATGACCCAGTCTCGAATAATCTGAAAACCACATATAAGTAACAACAATTTCTAATTTTTTAAGGATTTGGCTCATAGTATCATTAGAACTGCAGAAACTCAAGTGCCAACAGTTACAATATCAACATTATGCAAATATTTTTTTCCGTTCAGAATGTATTCATTTTCCAATATTTAATTTAGTGATTAACCCCTTTACTTAACACTACTTTAACTAAGCTATTTTGAGCAAAATAATAAAAACAAAACAAAAAAACCTTAAACCTGAATGACTTCAATACTTCTTTGCCCTTACTTAATTGGAACTATAGCCCAATGCTTACATTTCCCTCAAGCACAAATTTTATTAAATCTAGAATTATGTGTCTCACATCATCATGTATATTAAATCACATTCCTGTAGTCTAAAATTTTCAGACAGAAGTGCCTAATTCCACATAAAGTCACTCCCAGATATTCACCTACCCCTGATTTAAGTGCTGAGCAAGCCTAATTCCTAGAGAAATCAACTGCAGCTGTGAGTGACCCTCACCGTGCATTTCAGTGCATTTCTGAAAACCAGGAAACTTAGTTAAGGCTTAAAATTAGGATATAAGTTAAAATTAACTCTCAGAAACACCAGCAGAACCACTGCATGCCAGGAAATCTCTGTTACAGGCCTAACATTACATGAGTGTTTGAGCTTTGTAGCAACTTCTCCCACAGCAGTAAAATTCACACTTCATATATAATCAATAGGCCAGCATACTCTAAAACTTCAGTGAATAAAAATCTAAGTCACACAAAGGAAAAGAAAGTAGAAAATGCCCTGATCCTGCACTTGGCAAAGGCTGGTAAATATATCCGAGAGGATCAAAAAGCAGCAGAGATTATTTGTGGCCTAATACAAGTTCAGTTTAAATTGACAAATATAAATTAGGGAGAATGCAACAGCAAATGGATTTTTAGGGAGTGATGGTTTCTGTCACGTCCAAGTGCCTCGATGGATACCAGAACCAAATCAATCATCTCAGGGGTTACTGGTAGCTTAAGGATTTGGTTTTGTTCTTTTAGGCAGAACTTATTACAACTTCACTAGCACATCTATCCACGGAATCCACACTTCACCTACTGCACACACATGCCTTTTTACTAAGTTTCACTAAACAAATATGACTGGGGGCTAAAACATCCACGGACACCCACAACTAAAGCTCAGCATTGTTACATACTGGAACCAAGATCATCTCTATCTGACACTTTAGACATTGTGCACACAGCAGCTTATTCAGACTCCCTCTCTGAAGAACTACCGAGACACTGCGAGTTGGGTATTTCACCCCAAACATAACAACAAACACAGCCCTCCGCAGCACAGATCTCCGATCAATTAGGCATGAAACTAGTCTCGCAGCAACAGCCAAATAAAAAATCAAATGGTACCTGGTATCCCTGCAACCAAAAGGTCACCTAGATACGGGGAAATCTGAAGTAAGCCCAGTTTCACAAAAAAAAAAAAAAAAAAACCACCAAAAAAACTGGTGGCTCAAGCGGCCACCCACTTATAATTCCCGGTGTCTGTAAACCAAATTTCATTGAAGTTTCACTGTCTGCCAGTCACCCCGCTGACACAAGACTGCCCAGGGGACCCGAGTTTCATGGCTGGGCTGGGGTTTTCCCCCCTTTCTCTAGGGTACCGGAGCTGCACGGGCAGCCCCGCCACCGGCGCTGCCCCGGCACAGCCGCCCACGGACCCGAGCGGAGTCGGGCGCTGGTCCCCCCGGTCCCCGCGCGTTAGCACCCACGCAGGCAGCACGCACGCTGATTTCCCTATTTACCCTACGCTGCGAGGAGCATCACCGCAGTTCCCTGGGAGCAGCCACCGCTTTGCACCCCTGTCCCCCACGCCCCCCCGCCAGCCTGCTCTCCCGCAGGTGCAGTCCGGGTTGTCACGCGTGGGGGAGCCCAGCAGTGCCCGGAAGCTCCCTCCCTTCCCTCCCTCCC
>VZRH01003524.1:0-55787 GCA_013397555.1 Urocynchramus pylzowi
AAATATAAGTGCTCCTCATGTTTCCAGCCTGTGTTTCGCTTTCTTTTTTATAGGTCACAAAAGCTGTTATTGGCAGTGCTTCTGCAGCTGTAGGAAGTGTTCTTCTTGGTGCTGCTGCTCTTGTTGCGGTGGCACTGTCCGAGAGCTCGTCTCGAAATAAATAGTGCTACTGATGGGCTGTCAGGAAGAGCTCAGACCAAGGCAGGTGGAGTCCCTGGCCACAGCAATCACTGGCCAGCTTTTACTGCACATGCCATCAAGGCTTCCTCGATGCCGTGCCACCCTTGCTGTAAACATTAAACAATCCTTAATAAAATGTCTGCAATGCAAAATCATATTGCTCTAAAATCCTCTTTTATCTGAATATAGTTTTGTGTGCAAGTTCAGCTGTCCACCCTTGCTTCTCCATTGAGAAAAGAAATCAGTGTTTTACAGGCATGCTCTAATTTTGGCATGATGGTGTTTTACTCATTTTTTCCCCTGCCTACAAAGTGTACCTTTCCCTGGCTCTCCTGACTCTCTTTGGGAGCAGCAGACACACCGTGTGGGGAGGTCTGAGAGGAAAACCCAGTAGGGTCTTTCTCTATCAGCTGTTTGTTCCACTGTGCCATCAAAGTTTTCTCCCATCACCCTGTAAGTGCAGTGATTGCTGGCATTGGACATGAACAAGCATGCCAGGTGATTTTTATGCTTCCTTCCAACCCAACCCTTTCTACAATTCTACTCTTTCAGCTGCCAAAAAAACCACTGAGGCTTAAAGAATTGCAAGAGCAGCCAGGGGACTTTGCCTGCCAGAGCTGGGGCCATGGTCACTTCAGCGACCACGTGTTGATTTCAAAGCATTCTTAGTCCCAGCACCAGATCAATCTTCCCCCAACAAGCAGGAAGGCAAAGCCAGGGTCCCTGTCGTGCTGGGGGTGAGGGATGTGAAGAATGAGCTGTGCAGCACCTATGCTTCATCTCCCAATGTACTGAGCCACACCATTTCCTTGCCACAAAGCTGATGTGTGGATTGTCTTGGAAGAAAACTGTTCAGGGAAAGTGTGCTTTATTTAGCTTTATCTGGAGTATCTGCCTTAAGTGTTTGGAACCAGGTTGCCTGCATCCCACCTGTGAGACACAGAATCCTGGGTTGCTTTTCTTACAGGCAACTGCCTGGCCTGCAGGGACAGAGAGCAGAACTCTGTGAGAGGCTGGCTGGTTTTGTTTGCTCTGAACAGGTTGCCCAGGTTTAACCCCAGCCAGCCACAAAGCACCAGGCAGCCACCTGTTTAGGATCTATGTTTAGGGTCTCTCAGAAGAGTAGAAAACAGTTCAAATTTCATAGACAAATATTTTTGCCTTAGGGTATTGCAGAGCTACTTAACTACCCTTCATCTGCAGCTGTTTTTTTCTTTTGTTTTATTCTGCAGTTACAATTTTAATACCCAGATTAAGCTGCTGTTGCTTTTACATTACTAATTTGCTCAACAGTTCTGGTTATCAAGCACATTTCTAGACAAACAAGTAATTATCTTCACATGCATTTTGTTAAAAGGCATTGTTACTGGCTGCTCCATGACTGTCTGCAGTATCTGGATTGAAAGTTTTTTAAGTACGGGCAGGCAAATCTATTCTGTGGTGACCACAATATTTTGCCCTTTCATGTGATTCCACTTCTGTACCTGATCGAGACATATTAGCTACCATGCACAAAGCTCTCCTAGCATCACAAAAAACCTCCCAGCACTGAAAATTGAGGGTCAAACCCAATTCAAACCCCATTCTTCTATATTTTTTACAGTTCCTGAGGAATTAAGTTTGGTTTGTCAGTACCTTTGAGAGCTGTGCACTCCCATTCACAACCCCATACACCTCAGAGCTCAGAGCAGGCAGCAGTACCCCATGAGCAAACTCATCTGATCAGCTACAGCAGACACTGGAGGTTGGGGACTCAGGAGGTGAAAGATGAGGTCACAGACACCTCCTGTTCTAACAGTGATATCACTGCATGGATCACTTTCAAAGCCTGAAACCCATGGCAGTCATGATGTGGAAAAATATCCTTCCCACCTCATAATTAATAAATAATGAACTGTTGTTTTTTCAAAAAGTTGTCATGTCTTGTTTATGCTTAAAATGCAATATCCATAATTAGTGAGAACCATGTTTGGGGGAGAAAGCTTTCCTTTGGGGGACCTGGAGGAGTATCTTTGGGGTCAGACCCCCAAACTATGCCAGGTTATTTTCAGCTCTGCTAGGCTGCTGGGCAGCACCAGCAACCATGCAGGAGCTGCTGGAGTTGGAGCTGTTTGGGAATGTGGGGGTCTGCCTTGGCGTTTTTCTCTCAGCCTCATGTAGTGCTGCCTTCTGTGCCGTGCTGGAGAGGGGCACTGGCTCTGTCTGGGTGAGGGGTGCAGGTACCCCAGATGCAGAGGGGTGCCTGTAAGGGAACTGGCAGAGAAGCAGCTGCAGAGGATGCAAAGGGGGATTGCTTGTGGAGAAAGGGATGGTGGGAAAGATCAGCCTGGGGCAGCACTAGATGGGACAAGCACACTTCAAGAAAACACGTTATTGATTTGGTTCCAGAAGACAAAAAAAAAAGGAACCTTACTTGAGTTCTGAAAACCTTTAACAAGGCTGGACTTCTGGCCAGGAGATGTCCAGCCAAAGATAGGCACATTCACCATTATCTGCAAGAAAAAGCAATAGGCTGCCCTGGCAGTATTTGTGCTTCCTTTGCTCCACTGAGGCAGGATTAGACCTCCCTAGTGAGTCCCTGACACATGTAAAATGTCCTAATCCCAATTCTCAAACCTTGACATGGTTTTGCTCCCCTTAGGGTTTAGGTGTCCTCTAACTGAATATTTATCCTGCTGTTTTCTGCCTTGCCTGTTCTGTCAGAGGTGCTGGGATGCCAGTGATCACCACATGCTCTGCAGCAGCCTTTAGAGCAGCCAGGCCTTGTAAGGGCTTCCCAAGTGCAGAACAGATGGTTGATTATAGCAGCAATAACCCTGCTCAGCTTGAGGTTTCTTCTGCCTGAAACTCTGTCTAGAGAGTATAAAATCTGAGAATCTGTCCCAGCTCCAGCTTTTTAATGGACTGTGTGATAGGAGTTGAAGATCTCTGCAGCTAGAGGTGGTTATTTCACATTCCTGATGGCCCTGCTGAGCAAGGCCATTGCTGGCTGTGGAAGTGGCACATGGTCATGGGGTTGATGTTTTTAATTAAACTGGAATTGAGAAGGTGACCATGGAGTAACTCCACTGTGCAGCTGCTCACAGCACCACAGCCACCCCTGTCATCTGAGGTGTTACAAGATGATGAAAGCAAGCTGTTCAGGTTAAACCTGAGGCATGGTGGAAGTTTGCCTGGAGTTGTCAAAATGTGATGTTACAGCTGCTGACAGAAAAACACTTTCTCCCAACAGAACACCACTGACATGAAATAAAATAGGGGGACAAGTAAGTGCATTGTTTTCTCTGAACCTATTTTTGACAGCAAGCTGTAGAAGTGCTTGACAATTATCTGAGAGGACTTTTCATTAATTGCAAAATGGTTTCAAGTTCCTTCTTCCAAGGTCATCTTTACCTCAGTATGAGCATACAACTACTAGAAATAAGACAACATTTAGTTTCAGACTGAGATCATAACAAATCATTTCACTTCCACCTCGTCAGCCTCCCTCCAGGAAACCAGGGAGACAGCCTTCCACAAGATCCCTTTGTAAAACTTTCACCTGGCAATACTTGATTCTTTACACATTTTCACACATACCAGCCTGCTGTTAGCCACAGGCTGCTAGTTCAGAAACTGAAATTTGGCCCAGCAAATTGTCACACAGACGAGTATGTATAACTACATTATTTCTGCACACTTCAGTCATGACTGAGGTGGCCACTGCCTCTGCAAAGCTTTGCCAGTTATTAAAGCAGTAATGTCACAAGTCCTGAGGAAAGAACCACTCTACTAATGATTTCTCCCCAATGGATGCATAGTCCTTACCACACTTCCATATACCCTGGGGTAGATATGAACTAGCCCCTAGGTTTCCTCTGTTCCTTAGAGCTATTTCTGAATCCCCAGCAAGGAGACAGTTATTAGGCATTAAAAGCATTCAATTCCCCCTGGCTCTCAAAAGCAGCCATCCCTGGCTGTGCTTACATAGGGAGCAGCTGTGTTTGCCTTGCATTTTTCTGCCAATCTCCAGGCCATAGAAGCTGGAATGGAACCCTCCAGTTTATCTGCTTCAATGAGCCTGACTTTGCTACCTGTCAGTAGTAAATCACAACTGAAGAAGTTGCTTTAATGCTTATGTGTTAATGTAAGAATTCTTCTAAATACGAAATTTTCAATTTTCTGATAATTCCTGTGATTCTAAAAGCAAAGGATTCCTTTTAACTTTGCAGAATTTTTCTGCAAGTACCTTCTACTACACACTGCAATCACAGCTTTACAGTGTACTACCTAATGATTTGTTAAGCTGGAATCAATAGAGAAACAATCTGAATAGGATAAGAGGAGATATTGAGAAACCTAGGAAAGTAGAACATAATTTTGAAGACATATTTCTTGCTGCTGTTGGCTTGTTTGGAGGCTTGTGTCATTAGATCTCATGTGGTTCTAAACTAAATCTTTCCATTGTCTCTTAAAACCTTTTTCACAGAATCACAGAATTGTTATGGTTGGAAGGGACTCTAGAGATCATGCAGTCCAAACCCCCTGCCAGGCAGGGTTACCTGGAGCAGGGGACACAGGAACCATCCATGTGGGTTGTGAACATCTCCAGAGAGGGAGAACTCCATGACCACCCTGGGCAGCTCTTCCAGTGCTCTGCTGCCCTCAATAGAAAGAAGTTCTCCCTCATGTTGAGGTGGACCTGTCTGTGGTTTACTTTATGGCCACTGCTCCTCCTGTCACTGGGCACCACTGAAAAGAGTGTGGCACCTTCCTCTTGCCACCCACATTTGAGATATTTATATTAATGAATGAGATTTCCTCTCACTTTTCCCCAGACTGAGCAAGCTCAGCTCCCACAATATCTCCTCATAAGGCAGATGCTCCATTCCCCAAACAAAAAGATCTTTGTGGTCTTTGCTGTACCCTCAGGTAGCTCCTTGTCTTTCTTGCCTTCAAGAGGAGCTCTTCACCTCTTTGCAGGTCAGTGATACCTAAAATAACAGACCACAGAGCCACAGATCACTGGTTCTGTGTTTGCTTGGGATTGTTTTGAGGTATTCAGTGAATCATAGGAGTGACCTGAGTTTCAAATTTACAGACAAATTTTAGTACAAGCTTATAATATTCTTGATAGACAAAAAAGAAAAGCCTGTGCTTATTTGCAGCAAGAGGACAGAAGCCTTGGCTCGAGTATTAATATCAATTATCCTTAATAACAGTAATTTCCATGTCCACAGTGAGCTTTGCACTGCTAAGATTTAAAGCCTTTACAAGCTGAGTCAGTAACTCAATGCTGAATTTACAAGGCAATAAGTAAGGAGGATATTTAAGAACTTGTACAGCACAGCACACTTGATGTGACACAAGCAATTACCGTGATCCTACATCTGCTCTGGATATTTTGACATATCAAAATTATTTATGCACTAAATCTTCAGCAGATGCAAGTCAGCTAAGAGATACACAGCAGCTGAACTTCAGGCTGTGCATCTCTCTAGTTGCTGGGCTCTGTGCATCTTTAACTTACAACCAATGAAAACTTGTTTGTAGCAATGAAAACTTGTTTGTAGCATTAACTAATGACATTTAATGAGCCCAAGGCTTGTTTGCAGGAGTCATCACATACATGCAGTTGCAGTGGGGCCAGTGGAAATCCTTTTAGGATTTCAGCTCCAACATAAGCTCTGATTAAAGTTTTGATTAAGTTCAAAAAAAAGAAAAAAGTTGCTCTTTTTGTATGAGCACAGAAACTCCACATGAGTGTTTTGTCTGCAAAAGCTGGACAATATTTCTGCTGGTACTTTTACATACATGTTGTACTGTTCCTCCCTGATCTTCTGTGAAACAATGACTATTCTCCATGCCCAGAAGAAAATGGGAATGGAGGTAGGATTGCTATTCCTTCCACAGGACCCCAGAAGAGGTCAGGAAAGTGAGATATTATCTGGGTCACTGATTACCCAAACTAATTCCATCCTGAACTTTGCACCTTTCCTGATAAAGTGAATTATTTATAACAGGCGACTGTTTTGCTTTTGACAAACTCACATTCTCTGTCTTCTAGCTGTATAATCACACCACTAATTACACAGCTAGAAGACAGAGAATTTGATTTCAAGTTTATGAACCATTGTCTCAACAACTGTCATCTCAACATACTTTCCAGGAATCTTTGTGTTTTTCTTTATATTTCACTTGTTTTCCAGTCTTTGTCCCATCCTTTCTCTTAATAAACACGTATGAATGCAATATTCCTGAATCTACAGTCCTGGAAAACTGGAAACTGAAATTTCATGAGTTACAGTGACATTGTCATGGGAACAGAGCAACCTTTGAAACAAGACTGATTTCGTTGTTGCCATAGCACTGTCTTCCTGGTATTGTTACAAGAAATCCTGTTACAAGAAATTTCTGCTTTTCCAAGCAGAAATCCTTCTTCTGCTTGGAAGAAGCTGGTTTGGTCAACATTTTCAGCTGTCAGAACACAGAGCTTCCCAAGGGCCTTTGAAGATGAAGTCCATAGTGTGGTCTGATAATCTTTCAGCAAGCAGCAACCAGGCTTTCCCTCCCCTGCCTTAGACTCCAGTGTTTCCAAGTCAAATTAAGAGAGCAAATGCAGGCAGCCCTGAGTCACTCAAAGCCCTTTCAGATCCAGGGGATTTCCCTGAATCTCCTTATCCAAAACAACCAGTGGGTAACAGGTCTCCATGCCTTCACATACAGTTCCCCAGGCAGAGAATAGAAACTTAGGGATTTTCTGAAACTTGAATATTGAAAGCATATTGTTAGTGGGACTGCTTTTAAGAGGACCAAATAGTACTCAATGATTAATTCTCATGAGTTCAGCTTGATGTGAAGTAACTGAGATGGGAAAACACTCTGGTGGGCTGGGATAGGAGTCCTATTTAGCAATTGCTGTTTGAGCAGAAACAGCCCTATTGGAGAGGAAAGAAGTCACAGCAGGGATCTCAAAATATCCTGGTGATGTGCCCTTGGAGAAGGGTTGTGAGGCTGCAGTGTGGAAGGGGAGTGCATCTGCTTGGGCTGGTGCTGCTCACTCACAGGGCTGGATGAGCACTGCTAGCCTGCTCCCAGTGATCATGGGAGCAATTTGAAAGCCATAAGGAGCCCCAGCTTCACTTCCAGCTGTAGATTTTACATCTGCATAGCCACAGGCACCTTGTCCCTCCCACCTGGGTGTTAAAAATGGGTAAATTGGTTAGACCCTTTTGATGTCATGCCTCAGCATAACTCAGAGATTCATGCTCCAGTCTCTTTCTATGAAAGAAACTTTTTTCTGATTCTTTCTTTTCTCTTTCAGCCCATCCTTGAGGTTTATTCCCTCCTGGGCATGCAGTTCAGACTGAAGACATGCAAGGCTGGGCTGGGTAAGGACACTCTAATGTCATCACAGAAGTTAATTCCCCCCTGAGAAGCTGCTGGCTGACAAGGTGTGTCTGCTAGACCACAACATGGCCCATCACCATTTAGTCTGGCCTGTTAAGGAGAACTTTAAATAGATATATTTGGTTTTGATCACCACAAGCATCCCCTGTTACCGACACAGGCACAGTGAAATGAGTCTGGAAGCAAGCAGCTTTATTACAAAGCACAATGAATCCAGGACCTGTTGTGCCTCTGGGCCATCAAAGCCTCTTCTGTTTCCAGCATATTATACCTTGTTCTCAGCCTGATCATAATTGGATTTTTAATTAATTAATACTTCAGAGACACCGTGAAGCTGCTAAACATCACATAAAACCAACAAATATTTATATCTTATTAAATATAAAATAGGATATTTTGTAAGTAGAATTAAATTCCTTTACTGACTCACTGTTTTGAGCTTAGCTGACAGTAGTCTTACAATACATTTCAAAATGTGAGCATTTAAGAAAGAGTAATTATGCAAATAGACTAATGAGATCCATGCACACAGCAGCAGCTCCTCCTCGCGTTCTTGGCACGTTCCCAGCTGGATGCTCGCTGGACATGTCTGCAAATAGAGCTTTACTTTGTAATACCTTACAGAGGATGGCTTTAATTCCATGAATTTATTCTGACACATGGATCCAGTTTTGTTCTGCTGCTTATGTGAGACACTGACTGCAAGGGTACCTTGGTGAAAATCACAGTGGGTGGGCTGTGAGCCTGTTCAACATGCCCCTCCTCAGTGGGGCCTCCCCAGAGCACTGCAGGAGGGCCAAGAAGAGATTGTACTACGTGCCTGCAGTTTGGTCCCACTGGAGGAGTATTTTATTGGTTGACACTTATTAATTTCATCTCATTAATTTGCATCAGATAGTAATTTCCTCTCTGCTTTCTTAAGAAGTATGGGGAATGTGATTATTCTCCTCTTGCAATGAATTTCTTCTTTCATTCATTATGGCATAATTATCTCTGTGGTGTTGAAGTATCTGGTGTACTACTAACTACTAATGATCCTGGGAGTTGATATGGAGTGTGTGATTTGTCCTGGCCACTGGAAAAGATTAACACTTTGAGTTTGGCATCACATGCACTGAAGTGCTGAAGTCTGTTATTGTATTTTGCAATATGAATTAAATAGTACAATGTTGAATATAATCAACTTTCATGTTTATATGGTTATTCCTGTAGGATTTCAATGGTCTTTAGGCTTGGAATTGAGATGTAGCCTGCCAGGGTTTATGGAAGTCCCTAAAGACATGTGACCTTTGCAGCCCTGATCTGTGGTCTCATGGATTTTGCAGAAGGTAGGTGATATTTGACAAGCACAAAATCAGCAAGACTTGATTTCAACTGAAGGAGCATTATCCTAACATTTACAAGATGAAAGGTTTATTGACTAGATTAAGAATATTTATTAACTGTGCTGAGAATGACATAATTGAACAGCCCTGTGCACATTCTCCTAATGCCCTCAGGGTAATTAAAAGCACTCAGGCTGCTGCTGAGTTCTGTTTGCCTTGAATTAGCAGCCTCCTTTGTGGCTACACCTGCCACAGCAGTGCCCAGGTGTCTTCCTCAGAGGGAAGGATTTGAGTAGGAAGCAGGGACACCCACTGCACTCTGCCTCCTCTAACACACCTGGGTATCTCTCTTGACAAAAATGTTGACATGTAGAGATCCAGAACCACTCCAGGCCAGGACATGGCAGAGAGAAGAGCATCTCCTTTCCTTCTCTTGCCTCCTCCCACCCATGGTACTATAGGTTTTGTACATTATGTATGAGGAGGCTGGGTCACATTTTGTCCCTGAACAAAGTTTGTGCCTTGCAGTGTCTTGATGTTTAGGGCTAACACTGGCCTCTCTGCTCTGTGTGCTTGAGCTGAACTGCTGCAACAGCAGAATCCAAAAACTAAAATAATACAGATTCTCTCAAGTAACTCCATTTACTTATGCATACATTTTACTTTCTACTCCTAAGAGTATATAATTGCTACCTGTTTTTAATGTGGATAAGAAAGTCATATTAGACAATGATGGTGTACAAAAGCTTAAGACAACTGTGAATTATTCAATCCGCACTTCTTCTCTCTCCTGGTGCAAACTTCACTAATAAATGGTAAATAATTTGCTGTCAGAACAGATAGAGACACCTCCATTTCAGAGAACCTTAGCATTTCTATCTCCAGTGCTGCACCTGAGAACATACTTTCATTCACAGTGCAGCTTCCACCAATCAGGACAGCATCATAGGGGAGACAGAACCTTTTTCTACCTAAAAGAAATGTGTCTCCAGGGACTAAGTAACAAGATTCCTGTAGACCAATACAAAAATGAACTTTACTTGTGCACAAGTTTTGGACAGTTACAGTAAGTCTCAAGACACACACAGTATCAGTAACCTTCTCCACTGTATTATTTTGAATCAGTGCTCCTTAGAAATAGTACTGGCTGAAAAACAACAGCTCAAAGATCAGCTCTTTAAACCTCTCTCTCCAAGTGAGCATGGGTGAGGAACTTGGCCTGAGAAAGAAAGCACATACCTGGATAGGAGCCATGTGTCTAGACTCCTTAAAACCACTTGCAAATGCTTGACAAGATTGTGTAATCAGCCTATAGCAGAGCCAGGAAGCAGGTCTTGGAAGGCCAGAATTGTTATCTAGTTGTTTGTTTGTGAAATTAAATTTCCAAGCTGTTCTAGACTCTTAACACAAATTACTGGGTTCAACTGTATAAAGACAGATGCTGCAGATACAGCTGCATCATTACTGCATCATACAGGCTGTGTCTGCCCTTCTTGCTGCCCTGCCCACCTCACCTCCCTCTGCCCCATTCCTCCTTTGATGTGCAATTCCAGATACATTTCAACATGTTAGCTCATTATACAGGCTGGTGAGGATAATAAGATGCAGGTGACTCCTGCACTCCTCTCTTGGTGCAGATGGTAACCTGAACTTTGTTATGCTCCTCAGCGAGGTGATGCAGCTTGAGAGGCTGCTGTGGATGGGAAAGTGACTGCAGCAAGACACCAGCAGTCAACAAGAAACAGGATGTTGCAGTTCTGTGCTAACAGCACAGAAACTGAACTCAGAGTTACCCAGGGAGGCTTCACATCCCTCATTAAAAGTCAGGATGTGGGTTCATTGAGTTAGCATAGAACAAGCTGCGGTGGGAACATGGATCCAATTTTCTGTTTGATTCCAATTCATGCCCCTGTATCTCCCTTGGCCTTCAAGGAGCAATTCCTGCTTCATGCCAGAGTCAGCCCCCTTAAATGTAGCTTTGCTATGTGCAGTCCCTTAGTAGAAGGTTTATTTGTGCTCAACAGTTGCAGGATATCAACAGAACCACCAAGTTGTAAAGGCTATCACTACAAAACTGCCATTGCAAGAAGAAATACAGAAATTCTCATTTAGTTGGGTGTCTGATCTTTGCCAGTTATTGCAATCTAATTCATACAACTGGATCTCCTGAGAAAATGATGAAGTTAATTGTCATTGCAAGGACATTAGAGAGAATGCCTTATCTTGATTTAAAAATTGCAATTGCAAAATGATAGACACCAGTACTTAAAGTACAAAGGTACACTGGCATCTCTGAGCATTTGTCCAGTGTGGGAGTGCTACTCATCCTACAGATATTGGAGATACAAAAATGTGATGTGCAGCCAACACACCTGTGCTGGTAAAAGCCCCAGCTTTTCACATTAACTTTGCCAAGATCAGTGAGAGGCAGCAATAAAAGTTCTCCTGGGCAGCACTCCACAGACAGCACTTCAGCTTCCCAAGGAACCTCTCAAAAGGCTGAATCTTGCCCTTGCCTAGTAATGCAGCTCAGGAACAATGATTTTAGCATTGAATTTGGAGGCAACATAAACTGTACCTGGCTCTAAGCAGCACGTGATCTTGACAAACAGGTCAGTGCACCTCAGAGCTGCCATCCCTTTACTCCCCCCACCACCTCTAATCACATCTTGCTATCTTCAGGAATTGCAATTCTCAGTGTTGTCCTCTAACCCTTATGTCTTCCTAAAGATTAATAAAACATTTATCAGGAGTCAGGAACCCCCTTGCCTGGCTGGCGATGCTGCGCCTGGGGCACCCCAGGACAGGGCTGTTCCTCCTGGCTGCCAGGGAACAGCTTATCAGCTTACACATATCTGTAGCTAGAAAATGTTGGCAGACAATTCTCTATGACAGCTGGAATTATGCTGGAAAGCAAAGTCAGACTTTGTCATGACTGTAAGTCATGTGATTTCCCAGCAGAGCCATCTAACACAGGCTGCATTTCTGACGTTATTCTGATGTTATTACTGCTACTCAGGAAGCAGTAAACAAATATGGGGGAGAGAGAAGACTGAGAAAAGTCTTTGATATTTTATGATTTAAGAAAGTCGCTGTGAATATGATATTTATTTGGAAAAAAGAAAACCTAATGGTCTGTGAGGTCACTAGTAATCAACCTTAGACTACTGCTAAAAGAATGGTTTGATTTCCTTGTGCTTGCATACTTTTAGCTGCTCTGCATTCTGTCAGCCTTATAACAACAGTCATAACTAACTTTTATGCTTTATGTTAAAACAGGCCACAAGCCCCACAGATATCTGCGAGCATAATTTTGATTATTGTGGTACCTAACTAACAGCAAAAGGTTTAGATGATATTTTTCAGAGATTTACTCACCACTCAGATTCTCTGAAGTAGAGACAGATTATTCTGTAGAGCTAGTGGAACTAAAATAGCCATTGAAAGTGTTTTCTGCATAAAGATTGGAACTGAAATGAATTATTCACCTGACAAATTTGGTCCCTCATTGAAAATTTAATGCATTCTTCAACATTCACTAGAACAAAGAGAAAGACATTAATCAGGGTGCCAGCCCTTGGACACTGAAATTGTATTTGGACTGACCTACCACAAGCTTATAAGGACCAGTCTGCCTCCAGGCACTGCCATTAATATTTCAAACATGAGGTTTCAGCCTTGGATGGAAGTGCAAAGTTCAAATCAAATAAACTTTTCAGAGTGCCACACTGGAGTTCTCTTCAAAACCTCTCTCCAGAGGGCACTGAAAGGTTGGTAACATCAAATCTAACCCATTTCAAGAGCCCTGGAATTTTCATGAATTTTGCAGGGTTTCAAACATACTTTAGTAAAAGTTCAGGCACATACTAGTTTAGAGTCCCAGCATTTGTAGGTGTCTCCCATTTTAAGGACACTCATGTAGCATCCACAGCCCAGTAAAATGAACACAGATGGCACAACAATATCCTGTATACAGAAACACATACCTGGCATTTCTATATGCATACTCAGGAAGTAACTATCCATCATCAGTCTTTGACAGTACTGCTCTCCAAGAAGAGACACAGTCACCATAAGGGAAATATTTACCTGTTACAAGTATGCAGCACCTCCTTATCTTTCTATCATTCCCTGCAACCTTCTGCCAGGAATGTGTGCTGATAGCCAAAAAAGAGGTTCACCAGCTTTCCACCACGGATTATGTCTATGAAGTATCAGTCACCCCATCCCAAAGCACCCAGGTGAAATCTTCATAACTGTCTCCCCACATGATGGCCTGACTCACAGACCTCTTTGAGAAGGAGCAGAGGTGATTACAGTGCTTAGAGTGGCAGAGGTTAAACATTGCCTAGCATCTGAATTCTGCTCTCTTGCAGGTAAGGCTGTATTTCAGCAGCAGGCAAGCAGTTCTTTATCTCCTTAACCCAACAATTACCACAGGCTTACCAAGACTTGATACTTTTATAGTGTCAGTGATATCTAAACATAAATCACATGACTGGTCGGCAATGCTACTGCTGCTGTCACTGTATCACATGCAGCATCATATTAGTTTGTTCAGGGAGTTCATAATATGAACTCCTTGTGAATTTTGTCTTCAGAAAAATGTTACTATACCTAAAAGACAGGATGTCAGGAGTAACTCCACTAAACCTGCTCTATGGTGCCTCAAGCTGTAAGGAATGCAGAGAGCATCTAGCCTTCCCCCTCCAGTGGCTTTTGCTGTGAACTGGGAACCCATGAAAACTTTGGAGACACTTCTAGGAATTAATATGAAATATTTCTAGTTTGTGTCAAGTTGTGCAGCTTTGTGACAGGCATTTACCATTAGGTAAACTACTGTAGGGAGTAGTTTTTTAACGTAAACAATTTGCTTCTGTTAAACTTGTCAAAAACAGATTATAAAATTGCTTTGAGTCAAATAAATGTTTTTTTTCAAGTTGAAATATTGTTTGGTTAAGTTTGTTGGGTTTTTATTTCTTTTTATTCTTAGCTATTATTTCTTTATAATCTTAGTTATTTTTAGATTCAGGCTAGATTATTTTCAGACTCTACTCTGGTGCAGATATGTTGACTCAAAACAATTAATGATTTCTTCTGATTTGCTCTCTGTTTCCCACACTGATTTTCAAGTCTAAAAACCAAAGAAGTCTTTCCCACCATTCCCAACTTGCCTGATTCCAGGCTTTTCGTGGCAGCACATGAGTGCTTTAGCCCACAATGGTGGGAAAATACAGTTTCCAGTAGCAAAGTCCTTCTCAGCCCCACCCAGTAAAAACATGGGTTAGCTCCAACAGTGGAAAACAAACTATGAAGTCAGCTCAAAAAGCACAGCTCCCCTGAACATCTTATCCAAAGAAGGAAGTGTTCCTCTTAGTCCAAAGCCCTTCTGATGGACTATCTTGTTGTTTTATCCAGCTGGGGACCAAAATTGTAAAATGCAGTGAGGAGAAAGGCAGATTAACATCAGTGGGCTGAGAGAGTATGTGCAGGTAGAGGCTGCTTTTTTTCTTAGTAGATAACACTTGCAGGAATGTGCAGTAATGTTGCATTTATGTATGGCAAACACATCACAGCAAAGTGAGTAAAATTCTCCATCAAAGGTTAACAGATGAGGGATATGAGCTGATGATTGAATTGCATCTACAATTATGGAGAAACCAGAGACTAAACCTCAGATGGTTCAACTTAAGAGCATGCCACAGAATTAAAAAAAGAAAATATTTTGAGGCTTAGCTGGCTCCACATCTTTTATTTCAGGCTTTAGGTCCTTGAGGTTAACAACCCCTTCAATGTCTGCTTCTTTTGGCACTGGTAAAACTGATGCCAGGAGGCAGCCCAACTGTGTAGCACCTGCCCTGGTAAAACAAGCTCACAACACAAGGGACAGCATGTCCTTGAAGGATGATAATAATAATAATAATTTGTAATTAATACATTCTATTCTACAGTTTAATGGATATCCTGAAAAAATACCTCCTGCCAAAAAAAAAAAAAAAAAAAGTTAAATAATGAAATTATTCTGCTTTGCAGATCAAAAATTTTTTTACCCATAAAATGCAGCTATCACTTGCTAAAAATTAAGAGGGCAAACAGGTTTCCTAGTAGCAGTGAGCTAGCAAGAGAGTGTTTCTTGTTCCCATCATGGGAAAAGCAAAATGGTGCTGGGAGTGGACACTCCCAGAAAGCTTTGGCTGTTTGCAACTCCTTTCAGCTCTGGAAGCCAAGTATTTCCAGAAGGGTTAAAGCCTCCAAAAAAAAAAAGCAAGACACTGAGTAGCAGCATCTGAAGCTCCGTGAGGAGTCCCAGGAACACCTATGCTCAACAGCCTCTATCAGGAGTAAGTTCTGCTTGTTTTCTCAAAGGGGATCTGCCCAGGGGAGTGCTGCTATTGCAATTAGCTACTTTTCATCTGGAGAATCTGCCACCCTTAGGGACTGCATAATGCAGTTCAACAGAGGGATGCAGCAATGGGGTGTTTCAACCACAAAGACTTTACCAATATTCAGCTGGCAGCCATTTGTATATAGGCAAGGGGACAGAGGAAACATCATCATGGCTTTATGTTACTGCAGAAGATTTAATGCTTACAGTTAATTTAGATGTAAGCAAGAACTTGTTACTCCTAGAATGGCAGGGCAGTAATGAGTCAGCTCTTCCTTTTTTTAAGTCACTGAGTCCTTTTAAGATCAAACTCAATGTCTTGGACATGTATCCACTGCAGTTTCTTTCAGAGTGAGTCCTCCTGGCTGTCAAATGTTGGATTGCTATGGCCTTCCATATTTCCTTCTACTGTTACTGCCACAGAATCTGAGAAGAAGGTTTCATTCAGAGGTGGCCAGGCTGAGTCCTGCTCCAGCACGTGCTGCAGCCTCTTGTAGTGGCTCTTTGAGTGGTACCGGAATGTCTTTTTCAGAAGCAGCCACAGGGGTCTGTTCTCAATGACAGCTTCCTGTAAAGGTAAAAGCAAAAAGAAGGTTTAAGAGGACCTGGACAGCCATTTACTCTTCATCCAGAGTATAAACATGGGGCAAATAGTGGAGACCCAGATCTCCCACCTGCCCTGCACATCCATGTCCCGTAAACAGCCTTTTATTGACCACATTTCATACCAGCTCCACCAGAGTTCTCCACCAAAGAACTGTGACCAGTTCCTCCTGAGAGTCTTCAGGATTTGAGCAGAAAACACCACAGACTGCCCATATTTTTCTAGCCTGGGGCAGGGCCTGATAGATCCCACTCACCAGAGGAAAGAAAAGGTGGCCAGGTCTTGCATACCCTTATCATTCAGATGGAGTGCTTTGAGAAAAGGGAGCAAGGGTGAGGTAGCAGCAATTACACCTGTTTTGCTAGATATCCCCAAATTGAGCTGAGGAGGAGGGAGAAAGAGCAAGACTTGACAATTTTATCTCTCCAATTAGTGCTGACCAGCACATCCAAGGATGCACACTCACCTCGACAAGGAAGGACACAGCAAGAGTGACTGCAAGCATCCCCACCATGGAGATTCGCCACATGATAGGCGTGCAAACGAGCTGGGGAAAAAGCAGGAGAAGCTATTCAGTAATGAATTCACAGTAAACACTGGTGGGCACTTGTGCAATAGAACACAGAATCATTTAGGCTGGGAAAAATCCTAAAGGTCATTAAGCCAAACCATAAACCTGGCACTGCCAAGTCCACCACAGTGCCAGAACTACACTTCTTTTAACTACTTCCAAGGATGAGGGCTCAACCACTTCTCTGAGAAGTCTGTTCCAGTCTGTAACCTTTCAGTTAAAATCTTTTCTTAATCTCCCGTCTAAACTTTCCTTGGCACAACCTGAGGCCATTTCCTCTCTATCACTTGTTACATGGGAGAAAAAAAGTGACACCTACGTTGCTACAACCTCCTGTCAGGTAACTATAGACAGAATTAAGGTCTCCCCTGAGCCTCCTTTTCCTGTGACTAAATAAACACAGCTCCCTCAGCCACTCCTTACATGACTTGTGCTACAGATCTTCAGCAGCTTTGTGTCATAAAAAGCTAGACTCCCAAACTGGCTTACCCTGCTGATGAGCTATTACTGCTATTTGTCTTGAGGAACTACTCATAAAGATGCTTTTAAATCTATGATGTGGTAGAGAATACCATTCTTTAGAACTGCAAGAGGAAATCTAACTGCCTTTTTACTTTCTAGTATTAAGAAATAGTTCAAATTGGGTATTTCAGCCCCAAACCCAGTTCCAGAATTCCAGACATGAGACTGGCTTTCTGGCTGTAGCTCAACTGCTTTTGGAGATACAGTTCAGATCCACAATTTGGATCAGCAGTTTCTCCAGGGCTAGGCTATTGCAGAGGTTTTTATTGCTACTCCCTCCTTTTCTCTTCTCAGCAATTCCAGTGGATTCCCTCCAGACTGCTTGGGCTGGGAGTTTTGTAGTTCTCCCCAAAAGCATTTTATCCCCTTGCAGCTGCAGGGCTGAAAATGTCCTGTGCCACCACAGTCCACAACAGGACGATGACTTGCTTTAAAGTGCCATCTCGTGGCAGGTTCTCTAGCTGGGTCTGGCTGCTGAGCCGGGCTCTGCAAATAGTTACAGGCAACATTGATAAGTGAGTTGTTGGACATTTAAAATCGAGACTCGGCCCCTATGACTATCTTTCTTTTTATAAATTCCATTGATTCCATGTCTAAACCGACTTGCTAACTGGCATACAAACATACAGGACTGGAAGCTGCATTGTGTTCAGCACTTGTGACTCAAAGCCACATTTGCTCTGATTGCAAATGTACAGAAAAAATAGCTGTGTGGTGCTTTTCATGTTTTGTTCCTGTGACTCCTACAGCAAGACTGTGAGAGTGTCACAGTAGAGGAGGGTAACATCTCCCAGCCTCAACATATTAATTGTCAGCTCCACTGACAACCCTGTCCTTCAGCTGATGTAGATCTTATCCTTCCCTCACATTTCCCTTGGGATGGATTTGCACAAGACAACTCCCAGCTTGCATTCTGCCAGATGACATAAGTCAAGCCTTATTGGTGTTTATTAATCAAAGTTTAAGACAGATCCTCTCTTGCCATGGCAGCCACACTCGTCTTTCCCCACAATTGTTCTAAACCCAAATCCTGCAGGCTCTCTAAAATTTAAACAGGGAGCCTGAAAAGACTGGGGACTGGAACTGAGAGCTTCTCTGAGTGCCAGCTGACAGATTTTGGCAAGATGACCTTTGTTCAGAGTAGCACAGCTGGAGAAACACACGAACATGGTGCTTTATTTTAAACTCGCAGAGCCCAGCCCTGTTCTGCTCCTGGCTTCAAAAGCCACCAACATATCACACATAAGCTTAGTGATGTTATCTTCTGTTGCTTGGACAATGTGCTGAAACAATCAAAATTAAATGTCTAGGTGTCCCACTGAATGTACAGACACTAGTTTGAAGTCACTGTATTTCCAGAAGTTTCTACAATCCCATTATCTAAAATCCACCTCTTTAAATATGATTTGTCTTTAGAGGTGTCATGTCTCCCTGCAGAAGTCAGTGTCTTTTGTTGAAACAATCCCAGTGTGCTTATAATGGACTGGCAGTAGGAAGAAAATCCCTTTTGGGACAAAACTCACATCCATCTTGGAGTAGAGATCATCAATGTCAGCAAACATCAAAAGGAGGCAAATGCCCAGCTGCCCTATGAGCACCAGTATGAACACATCTGAAGGCATAAGAGCAAAGAAAGAAACCCACAGGTTTATGAGCAATCTCAACCATTTGCCTTTACTGTAGAAAATTGTAATAATTTTCTGTGTTACACAGTCATCAAAAAAATCCATGAGATAGAAAGGAATTTTCAGCAAAAGAAAAATGAACAGAGAAAAACCCCAGCTGTACTAAATCAAGTGGCTATACATGAGTGTGGGAACAAGCATTGTAGCCACAGATTTAAAACACCAAATAGGTATTTTAACATTTGATTTGACCTTCTACATCTGAGGAGCTTTATAGCCTTCCTGTGAATCTCTCTCTGATCACAGTATATTCTGTGATTCAGAAAAATGGTCAGGATATAGTCTTGATCTTGTTAATATGGTTAGGGATGCTGCCTTCAACTTCAGTGATGTCAAGACTTTGGTCTTGATCAGGATCTAAAGAGTCTAAGTAATGGAGAACCTATTGCCTTCTTCATCTGTAGGTAAATGCTCCAATAATGAGTAAATTCATTTTCTCTTCAGCTGGCATGCACCAAACTTCATCCTCCACCCACTCATTTGTGTTTTGCCTTGTTCTAGGAGACTGATGACCCATTTTTCTGCTCTCTACAAGGAATGTCCCCTCCTCACCATTACTATACCAAAACATCAAAGCCATGAAACCTGCAGCATTATTTTAACTCTTCAGTAAAAAAAAAAAAAAAAAAAAAAAAAAATTAAGAAGAGCTGAAGAAAGTTTTGTCTAAGAGCATGCTGCAGGATTTGTCCCAAACAGAAAAAGAACAACTCTTCCATGACTCACTGCATCTTCTGGAGCTGTCACAAACATATGTGCTCATCTTCCCTTCACATGACAGTCTTTCTCCTGATTTTTTGGCTGACATAATTTTGGTCAAGTTTAATCTTTCCCTATTAAACTGACCTCCTTATATAAGTTGATATATATAATTTCTTCTCTCCCCATACTTACAGTTGGTGTAGATGGGTTGCCTGAAAGGTTTTCCCTTGGAAAACACTAGTGCTACAATGAGGCAATTGATGGTACTTAGCAGCCACACTGTGGTGTTTTCATAGCTCTTGAAGCCATTGTCTGTTTGCTCATGGGCTCCATCTCTCACCCCTTGGAGCCCCAGACTGGAGGATGAATTCCTTTCATGGTTCACTGACAGGCAGGCACTGAAAAAGAGTGTCACACTGCTCATGGAATGATCATTGTCCTGGTTATTTGCCCCCAGCTTCCACTACTAACTATCAGGAATCCTCCCTCACAGCCATGATATAGGTTATTAGCAATGTCTGCAATCTCACCACCGGTCTCTCTTGCTGAACTTGTTAGAGCTTGAGCTCAAATCTGTTCTCTCCTGCAATCAAATCCTCCTCTCTGTGCTCAGCAGAAGCATTCTCGCCACATGAACTGTGCGTGGCAGATTGCTGGAGAGCTTAGGGACCTCAGGCAACACCAGGTAAAGTGTTTGCACCCTGTGGGCAGCACAGGGTCTGCTGCAGCTGCCCAGCTGCAGTTCAGCTGATCAATAGTTTCACACAGACCTGCCCCACTAGGCCAACCCTGTGGTATCCAGAGTCCCAGAAAGGGGTCCTACCTGTGCATATCAGTCTTGGAATACCAAGGCTGCTCCTGGACCACCACAAACCCGAAGATCTGCATGCTGAGGCTGAAGAGGATGTTAAGCACAACAGAGAGCAGCAATGGGGGTGAGATGAGCTGGCTTGGAGGCCTGTAGGGGACCAGCTTTGGATAGGCACGTGTGAAACTCACTGAAATATGCACAGATGTGTTTACTAGTGTGTCCAAAATACAAGCAGTGATGCTGTGTAATACTGACTGTATCAATGGCACTTTTGCAGTCTGTAATATTCTTAATAAAACATACAAAGATTGTATCAAGTACAAAACACAGAGTTGTTTTCTTACAAAATCATATTAACACAGAAGAGGTTAACTAATGTCATCTATCATGAGGTATTTTTGAAAAATAAAATAAAATGTTGGCTTTTTATTTTATTTGGCTACTGTCAGGCCCAAGATTATGAATGTATACTTATGTTCTTCTGTTCTCTTTCTGTCACTTGTCAGCTGTGGCTTGGGGTTTTTTGCTGCCCATGTTCTGTTCATCCTCCTGAACTAAACACCTAACCAGGTTATTTGAGCTGGAGAAGGGCAGCATTACCTGACACAACAGGTTTTCCTCTGTTCTTAGGTTTAACAAAATTATCCAAGCTTTGAGTAAAAGAGTTATGCACAAAGCTTTGATGCAATTCCAGATAAACTTACAGCAATGTAGCTTTTGGCATGAAGTGTTATTGTGGCTGACCTTTTAAGGCTTGATTTCATCAAAGTCTTTTCCTGTTGTCTGTGTTCCAGCAAGGATGGAACATACCAGGATGTGGTTTTGCTATATGCTATTCATGGCCCTGTCCTTGCCATTCCTGCTTCTGAAACTTTCCCTGTACTTAGTCTGTCTCAATAACATTGTCTTCCTCTTTCTGCCTCAGCACTGCTTTTACCTCTTATTCTTGGCTTACAGCTCCCTGCTCTGTAGTGTCTGACATCTGTAATTTCTTTCTTCTCAATTTCCACTTCTCTTTTCTTTCAGGGCTCTGGTTTACACAGCTTCAAATGTGAGCTGGACTCACAAAAGCTAATCTCTACTTTTTCATTTGGGCATGGAGTCAGGTGTCTTCTTAATCTGCCTTCCTAAGTCAAAAGGAAAGTGCCTGAATAGACTTTCTACTGCACTTGGTGTGGGTTTACTCCTTGGTCCTAAAGATAGCAGCCCAGTTAGCAACAACCTACACACTCAGGAAATGCACCACTAAGTACTTCCCATATTTAGGGCTTTTCTCAAACAAGACCCCTCTTCTAATCCAAACATTCTGTATTCCACATAGTGGTTGTTTAGTCTGCAGAAAGCTTGGCCTCCATTTTCTTCCTTTCTCTATCTACAATTATGTATTTCCAAGGAGGAGAAAAATATTTGAGATCATTCTCTCATTAATACATAGGATGACTAAGGGGCTTACTTGTCACACCAATTACGGTGGTAATAGCCAGATCTTGGAACAAAAATTGGTAATTCCCAAAGGAGTTTAGTTGCTGAAAAGAGGAAAACAAAGAAAAAAAAAATCACAAATCAGACATTTGCCATGGGCACGTTTATATTGTCTCCAGAAAGCCGTATTGTATCCATGGAGCAGCTGCTCTGCTGTTTGTTCTGAGATGCTACTCTGCAGATAAGGAGACCACACATTTCACCACCCTGCCAGTAGGTTCCTCATCATTGGGCCTGTGTTGAATATTCTTATTGTGTATATTGTTTGGACTAACTACAGTTTCAGTTCACTCTAGGCAATAAAATAGAAGAATATTTGAAGAGACTGCTTTCTCACTGCTGGGTTACTTCTGAACACAAAGCCCTCCTCTCCATCTGGGAAAAAGCTGTGTGAAAGTGGTTTAAGGCACTCCAGGGGATTTGCTTACTGTCAAGTTAATTCATACTTTAAATGCTGAATAGATTGTAACAGCATATGCTTACACCAGATTCTTCCTTTTCACAGACATATGCCCTCATCCAAAACACCATTCAGTATCTCAGCTTTCTTTCTGCCCAGCTTGGATCTTGAGCCCTCTGGCTGAAGTTAATGGGAAGAATCTTGCCAGTTTTCTGCTGTGGGTACTGGAGGACCATATGATCACACCACAGAAGTTTGCAGCTCAGGTAAAGGTAAATCTCCATCTCTAAGTCTTATGTGGCTTTTATGCCCTATTTCTCCTACAAGGAAATAGTAGCTTATCCACTTCCAGCCAATGTGTTCCCAATACATACCCAGTAAAGCAGGAGAACACCAAGGTACTGAATCATGCTGTACAGTGCCATGTACTTGAACATGCAGAAGGAAGTGACAAGAGCAGCACGGCCTTCCCTGTGTGAAGACATAAATAAAGTACAGCAATTAGGTGGTGGGTCTGTCCTGGTGCCAGCTCTCTCAAAAGGCTGTTGAAAAACAAGGCATGTGCCACAAGCAGAGAGCCTCTACCAGTATCTTGCTGGGGGGTCAAATAAATAAAATCTGACCTAAATGAAAGTAAAATCTTTACTTGCAGAGATCTTGTTCAATGAAATGGGCTTGATTCCTGTCACCTGTGTTCTGCAGACTACAATTTATCCCAGCAACTTTTTCTGCTGACATTAATATTGTAGGTAGCAAACTCTGTATGAGGAAAATCTTACAAAGCCAAGCAGCTGCTCAGTGAGTTCAGAACTAACAAGTCCTCTCCTCCTGCAGTGAATATACAATAGTCAATCAGGATAATGCTCTCTCCCTGGCTACTCAAACGCCCCAGTAAGCAAAATCAAGATCCTGGCATAATAGATGCCATATTTTACTGGCATAGGGTATCAGAGGTAGGACCTAAAATTCATTTACAAGTTGGCTGGTGGACATTTGTTTCAGCTTTATGGAGCATTGTTAATTTTGTTATTTCTTTTGCATTTAAAATACTTTTGATGACATAAAGCTCAACTGTAAATGTCTTCCTCTTGTGATAATTAATGTCTTAAAGGAATTTCAGATAGAGACTAGGCAAAAGGCAATTTCAAGGTCAAAGACATATTTTTTTTCTCTAGATATGCATAATGTGACTTGATGGGAACACTCAAGCCTAATGTCTGAGAGGAATGGGAACTTCCTTCTTTATGAAATAGGAAACAAAACCCCATGCTTACCTGATTAGCTCTGGAACACAGGCTATGCTGGGCATTCGGGATGTGAAAGGTGAAGCCACAGACGCCTCCTGCTCCGACAGTGATATCCCTGCATGTGCCACTTTCAAAGCCTGAAAGTCACATTCCTCCTCAGTGCTCACCAGGTAGACACAGCAACTTACATGTCAGCCCTTATTACAGGATGTGTTCTGTGACAGCAGTCCCTCTTCATTCCCTGGGTGTGTTCTGCCCTGAGGGTTCCTTCAATGAGATGCCAAGTCCAGGGGAAGATTGGGGATGAGAGCATGGGAAAGTTCATTTTCTACAGACCCCACAGCCATCCACTACCTCCTGCAGAAGACAAGTTTGGCTCTGCTTCCTTGTTTTAGCACTTGTTCTCATGCTTTATGCAGCTAGTCTGGGTTCTCTGCTTGGAGAATCTTCTGGTGGTTTTTGCAAGGGAAATGAACCAGTCTTTGAGATAACAAACTGCAAAAATCTCTGCCTAGGACAGCTCTTGCATGGTAAGGGCCACACAGTGGGATCAGGTCTAAATCAATACTGGTGATAGTACAGATGCTCTGTGAATAAGTGGTACACTCCCATCTCCAGCATGTGCTCAGTTTGGAATATTCTACTGGCATTACATTAATTTCTCATTTTTTAAATGTACTGTAAAAAAATTTCACTTACTCCACAGTCATTGGCTCCATCTCCACACATGCCCACAAAGTAACTAAAAAATAAAGTGAAAAGGCAAATGAGGAATCATACCCTGCTCCATGCAAGTTATTTATGCAAGTCATACAAAAAAATTTTTTAAAAGCCTTTCTGGAAAGTTAAAGCCTGTCTGGCCAGACAGCAGTTGAGGTGCTGCTCACACCAGGTTGATAATCTGAAATGGCCTAAAGCTCACCTTGCTCTAGGACAAGGCCTGGGGCTAGCTAGGTGAAATAAGGGTGAGGGCCTTCAAAAGACTTGGGAAACAGCTGAACAACAGGCAACAAGATGCTTGTGACTCAGGAATATCTCTCTCTCTCTCTCTCTCTCTCTATATATATATATATATATATTTATATTTATATATATATATTTATATACATCACTGTGACTATGAACAATACAGACTGCCCTGACACATTTTCTAACCCATCACATTGAGCCAGCAGTAGCACAGTAAAAAGACATCAAGCTCAGAGAAGCTGCAGTGCTGGGAGAGATTCTTAAAAATCTTGGGGAAACAAGTGTCAATCCTTCAGGCTCAGAGAGAAGTAAAGATGAAGGATGATATGAACAAACAAAATCCAGGATCATGAAAGTATTTGATCTTTAACAAGTCACCAAACCAGAAATGAGTTCAGTGTCTCTTTTTTAAGAGACTTTTGGAATTTAATTGCCAACTTGCAGATGTGTGAGGGTTTCAGTTTTGTGCAGTTCCATGAAACTCTATGCTAGACAAAAGCTAGCTCTTTACTAGACTCTTTACAAGCCTGTAAATTCAATAAACACTTTCAAATTCATTAGGAACTTACTCCAGCTTTTGAAACTCTTCTACAAGACTGGATTTCTGACTAGGAGACATTCTAGCAAAAACTGTTCCATTCAGCAAGAGCTATAAGGAAAAAAATAGGAAATTGTTTTTAAAACACTTGAAGTAAGTGATTTCAGTGGTAATCTGAATTAAAATTGCCAAATATCACAATTTTAAACAGCTGATTCTACACTCTGAAAGGAGGGAAAGGCTGATGATCAAAGCTAAAGGGGATCTTAATCAATATTTTGAAAAAGTAACAATGACAGTAAGGACAAGAGGCCTGGTATGCCATTTGAGTTACCTCAAATCTTGATGAACACAGATTGCCAGACAGGGAGTTATAAGAAGAGAATTCATGAAAATTCGTGATAGTCAGCCCATGGAACAGACAAGCTATGCTGAATTGCACCATGTGTAATATCACATTTTCTCCTGTTCTCCAAAACAGGTCAGAGTCAGTGCTGTGCAAGGGGTAGGGATACGGGCACAAATGTTTCAAATCACGTCCTCACACCTTAAGGCATGCCTGCTCCTCTAATGTGCAGAGAAAAATACAGGGATTTTCAGATCCTTCCCCATATAATAATATCGAAGATCCATCCAGCCTATAAGTATTTCAGGGTTATAATTGTTCCCACAGATGTCCTGATACAGATCTCTTCAGCTAATTGTACCAAGACAATTCATATCTCCTGAATGGCAAGGGTATTCCAGTGAAATAATCCAGATCTTACCTTTGGAAGTAAGTGCCTGAAATGATGGGCTACAATTTGGTAAGATTTTCCACACATGGCAAAATGATACTGGCCAGATCCCAATGCCAGCCTAATTCCTGACTCAGTCTGATTGTCATCCTCCTGTAAAATGAGACAGAATGAGTGCTGTGCCCAGGCCCTCAAAAGCTACTCTGTGTTTACACAGACACTACTACAGACAAAGTAAAGGGCATACTGTCAAGAGGGTACTTTTGAAGGCTCTGGGAAACTTGGATTCAAGGCCCATGGCCTTTGCTTGGATTTGTAAAAAGACTGAGGCATATAACGCCAGTAATTTCAGTGTTAACTGGGTTTTCATTCCATGAGTTCTATCAAACGGATTGTTGCATTTGGTAGAATTCATACAACAGTGCCAATCTGGTGGGCTGCACTGGAAATGAGAGGGACTAAAGACAGCAGAAGTGCACCACATCTAAGGAAGTCTTTGTGCAGTGAAACACAAGGCAGAAGTTGCTCAGGCTGAGGAAGCACTGCAGGTATTCTCTACCATCTGCCTGACTCTGTACTTCCCAGAGAAGGTCAGCACCTTCAGACTAACTCTTAAAGGAGAAAGTAACTGGTCTTTTTCCCAGCTTCTCTGTGGAGATGCTTGATGAAATAAATTTCTTAGCCTGGCTTGCCTATGATTCACTGTGTATATGCAATTTCTCAACAGTGGGTCCATGTTTTAATTCTACAGGTGTGGGAACGTGCTAACACTCTACCTGCTTGCAAAGGGCTGGTTTGTTCAGTGCAGCTCCACAGATTTTAAGTCCACATCTATACCATCAAATTTGTCTTGCAGGAAAAGCAAGCATTTAAAGTGGCATCAGCTAAGCATGAGGGCTGGATACAAATCTTTCTGGGATTTCTGCAAAGCTGGTCTGAAACCCAGCTAGGCAGTTAGCAAAAACGTGTTCACAGGATGAAATGCTAGGAAGTGAGCTCTGGGGGAGCACATTTTTATAAAGATCTCCTCTTCATAAACACTCTTCTAGCACATACTCTGGTGGTGAATGGCATTTCTCTGTTGTACTACCATAATCCCACTCCTTGTTTAAAGCATTCTATCCTAGTTTGTTTTCCTGATGCACAAAACCTGGTTCTGATATGCTCACCGGGCTTCTGTAGTCTTCAATTTTGTTTTCTTCTAGGGATTTCCAGGTTATAGATGTTGAAAAGGATCCAGGCACTTTGTTTGCTTCCACAAGAATCACTCTGTGTGTTGGAGCTATCATGCCAGCATTTTTGGCAACTGTTATAGCTGTTTGAATGTTATCCCCTACAAAAATCAAAGGAAGTGTTATCTAAACATTTCTGCAGTGAGGAATTGCTTATTCATTAGCCTGAATTCTGAGTTTTCAAATATATCCAGAAGAATTACTAAAATTTCAGTGTCTGTGCATAAGAAAGTTTTTGATAAAGATTAAAACTTTGCAGATAAGGTTTGTCTCAATCAATAAACATATTTTCATTTGGAAAAAAGCATTTTGATCTGGACATGAAGTATTTTCATATTCAGCCTGAAGAAATCCATATGGGAAATGTGCTCCTAGGTTATTTGTTTCAAACAAAAAAAAACAGTAAGGGGTTCAGTGCTAAGTTGCTGCTGGTATCCTTGATTCTCATTGATTGGCTTTGGTGTATATGGGCTGAAAGGGCTAAGGCCCAAGTCTTTTGACAATGGAAAAATTTGGGGTTATTTTATCCAAACCCTGGTTTGGATTAGGATAGAATAGCCCTTCAAGAAGAAAAAGAAAAAAAAAATTGATAGACAGGCACTGGTAGGCATGAGTTACAGATGTCAAAAGGTTTGGAGATTTGTCCTGAGCACACATGCCCCATTTCTGCTCATTTCAGGAGGCCCTAAAAAAAAGGGATCTTGCATGACAAACCTTTATTAGAATGAGACACAGCCTGGTGAGGTTGCCAGGGACAACATGATTCACTTTATGTAATTATTAAAACACAGAAACTTCTTGGATTAAATATCTGTGCCTTCCTACCAGTGGTGTTGACAACAGCAGACTTTGCACTTAAACATTGTTGGACTCCCTGTACGGGCCAGTGACCACAAAAATAATCCACCTTTTTTAGATACCTGTGACCATAACACTCCTGATGCGGGCAGCACTGAGCTCTTCCAGAACAGGCTTTGTGTCCCTCTTTAATCGATTCTCCATTATCAGCAGACCCAGGAATGTCAGATCAGATTCTACCTCCTCCCTAACAGTCAAAAAGAGATAGACAGACTTAATCATTTATTTTACCTTTATCACCATTGGATTTGGTGATAGCCAGTTATAACTATCAACCATCCCACCTAACTCAAAAGAATTAAAATATTTTGTCTATTTTCTGCAGTCCCAGGATGTCTGTCTTTTGTGGTGCTATTTCAATACCAGCAGTGCTAATTCAGTACCAGAACCCTGAATTTCCTGCAGGACTCCCAAACTTTGGTGGTCTGATTTGGAAAGTCCCTGCACACTAGACCTTCTCACTTGAGGACTGTACAACAAAGAAACTCACCTTAGTTAATGTGTTTGCTCCTCTTGACAGTTAGGCCTAAGCAAACAGCCTGTGGAAATTTGTTTTCCCAAATTTCCTCCAATTCTGTTTTTTCCTACATTTTTCTTTTCACCTGTGCTATTGATTTTTACAGTTAAACACATACAGTTGAGAATGGAATTGAGTAGACACCCCACCCCTGAGTCATGAACTAGAGGTCTCTCAGGGACACAGGCCTCTGAAGAATCTGAAAAGAAGAAAAGTGTCCAAGCATTCATTTTAGACACGAAGGAGATGCCAAACACTTGCATGGCAGTCCAAGTAGCTGAGTCAGGAGGTGCCTGAATGGTCACTGCTTTCACAGCAGATCTTGTGCTTGACCAGCAGCTTTCTCCTTTCTCTTGGCAGCATGAACATCACACATGCAGTAACTGCATTCAAAACTGCAAAATCTGGACTGTTTCACACACATTTGCTCGTTGAGTGGATAGGTCTGTTATGACACCTGTGATAAGACTTATGTAACTACTAGCACACTGCTAGTAGTTACATAAGTACTACTGACAGTACATAAGACACTACCTCAGTGTCAATAGACCTTTCAGCAAAGCAAAGCACCCTGTGAAAAATCAAATGAGCCTCACCTAGATTGGGACCCGCAGCTAGTAAAGAGAGAGGACAGCACATGCCCAGTAACTGGAGATATTTCACAAGTAGTGTTTCAAGACTATCACTTAAAAAAGCAAAAGGGCTTTGGAAAAAACAATATAGATGCATGTGTAAAGTGCTCATTAGTAAAGCTCAGACATTACCAAACCAAAACAAAAAGCATAACAAAAGAGTTTGCGAACATCATCAGAAACAAAACAGGGAAAAAAAAAAAAATAGAAGCAACAGAAAAGCAGAAGAGAATTTGCTCGGGGCATCAGGGCTACAAGAATCCTAACCCTAGGCAAACCACTACAACTGAGTATAGAACTAAAACCTGCAGAGGGATAAAGTTGGTTCCAAGGAAAAAGCTGTGGAGGAAGCCATGTTGTGGCAGTTTTCTGTTCTCCTTGGCATGCCTTTCACGGCTGCAGTGCGCTTGGAGCTCAGGGCTTTGTGGTTTTCAAAACCCTAACCCTAGGCGTAACCCTAACCCTAACCCTAGCCAGTAAACGCAGCCTTGGGCTAAGGCTGCTTCCAAGGAAAAAGCTGTGGAGGAAGCCATGTTGTGGCTGTTTTGTCTTCATCTTGCCATGCCTTTTTTTTCCTTTCTTTCTGTTGGTGCAGAGTAATGGGTGTCATATTCTGTCTCTTCCTAATTAAAGAGTGTTTATAATAAAAAGAATTTTACAAGCCTTCTCTTGAACTGAAAGCATGGGTAAATCTGAGAGGTGGCTAAGTGATGGCATGAATAGTGGTATATTCTAGTCTTCCGAGTGTAATAGTATTATGCTTTCTATGTTAATCCAGTGTTGAGAAAATTAAGAATTGTGCAAGTATTCTGTGAGTGTGCCATAGGAGTGCTCTCTTTCTAGTTCCAGACCAATATTCAGATTTTAATCAGATTCCCACTGGCTTGAATGTAAGAAAACTCTGCACTATCACTCTGCTCTTGGCAGGGGTGATGTGGTGATGGTGCTTTGTGATGCCTGGCCGATGGCTGAAGGTATCTAGGAGCAGTGTTTTTTATGGCTTACCTTGTTAAAGCAGCAGGCAGCTTCCCTGTCTGGAGAGATTTACAGGCCAGGCCAATAACCCGAAAGCCCTGTGCTGTGTATAGCTGGAGCTTGTTTTCAAAGTTTGATGGTACTGTGCAAAAGAGGAAAACATAGTTTATCACAGCATTTAACTGTTTTCTAATTGATGGAACCCTTGTAGCATGGAAGGTTTATGTTTCAGAGCACCTGTACAGCTGAAGTCTACCAATAGGCCAAGCACATCAAAGAAAGGAGCTTTTGTTCAAAGAAAGGAAATTTTGTTCAAGAAAAAAATATTTGCCTCTCCTTTATAATTTTGAACTTTGGTCTTAAACTGCAAAGATTTACCTTCTTCCAGGGTGTCATGAAGGATATGTGCTTCTCTAGCTGCCCTCCCAAGGTTTGGAGAAAAAAACCCAACCTTTTTGAGGGAGGTGGACCTGTAGACAACTGTTCCAAATATCTATTCTGCCAGAGACTGTACATCTTGTATCGGAGTTGGTAGTTACTTTTATCTCTTATCTCTCTCAAAATCCTTCTTTGTTGAGAAGGGCCGTGTGAGATTTAGCCTTAGACTTGGAATACAACAGAGACACTTTTCAGGCTTTAGGATAAAGTCTTAGACAGAAATCTCATTTCAGCCTTCCATTTCATTGCACCATCTAAATTCACTTACACATATATGTTTCTAGGATGCATTTATAAATGTTTGTTACCTGTTTCTGCTCTACACAGCATGGCTACTGTTTCAGGAGCCCCTTTTATGAAGGCCTGTGGGTCCCCACCAATTTCCTGAGCAATGACAGACATTCTTTGCAAGGTTGAGGAAAATGGGAACTGATGTAAAATGGTAATTCCTTCCACAGGGGCCTAGGAGAAAAGCAAGCAGATTACATACTCTAGCAAGGATTTTAAACTCAGACCAAAGGATTTAGGTCTGTTCTTTGGGCCATAGTAAGAAGCTAACCACGTATAATGGGCTAATTTGTCACACTTAGACAGAAATGACTGGTACATAAAGATGAGATTAAATTTGTGCAGAAATATTTAGCTTAAGCAGAGGAAAAGTTAGTTGACAATTTTAGCAGACTACAAAATGTAATTTACTGAAAGGAATTTACTAGTCCTGTTTCTTTAATAGGACTCTGTTAGGTCTTACAGTGGTCTTGCAAAGGGAAAATGGTTGTCAGAAAGTCTCCCATCAGTGTATGTCACCAGTAAGGGTCTGACATCAGCCACCAGACTCCACTGCATTCCCCACTCAGCTGAGTTCAGACTGAGTCTCAAGCCATGAGGACAGGCACATCCCTGAGCTGGGCAGTCTGGAACCCAGCATCCCCCTGTTTCTGGTGTGAGCAGCAAGCTCCCCCAGGCGTCTGTAATCAGATAGAGCAAGGCAATCTCTCTGCAGGCAGTTCAGGAAAGACAAAGTGGGGAAGAGCTCTCTTGGACAAGGACACCCAAGCTTTCTTATACTGAAAGGTAACCCTTACACTGACAGTCTAACTTGATTATGGATGGGAATCTTGCAAGTAACTTACAGTGGTGGCTTTAAGTCCAGGTCTAACAACAGTGGCATGTGTGGATCCTTGACCTTCATTCTGGTATCTGCTGGAATCATCTATCACCTGTGTATTGAAAGACAAAAATATTTCAGACTGAAACACCAGTACAGCTGAAAGGAACCTCAAGGATACATTTAGAGCTGTTCTTTGCCTCTAAACAAGGTATCTTGTTCATTCCTGGGAGGGGTCTGTCTGATGTCAAACTAATCACTTCCAATAATGGAAAATCCACTGCCTCTCTCAGCAACCGAGTAGAAAACCTCACCAGGTTCACTAAGACACTGCTGTACCCTTGCACAGCAAATAGACTATGTCCTCTCATTGACAATTAATCCTTTATTCATTACAACAAAATTAAACAAAGAAAAATCTTTAGATATAACACAGACTCAATGAGAAAATAATACACAAGAATTTGTATTAGTGTAGAAAGCTCTGCTTTTGAAGTATTCCACAAATCATCTGAATTTTTTTATCATCACAACATGATTGTGAGGAACAAAAATATCTTCTGGTGTCAAAAGAAACTCAAGTTATTTGACAGAATTCCTGAGTTTTTCATAACTTTGATAGGTGTCTGGCTAAACCTGAGATGGCAAGGTGATCTACCCACTGTTTGCATAACAGCAAATCACAGCTTTACCCAGTTAGTGGCCTCAAACATTTTCACATCCAATGGGTCTCCTTGGATCTTGCCCTCCCAAACAATTAATGAATGACAAACTGCCAGTGTTTTGAACACTGGGCCCCAAGGCAGGCCATGGTCTGCAGGGAAACTGTGAATATCCTGAAAGCTAAAGCAAAAGAGAACATAAAAGTTACTCTCAGAGAACATCAAACAACATAAGACTAACAGAAAAGAAATCCTAAATTGGGGGCAGTTAAAGTCCCATCCTGAGCCCAGACCACAGGGATGTTCTGGGGACATGTCCTCCCCCATTAACTGCTTTTCATGCACCTATAAAGGCTGGGATACACATGCTCAAACTAGGTATGTTATGCCTAGTTAGGGAATCCAATGGGATGGAGAGAGGAACCAATTATTATAAAATATCTTCCTTGAGGTTTGTGCAAAGATTCTTTGAGTTCTGAAGCTGATATAAATTTGAGCAACTCTGTGTATGCACATTTCTGGAAATGTAAATGGGCAAAATCAAGGCCACTGAAAGAGCAGAGTGTCAATCTTGTGGGTAACAGTGACTTCCTGTCATAAAGGGTTGGGGTTACACTGCAGCTTTGAGATCTAACCCAGGCTGTCTACTGAACACTGTCTGCTGTGCCAAATGCTGGCAACTGGAGCTGTATCTTTTCATGTGGAGCAGGACCCCTGGGATAAGGCAAACAATTTATTTTCCAGGGGATATAGAAATAAAATTTTAAATCTAAACATGGGGAACTTCAAACTGCTTAACTGTTTAACAATAACTGTCTTCCAGATTTGGTCCTTTGTCTAGTAGAAGAATCCAATCACTAACCAAATTTAGATGCCATTGGTGTGTCAAGGAGCCTTACCAGTTTCTTTCAGAGGGCAGCAAGCCCCAAAGATCCAGGCCATCTTCTGTTAAGGTGCCAGTCTAAGTGAAAATGTACATTTAAATTAACTTCCCACATGACAGCTCCAATAGGAGTAAAAAACAAGACTTATTTTAAGAAGCTACTGTCCAAAAAATACCAGCACGGTGCAGAGCCCAAGTGCTACCAGACGATTCCTAGATTACAAGAAAAACAAAAAATTGCTGCAGCTTCTGTTCAGACAACAAGAACTGAAGTAAAGAGCACTGGTCATTTTGTTTCTAAAATACAATAGAAATGCTCATCAAACCCCAGCCTCCCACTCCCAGCATAGCTCCATTACCAATGAGGCCATAACCACCACACAGCCATTACTTTGTCAAAGCACACAAGGTTCAGCTGTCCACACATGTTGATCCTCTGTGGGCTGATGCAAAAGATGCCCTTTTTCTTCAACCTCTGCTGGGTATAAATGATTCCTGTTGTCAAGGCAGCTGGCAAAGCTGGCGGGACAGCAATAGTGATAACATCCAAAGCCTTCTTCACCACTTCTCCTGTCTCCTCCTGATACAATAACAAGGGCAGTTATCAGAAAGAGAGTGGCAAGGAGTGCTGCTTGCACAGAGCCCTCTTCATTGCTCCTCCCCTCCATGGCAGGTGCTCCAGGCTTTGCTGTTTTCTGCCTGTGGTCCATCACAAATCCATAAGAAATTAATAGGCTTGCTTTAACCAGAGGCTTTAAAGCCTCATCACTGCAAAAGAGCAGCCTCCAGGCCTTCATCTATTCTCCATACAAACAAACCTGCCAGGTTCACAGCCTCCTCCAAAACACATGTGTTCAAACATGCCAGCTAGATCATTGCACCCTCAGTCAAACTCATTTCCCCATGACACAGCACACAGGAATCTGCTATTTATATGGGCATTCATCCAAATGCCTACAGGTACAGCTCTGGACTCCGTGTTACAGTGACAGGTGAGACATATGGGATGGTGCTGAAAATGAGGGCAGAACGTATGAGCTAATGATTTCTTCTGACCTTATGTTCTAGGAGTTGTGAAAGAAAATTACTTTTCACCTGCAGGAAGAGACATGGAAGTAAGTTGCCTTTGTAAAAGCAATCTATAATTTGGGAGTTTAGAGGTCAGTGTAAAACCAACTGCCAGGATGCTGATTGTGGACACAGCTATTCTGGGCAGTTGATATGAATGTTAAAGAATTGAATGCTTTTCAAATTGGGGTCCCAGGACTGAGACATTGGAAACTAAAGCAAATTTGCAGTTCAGAAGTACTTGCAAACCATCACAGAGATCTACTATTACTACTTCTGAGCTTGGGACTTTGACCACAAATCATGCTGCATTTGATGTGCTGAATTTCTGTCATGTTCTGGTTCTCCCTTCATTGATATTGTATCAGACCACAGAACATACCAGTTTGATCATATTTTGTATCTATTTTATGTTACAATGGAGTACTTACCACTCACCTTTAGATAAACCCTCACAGAAGAGAAAGCATTTACTACAACCGGTGATTCAATCTTAAAAGATTGACAAGACAATTTCAGCAATTGAGATAGCATCAGCATGTATTTTACATATTACAATGGGGAAATTAAACTAAAAAAAAAAAAAAAAAAAGCAAAAACTGCAAAGCAGACACAAGAATATGTTCTTAAACACACACTCTTTGATATCCTAAGGGGAAATAATCATCTGAGACAATTGATTGCAGATAATTCCTCGGGAGAAAAATTATTCAAAAGCTGAATTACAGAATCAACCTTACAACTCATGACTTGGACTTTACATTGGCAGATAATTATTATGGCATGAAATGATTTCTTGAAAGCTTCTGAAAAAGTTCTAAATAAATTAGGCTTTAAAGTTTGCAGAACTACGTTTACGGTGTATAACTGTTCTCACATTGATGCATGAGAATAAGAGAACTGTTTTAAAAGGGTTTCAGGTGAACCATTTCTCCTGCATTTAGTAACTCACCCCATTAAGTGCAAATACACACACTGTGTAGATCATTCCAATGGCTGCAAATGCTATGAGGCACATCAGGAACCGGAGGGCATCTCTGTACAGCTTGAAGTTCATGGGTTTAGGGTAGAGAATGGACCTCACCAGATCCCCCTTGGCTGTGTTAAAACCTGGAAAGACAAATTAAAAGCATTCCAAGAGGAAAATATTTCAAAAAATTCTCTGCAAAGAATGGGGGGCTTCAAAATTATTCATAATTTCTACAATTTATGAAGGAAGGCCCAGGTGTTTCATTTTAGTGTATGTGACCTTACCTGCAGAATATAGAAAAGAGTTATTTTTGTCTTAGGGGGAAGGATTTTTTCAATGTCTTAGAAGCAAAGCAAAATGCTTCTTTGTAATTATATGCTGGCAGTTTTTGTAGAAGTTATGCCAAGCAAAAGAAACAATGCATAATAACTTAGCCCAGCCCAGGATAATGATTCTTCATCTGTCTGTTTTAAATATGGATTAATGCCTTTAACTTAATGTGATTTGATACTTTGTCAGCCTGCTCCAGTGAAAAAAATCATGGAAGGAAAAGTAAACTCAAGTGTTGACTGACCAGTCCGCAGCACCACAGCTTTCACTACTCCTCTGTCATCTGCCTTGGTCTGGATGACCTCTGTTCCACAGAAGAGGACATGTTTTCTGTAATCCTCTGCACAGTACACTCTCCAGGGCTTGAAATTATCAGCTTGTGGTAGGTGGATCTTTGTTACAGGAATACTTTCTCCTAGGGAAGATTAGTTCAGATGAGGAAAACTGCAGTACAGTAATAACAGGCTGTAAAAACAACCTGCTGACTTTCAAATAAGTACCCAGACATCTAGGTGGTAAGTTAAAGGTATTTACTAGAGAAACCAGTTTATAGAAATTTTACTTTTATATTTTGACATCTTCAGAGTAAATATAGAGCTTAAAGCCTAGCAAACAAATAGACTGCTAGAGAAGAGTTTTCCTTTGCATCAGTACAGCAGCTTCATGTAAGTCTGAGAACTGAAAGCAGTCCAAGGACTCCAAACCCTGAGTAGATGTAGAGACTTGAAAAGAGGCCTGAACTGGTTGCATGACTGCCTTTGAACGGCCACAAGTTGTTTACCTAATTTGAACCTCATGTACAGGTCACTACACATTCCCTCAAGCAGATGGGAATGTGATATCCCCTATTCTCCCTCTCCAATAAAAAGGAGAACCTTTAGCTCACTGCTTGACAGGTGATAAATACCCTATTTATGTCAAAGCAGACACTAAGGTGAAGAAGAAATATTTTGTGACAGCTGAAGTTTTCTAAATGAAACATATTTCTGGAATTTCTCATTTATATGAAATTTCAGAACTGTCAGTTTCAGTTTGATTCAGACCAAGACCAAATTTAAAAACAAGAAATAGAACTGTGACCTTCTCCTGCACCAAAAATCCTGCTTTCCAGTGACCTCTCCCACCTGGTGTGTCCTCCACTGCTATCACAGGAATGTGAGGCTAAGTGTCTCCAACAGTTTGGAGATGTTGCAGTGATGAGACATCCAGTAAGTGACAGAAACCCCTGCAGCCAGAGTGGACTGTGGGCCCTCTGTAGGAACAACTTTGCTTCATATCCATTTTCTTCTCCTGTCCTGCTCACTCCTCTTCACTGTCTACTCTTTCCCTTCTAATCAGATCACCTCTTCCTAAATGCTGCACCCCATGAAGGTAGGAAAGGGTAAATTGCCCTTCCTAAAGTCCATATTGTCTGTTTGGACAATTAACAACAATTCAATCTCTATTCTATCAAACCAAAAGAATCCCCTTCTTGGCCAGCTATGGACTGTCTCACAGAAAGGGATGTACATGATAACTCTGTCCTGTGTCACCGTGGGGCAATGATGGTGTTCAGGTGGCACACCTGGGAGGGATGAGCTGTACCTGTCAGCATGCTTTCATTTACAGTGCACTGCCCACTGATCAGAATGGCATCACAAGGCAAAAGGGTTTTGACCTTTTTCAAAATCAGCATATCTCCAGGAACAAGATGGTGTGATTCTAGCTCGTGGAAACCTGAAAATGACAAGTAATGCAAACAAACTTCATGCTTCATATATTTCTCTGTAGCAAGGGGGAAAAAAATACAAGGATCTAATTGCTGAATAGAATTCTTTATAATGGCTGATAAACAAAGGACCACAGGAGCACCTATGCATACAACCTCCAATATTTAAGAAAAGCCTAGGCATCAGTTCCAATTGTAGAATTCCTCCTTATCTGCCCAGGATCTCAACCAATGGTTACTGTTCCATTGCACTGACCTAACTGAAGAGCCTTGGATCTGAATTTCTTCATTTGACTTCATCTCTTTGGCTTGTGCTCTAGAAACCTTGACAATGAACAGATTTTGCATAGAGCAATTAGGTGGACTCACAACTATTTAATGGGTATGTTGTTGGCTATGCCAGCTTTAAGAAAAATTACTTAGTTTTCCTGACATTTTTCAGCTAAGGCTGCACTCAATTATTAATGTTTGATGTGCCACAACATATTTCTAAGTCAAATTAACTCTATGTGCAGAAGTGAGTTAACTGAGCTGAGAAACAGAAGATGAAAACCACCTTAGAATAAATCTATTACTATACATGCTTTATATAAATTGCTATAGAAACAAAACACATTGGAAAAAAAAGAAGCATAGAGGAGTCACCTTCCTTATTTCTGCAGACAGTGACCATGATGTTGTTATGAGACTCAACCAGTCTGTGCAGTTTAATGGATTGCTATAAATTAAAGAAGAACACACAAAAGTGTTACATCTTACTTACATGATGCAATTTGTCCACTAACAATTATTTCCTTTTGTTGTTTGTGGTTATGAGAGCCTTCAGAAACTGGGCTCTGGCTCTACCAGGAGCTATACAACCACACAGAGAAAGAAATTCCCCGCCCTAATTGCAGGGAGTATAACAAAATGTTACCAAGTGAAGCACTGGAATGGGGAAGGGAGGATGTGGGGAAGGTACCACACAGAGATTATGATGACTAGGAGGCCAGGCCATTGCACCTGCTACTACACAATGTCACGAGACTAAACCTCTGAGTAAGTCTTGTAGCACTGTGTGCATGTTGTAACATGCTGGCCTGTCCCAGACATTAAATCTGCCTTGTGGAAAATGTGAGGTGTCTCACCTTTCTAAGATCGTATACGGTCAAAAATATTGAGAGGAGAGACATGAATATGATGGCAACGGCATACTCCATGTAATCTTCAGCAAACCACAGACACACACTGAACAGCTGGAACACGTAAAATGGATTTAGGACCTGTTTGGAGAAACAAAAGAGGTAAAGAGCTGGCCATGTTTAAATGGCCCCAATATACTTAGACAGTCCAACCTGTTAGAAAAGGTCTGGAATAACAGACATTAAGTATTGTGACTTCTGACCCCCTTTGTAATTTTCTCAGCAGTCACTTTAGTTTAATCAGATTGGACCATCTTCATCTGAGAGAAGGGACAAATAATATGGACCAATAGGATATTATTTGGGATGTGAATGACTCAGCTCCAGTCCTTGTTTTGTTTGCTTCTTACAAGAAATGTAACCAAGGTGAGAGAAGAGCAGATTGTGCTGTGAGCAGGTAGCTCACGTACCATAAGCACACTGCCACAAACACCCTGTTTAGACCACATATAGGCTGTTCCTGTCTGAAAGAGATATTGGTGCTTTGTGTGGTGCTGTGCCCAAAATCATGAGCTCATTGGAGCTCTCTGCAGCTGTAGGCATGTACCATGTATTGCTGTTCACTTAACCTCTGTTGATTAAGAGACAGCCCTTGTCTGGAAGGTTTGAACTCCAGTGCAGCTTAGAAACCTTCAATGGCCCTCAGAAGGCAAATAGAATGAGCTCCCAGGACAGAAATGCATAGAAATACCAAGCAGACACACAGGTATGGAGATGGAGGATAGGGAAAAAGGGAGAATGAAGGAATTTATTATGATTTCATAGAACAGCTTTCAACAGGATTTGAAAAAGAAATGTCCTTGAAGAGTGAGTAGTGGGAAGTTAAATCAGATATAGAATCAATTATATGCACACATGGCCTCCCAAGCAGCTTAGAATAAAAGCAACAGAAATGCTTAACCTCTTTGATGAGTAGTTTCCAAATAGGGATCACTGGAACATCAATAGTGTTTGGCCCACATATAACTCTCCTGTACAGGATAAAGACACATAACTCTCAGATAAAGTAGTGACAATGCCACTTGCTCAAGAAAATACAGATTTCAGTAGTCCTGAGAGCTTCTTTTGATTCCCAGTTTAAAGGCTGGGAGGATATTTTTTTCAAGAAAATAATTTAAATATCTCTACAGTGCTTATGTCAGAAAAGATGGCTGTACCAGTGACATTTACTTATGCAGACAAGAGGTGTAACACAACCTATTAGGCAAATGTTTCCATGATTCAAGAATTACTTTGAGAGACCATAAACAAAGGAATTCTGCATCTAAAACTAAATGATCCAAACCCAAATAATTTTGCAAAAAGTTAAGAATGATTGGAATGTAAGATTTGATATGAGCTAAGGTCAGGAGCTGGATTTTCAGTATTCAATCAACTGAAGATTATTTCTCTGTTTAGCAGTTTCATAAATACATGTTCTGTAACTTGCTTTATGATACAGCAGTTTATGAGAATAAGTTCAATGACTAGAACTAGTCGATTTGGAGCTCCAGTGAAGAAGCAAACACACAACTTATCTGCAGTCTTCCACAGAGACTTTCTCTTACTCCAAATAAGAACTGCTTAAAGTTAGTTACAGGACATAGTTATTTCCTGAATGAGAACAATAACAGTGATTAATACTGACACTTCAAAAACTTTGACAAGGAATAAAAAACATTCTCTAGCCCTTTTCATTCAATATTTCCATGCATGGCTGTTTCACCTAAAATTATGTGCATATAAATAAATACACAAAAATCTCATGGGAAGTACACCAACAGAAGGAATTTACATCTCTTTGAAATCGATATGTTGAGTGTTCATGTTTTAAAATGAGTACCTGACATTCTGTTCATTGCAGGTGAGACCAGAACCAAATTTATCATGTATAGCTGAGCAAGTGTAGTGGTCTTCTAGGACTCTAAAATAGAAAGGGAGTGTGTTCCTTAGGATATTATTCATAAAGACACTTCACTTCTTCAGAGACTTGTGCAACCAGTGCAGTGAACTCACCCAGTTTTCTGGAACTGTTTTGCATAGACATTCCAGACATAGCGGATTTTTTGTACTTGGATAGTTTTCACCTGGAGAACAAGACAGAGACAACAATGCATGCAGCACAGCAAACAAAAATACTCCGAGACTTGCTCACAGAGCTCATCTAGGCATCCTCACTGGGGTCAAGTACAGATAAAAGAAAATTTTTTGGGGACAAAGAGGGAGAGAATACAGGATTGCATGCACTGACACCCTAGTTGAATTGTAGATTGGGATCCCCATCTCAGTGCAGGTTCCAGTAAGCTTTACAGATATTTTGGTCAAGCAAGTACAAAGCAGTGTTCTTTCTGAAGAAAGGAATAATCTTCACTCTGATCTCACAGAATGAATGTAAGAGATCACATGGTGGGTACACAGGCAGCTGAAAAACACGATCTTCAGCCAACAGCCCCCTTGTCTTCTGTCTGGCTTTGGGGAAAGCAGGGGGCTTTGGGTCATTTCCAAGCATGGTGCTGAGTCCTTCAGCTAAACAGAGGTGTCAACAGACAAGAAAGGTCATCCCAGGATACTGAGTCACTGCTAATGTTAAGCCCTTGCAGAGCAGTTACACATTAGGAACACATGCTGTCATTTATAACTTGCAAGAGGAGTCTATCCTGTCCTGCACAACAATAACAAAGCCTATTAGAGATAATGGCACTTCCTATCAGCTGGCAGAAGGCAGGGCTGTACACCTGTACACATGAGTGATAAAGAAATCAGCTCCAGGGAACTCTCCCTGCCCAGTGCAATAAGAATTATTACAGGCCAATGAAATCCAGACTCAGCTCATCCACCGATTCAAAACGGAGCTATAACCACAGTCATTAACTTAACAAGAAGTCTGAAGTTAGGATTTCATGCAATAGAAGTTGCAATATCTGCAATGCTAAAAACTGGAGTGGGAAGCGAGTGACTCAGCTCCCTGTTGGAAGAGGTCCTTGGACAGCTCTTGGGAACTACACAGAACTCTGTGCACTTAGGTAGCTTAAAGGCAAAAACATTTCATAACTGACTTACAAGTAGAGGCTTTTGAATTGCTAGGGAAGGATTAAACTGTTCTCTCTTTGCTGCTTTGAAATCTGGTCTTTTCTATCTAGATGTTTTGACTGATATGAAAATGGTGTTCAAAGGGCCTATTATTTGAGGCTATATTGGCTTTTTTATGTTACTAATTTGATCCTCAAAAGAATGTTACAGACCTGTCTCCACTTTTTTCATATTGTACCAGCTGATGAAATTAGTTGTCACTAAACTTTCCTATGTACATTAATATATGTCCACAGCAGAAATAGCAACAGCTTTGCTCAGCTAAAGTTAGGTTTATATAGAAAATATTTACTAAAAATTGTTGTAGATATAAAAAAAAATTTTAGTAAGTTAAAAAAATTTATTTCCTGAAAAGGAAAACAGCTCTTTTCTGGATTCCTCAGTGCAGTGCTCTAGTATCTACAATCAAGAGCCAGATATTAGCAAATGTATCATTTTGCATTCCTATTGATCACACAAACTTAACAGGTAATGCTAAGCAAGGCACATAGCTGAACTGTCTGGTACATGTTTTAGACATGGGATAATTACATTTACTCAGCTGATGAGAGACATTGAGATCTGCTTGAATCAATCCATCATCTACCTTCTCCCCAGTGTCTCACTGGGATCTCAAATCTATGGGACTGGCAGCGACCAGGATACATTTTTGCAAGAACTGCTAACAGTGACTCCAGCAAATGCACTTTAAAGAAAAAATTGGTGCATACAAAGGCAAAGAAGCAAAATGTTTGATGAAACATTTCTGGAAATACTGATCTAGCTCAGGCGCTTTTCTGTTCTATTCTCTATCTGCATTCATCCATGTTTTCATGTTACTGGGGCAGCTACATTCAGTTCTGTAGTCTCCTTTCAGACACACAGTCACCTCTAAATTCCCTGATTCCTATGCCAGGAATGTTTGGGGTTTTTTGTTATTTGGAACTGATTCTCCACTGCCAACCCCAGTCTCCTGAAGCTCTCCTACTTATAACATAGGTTTTCTCTCAGAAATAGTGAGAATTCTCATTTCATAGCCTCCCTCAGAGTGAGAGGATTTTTACCGAGGCAAGTAGAGCTGAATACAGTTCTTTTCTTTTTCCATAGCTTACTGTGTTCCTTAAGCTGCAAGATCCTTAGCTGCATATGTTTCACAGCTCACTTTTACTCCATGAAGCATGGCTGAGATTTGCCATCATCTCCCAGATGCTGCAGGGAATACTTTACTTACTAGCAAACTTGGCTTCATTATGGCTTTGCTGAAGATTGAGTCTTCCTCAGTGGCTGGATAGTCTGATCTGCTTTTGATAAACGCAGACACAGAGATCCATGTCACAGTCTTACGAGAATAAGTCCGAAAATCATCCTAAGTGGATATAGAAGAGAAATGTCACAATTTGCCCCAAACACAGACCAAATTCACTTTCATCTTGGAGTCAATGATTACAGTAGCCTTTCTAGAGGACTACTCTGTCTTTTTTTAAGGATTAGCAAACAGAAGCCTCCCAACACTTGTGATTTAGAGAGAAATCATTAGAATAGGAACAGAACCATTGTCCTGTCAAAATGTCAGTACTGCAAATACTTCAGTGACCACAGGTCTGGTGTTTGGCTGATAAGGATGGAATGTGAACACCCAGGTCAAGATCTAGGACAGACAAACAGCACAGGACAATCTGAGATGCAGTGACCGTGCTGTAAAGGGAAGATCAAAAGGAACACAGCGCTGTGCTGCAAAATGGATGTTTAGTGCCAGCACCTTTACAGCCACTCCTGAGTTAACACTTCATTGGAAGAAGTGTCAGCACTTATGGCACCTTAGACAAGCTTTTACCACAAACTGAGTTCATGACCTTCCCATTTGTTATAAAGCAAGTTAAACATTAGAACTGCCTGATAACGAGGGGTTGGTAGTACAGTCAGAGAGGTAAGAGCAGCTACCGTAGTGAGTAGCCCCACGCTAAGTTTCAGTCCCAAACACTGAACTACATGCATAAAAGCCAACTATGAGACTGACTTACATACTGTGTGAGAGCAGTTTTGCAGTTATGAAACTTTAATTGGAAAAGGGAAGAGTAAAAAAGATTTCTGTACTAAATACAGTACAGCCATTTGGAATAATTTAATTGTTAAAAAAGAACTTTAATAATGTTTATATACCTTATTTGCCTGCTTTTCTTCTTAAACTGGTCTTTTGGGTAGAATAACATTTATTTTCTGATATTTATCTTTAATTTAGATTTCAGAATGAGTACACATTGGGATGCAGATTGAGATGGGAACCAGTGAATAACACAGGTGCTCATCATTTGAACTAAAGTGAATCAAAATTCAATAACAAAAGTGAGTTAACAGGCTCTTATATTGCAAATGCAGAGATAATGATGATTTAAGAATTAAGGTTTTATGTGAAGCAAAAGATAATTCCAAGGATCAAGCTGATGAGATTACTTGTATCCTCATTAGAAGTAGCCATCACATTTGAGAACTGATATAATCATAATATAGCAAAACAAAACCAAACTGTCATTTTAACGCAAAGAATCATGACAGAAATTTTAAATTTTCAAACACTCAGAGCACATTTGAGAAAGCTTCTTGATAACAAGAACATACAATATGATTCAATTCCTGTTTAATTACACAAAAGATCATTTAAAAACTCATTTATTTGAAAAGTGTTTGGCATGGCACATCTTTTTAAAATTACACGCAAGAATAGGTAATTAAAAATGAAAACTTAATTGAAGATTAAGAAGGGCTATTAAGCCTAATATGATGGTTTTAATAAAAGAAAAAACATACCCCCTATGTTATTAGGATGAAGATTGTTTCATTATAAAGTATTCAACAGGCAGATCTGTGATTTTCAAAACCTGCATGCTGCTGTGCTCATTTAAGAAGGCAGTTCAAACACAGAGGCAGTAAGTGATCCATTTTGCAATAGCAAACATTGAAAATGCCATTGTTCAGGAATCTTTGAAGCAGAACAAATCAAATTTCTGGAAGTAAACCAACTCTGCCAGTTTCTGGAGTATTCAGGCTCAGCTGGGATTCAGACCCAAGTCTCAGTTTACTTCTTTAGTGTTGCAGTAGCTTCCATGAAATAAAACCAAGGGTTTGCATATGTTGCAGTGCTTCAGTACAGTCCTCAACAGGGAGAGACCTGTATCAGGAAACTACTATCAAAATGTGACAGCTCTGAAAGCATTAACTGCAGGATTTCAAGCTTATTGGACATGGAGAAGGGCTGATGGGAAATGGAAACATAGGGCCAAGAAAACAAGCAGTGTGGGCTTGGCTTCTTCTGTGTACTGATCCCTCATGACACACTTGGACATTGCTGGGGACACTACTAGACAAATTTTTGATTTGGCCCAGTGGATAAATTTTGGCAGAGAGGGACATCTTTGCCAGAACAGCCAAGAGAGGGAAACGGGATCTGCTGGATGCTGCCAAACAAACAGATGCTTTAGAATCTGGAGCACAAGGCTACAATGTAGAAAGCATTGGGATGGTAGAAGGGAAGGAGGAAGGACTGAGAATAAACAACAGTCTTGAAATCACAGATATTATGGGTTTTATCAGTCCAATGTCTTTTACCTTGTCTGATCAGCGGTTACACTCCATTTCCATCATCGTCATACACATAATTTGTGGGATATTTTGAAGTTCTTTAGATCAACAGTGGTACACATAAGATACTATTGCAGGAAACCAGCAATGTAAGAGATTTCAGCTAACTGGATACCTTACAGTTAACTCACATTCCAAATAGCCACCTACTAGGGACTAATTAAAAGATTAAAGTAGACACCTACCGTTGTTCTAAGCAGAACAATATCTGCATCTTCCAAGCTGCATCGGATGCAGTTTATCCACACATCCCACTCTGGCTTCCAGTAAAACAGCAGCCTTAGAGCCCCACAGGACAAGATGTATCCAGCAATGCACAAGGCCCTTCGGCAGCCTTGAGTTTTGTAACCAAACATGTCCTGTACAGCAAAAAGACAAAAATGATTACTGTTTCTCCTAAAGAAATGCCTGGAATACTATACCTTCCTGTCACTCGCTGCCCTCCCATAGCTACTGTTAGGTATGGTACTGTGAAAAACAAGCCATAGAACTTGTATTTGGCTACTTTAAGTGTCCTAAGCATGATTACTAAAAATTTGCATCTTCAAGAGAACTTTTCATCCACCTTCACAAAATCCAGATTGCTGTAGCCTGACCACTGTTTTTATGTCGTTGTGAAACTTGGCACGAGACATTGTTTTGTATGCGCATGAGCAGGAATGATAACAAAATATAGAGGTTCAAACTTTTATTCCAAATCAGGAATTCAGATTTGACCATCAGCTTTTTTAAGGATCAGACAGCTGAAGAGCTTAAGTACACCTGCACCAGGGGATGGTGTGTGATCAGTGCAGAGCTGCTGCCTTAGAAGGGCTGCTCCCCTGCTCTAGCAGTGATCTGCTCTAATGCACCTACACTTCAGAGACTCAGCCAGTGTCTCTGCTTGGTGCCGAATGACACTGTGTGCCTGCACCAGCTGGAGCTCTGTGCACAACTTGGCACAGACACAGCTTTTGGAGTTGTGACCCTCTTCCATGACAGCTCCAGTATGGGGAGCTTGCCAATGTGCCATTGGCCTAACATCTAATGATAATAATAGTAATAGTAATAGTAATAATAATAATAACAATAATAATAATAATAACTGTTAGGAAGAACATCTAATAAACACTTGCAGAATGCTTTACATGTTCAGAAGGCCAAAGGAAGCTACTCATTTTAGTTGTATGAGTAGGTATTATTATTCCATTCTTAAAGCTGGGGAAATTGTTACAGTGAGGCAAGGTGACTTGCCCAAAACATGTCTGTCAGCATTACTTTTTAAGAGCTGCAGGTCTTGGTACCATGGCCAAATTTCCTCTCAGTACTGCTAGCAGGGACTCAGTAAATGTGAAACGAAATGTATACACTGAATTTAATGCAGCCTAAGCTAAGATGGAAGATTCCACAGCTGCAATTACATCAGGTGACCAGGAGAATTTGCTAGCATAAGGGTTAAGATTCCTCAATTCCTTGTTCTATCTGCAGCAGCTGTGCAATCTGCTTCTGAGGATCAGATATCTGCAGCCACAGATATTGCAAGATCCATTTATAAGGTGAGAAGAAAAGGCAATGTAATTTTAAGGATGACTAATGCATAATTCCTGGTTCTGTGCTGGTGTCTTTGCTTGTTATGTGAAATGCAGGCCCTGCCCAGTGGTTCCACATGCTGCCTCGGCACACCTGCTCTGTGGCATTCTCCAACTGATGCATCTGGATGTCCATGAAGGAATCTACTGCCAAAGCAAATAATTTCCCGCTGTTTGGAAATGTCTGGAGTGGGTCACCTGGGCCACGTCACTGAGAAGTAAAGCTAGGCAGGGAAATAGACTGAGCTCCAAATTTGACTTGTGCCAAAGTTCGCTGAGCCAGGACCTTTCAAGCTTAACTTCAGTACAGAATGTTCTGTTAGGTTGAGTTTTTTCTGGCCCTGTGCTTTCAGCTGGAAGGATTATAGCAATGAATGCTGCATTCATAAAAAAAATTAATACATGAATAGCTCCTTGTTAAAGCAGAAACTTTTCACTCGTCAGATAAGTCAAAATGAAATTCTTTAGAAAAATTCTTAAAGCTATTATCTTCCACAAAAAAGGTGAATATTAGACCCATAACAGAGGTATCCACAGTGTGCATGAAGAGGGGAGGAGCAGGCACACACATGGTACAGGTTTGTTAATCACACGAACAACTTGTAGTAATTAGGGTTTAGAAATTCTTGATTCACTCGGCCTCTGCTAAAAAGATCTCCAAGCAAATTCATGTCCACTATGACAAATAATACTTTCAAGGCTGGCAGAATTCCTGGTGATAGGACTGCAGTGAGAACGTGTCTGTCAGGTTCGTTTTATGTTGTTAAGGAAATAACTTTTGCTATGTTTCATTTTGTTGCACTCTTGCAGACATGCTTCTTTTGAAGAGGATCTGATTTGCACCTTGACAACTTTTCTAATGCATGAACAAGTTTTTAGAATTCAATGAGTGTATTTGGCATATAAAACAGTTCACAGTCAAAATTCTGGGTTCTTGAGTGCATCAGACTAGGAAATGATGGAAAATAAAATGAAGATTAGCTGTCTGTAACACTCCTCATAGGAGGTAACACCATCTACAGAATAGGCTGGTATACAGTGTTCATCTCATCTCTATAGGATAGTTTTTAATAAATTGTAGTGTACAGTAAAATTTTGTTCCCTCATCTGTTAACATCCCTTTTCTTTTGAGACTCACAGAAGTCAGAGGAGTGACTGTAACAAAATGGTTTGACTTGTGAGTGAAGAGTCTAAGAAGGGGCCAGGATTATTGGACAGAAAAAGCTGACAGACCTGCTCAGTGGCAAGTAAGGTTCTTAGCTACTTTTACAATCACACAAAGGGCTTATCACTCTAGTGTCCAGCAAGTCTTTGTTACTTATGGTTAAAATAAAAATTGCCTCTAACTGCCAGGTCATCTGCACAGCAGAATTTAAATGCAAATGTCAAACAAATTCAAGCACCTTTTTCTTTGGTGAAAACAAAGCCTGTAGCTACCATCAGGGAACCTAAACAGTGGCTGTGAATGGTCATATTTCTGGCAACCCCAACACCAGGTACCCTATTATGAACAACCTGTTGCTATAACAACAGATAATAGGATTAGACTTGAAAGACTGGCTAAGTTTCACAAGCAATTTAATAACTGAATCTGTCTTACCAACCAGAACCTGTTTCATCAGAGGTTTGTCCCTGCTCTCTCCAGAACCAGTAGCGACATTCACTATTGTTCCATTAGCAACAAGGTTGTACCTTTCAGATTTTATTTCAATTTTTAAAGTTACATTTTTCAAATTCAAAGTATATAAAATTCCAGTATCAGATTCCCTTCAGAATTGTGGCCTCTCAAGGGACGCAGACAGCTACTACAGCCAAGATGCAGCAGTAAACTGGGGTGCACCAGCTGACTGACTGCAGTTCTCCCATTCCTTCAGCCACAAGCAATGGGGGAACACATGCTTGAGACAGGCTCCTGGCAAATCCATCCCAAAGCAGCAGCCTATCGAAGTCTATCACAATCTTTTGCACTGCAAGACTTAAGCTTCACACTTTAGGTTTTGTGCAAAGGGAATAATTATTCCCAAGTGCAGAGAAGAACATCAAATTGGCAGATAGCATAAAGCTGTGGTTTTATTTCCTCTTCGTATTCCACAGTAAATTTATTTTTCAAAATCATCGAGCAGATTTTTCTGAAGGAAAGCATACTATTAGCCCTCTCTGAGGCAAGCTACTGTGTCCAGAGTTCTCTCACACTACTAAGATCTTTCTGGTACTATAAATGGTTATGGAGAGAGAGTTTATCTCATGCTCTGAATACACTTTGCTAAGTTTTATCTGCATAGCAGAAGAGTGAAATTGCATTCAAGCAAATGTTCTGCAGCAATTGTAAAGTAATCCCAAAGACATACACAAGGATATACAGGTTAGATTTCCTAAGTCAGAATGATTACTCTTAAAACCAGCACCTCAGCTGTACCACGAAATGGAAATACAGAAGAAAGCTTCAAAGCATTTCTTCTTATTACAGTTCCCCAACTTTCCTCAGCAAACAGGACAGCTGGTTCAACACAGGGAAGTATTGCACATCCAGAGTTCAAGTGAATTACTTACATGATTTCAAATTACTTGAACTATTCCACTCTGGAAGAACTGGCACTTGCACAGCGTCAGCTGTTACATTATTAGACCAAGAGATTTGATCTTGTTTGAAAAGTCAAGAACTGCTTGTTAATAATTTGGTTCAGGTAGATTAAACTGACTGTTGAAAACAGCATAAAAAATATTTTTCATGGCTTTGAATTTAAAAAAAGTAATTCTCTTTACTTCACGTATTCTTCTTCACTCTACTTAAAGACTTCTCTTTCTCATTTGTAGAGTAGATAAATGACTACTCTCATTTACATACTACTTTCTTTTTTCCTTTCACACAAATACACACATTAGCTGTTCTCTTTTTTCTATACACACATTGCTTTTTTTATCATCCTCTTACAGTACTTCATACATCCTCAGGGATATCTTCCTCTATCTCATACTTTTTTTCTCTTTTGCATCCATGTAACAAACACACATGCATTCCTGCCTAAATTAACATAATTTGGCTACAGTTTTAATTGCATTGTCTACTCAAGTGCTTTACAAGTCTTTTTTCTTCAATTTCCATTTGGAAACCCCAGGTGAATGAGCACTGATCCTACTCACCGTAGGCATGGAGAGCATGGCAACTGCCAGACACTCTGGATTCATAGTGAAGACTGACTCAACACTGGGCACACACAGCAGCTGTGCATGGAAAACCTCAGATTCACAGATCCCTGAGCACCAGATTCAGGACACATGGGCTCAGTCTGATACTGGTGAGAAACAAAAACATCTTTGGGATAACTGGCTCCATACGAGCACAGCTTGGGTGTCCCAGCAGTGCACAGCTGGAAGTGAACATTCAGGGTACAATAGTGTGATTGTACACAGCACCAGACAATCCACTTAAACCTAATTAGCTCCAGTCAATTCTGACATTGTTAGAGACAGCACCAATATTGGTGAGAGCACAACAGGGTGTTTATAGTCCTAGAAGGACAGGGCAGGGTGGAGCAGAGGCACAAACCCAGCAGCTGTTTGGGGCTGGGGAGCAGTGGCACATCAGCACCAGGGCTAGAGCCAGGAGCGGGGTGCTGCCAGCAGGTTTAGTAACCGGCCGGCGGAGCCAGTCGGGTTCTGCGTTGCACGGAGCTAATTAGTCCCCACCCGCGGAGCCAGTGCCTTGTGCTTCCTGCACTGCTCAGTTCGTGCTGCTGGGTGACTCTCTACTGCATTCCCCAGGTTTGCATTACGCAAAATTGGCATCTCCCCTTCCCTGGCTGGCTGAGAGAGCTGTCTGAAAATCTACATTTTTCTTTGCAAGATAACAGGTATCCATGTTTGCACGTGACACAGTCTCTTTCACTGGGACCGAAATGTCAGTGAGGAGATATTGAAGACTTCTCCAGGATTTCTGTGTCAACTTGTAAGTGACTGTGTTTCAATAGCTTTGCTACTGAAATCCTGCAGGCACTCACAGCAGTGGTCCAGTGGCTCTGCAGCACAAGAATTTTGAGAAGCACTGCATTTACCAGATATGCCTAAGAACTCTTGTTGTACAGCTGCATCATGGATCTGACATCTCCAGCAGAATCTATCAGAGGGACAGAATCCATGTGAATAGATGACTCATAAACCACAGAAATGGCAAAGCAGCTCAGAAGCACTGAATTCACTTCAATCGTTTACTGGCAATACTTTTTAAGAGCATTGCCGTGCAGGAGACCAGAGATTTTGTGTAAACATAGGACTTATTTCCACGTTACAAAATGCATGCAAACACATTTCTCCCTGGAAAACTCTGGAAAGAAATATAGTATTTCAGTATTTAGGAATCCCAGCTTCTGAGATAGTGTTGGCAATTCAACAGACTGCATTTGTCAGTAATTTATGCAAACATAACAGGTGTTTTTACGTTTTGGAGAAAGGTTTCCAGTTCTCTAACTGGAGCTGATCCTGGAAACCCAGCTGTCAAATGGTTGGGGATGCCAGTCTGGCCCATCCCTCAAGCTCATATTAAACCATCTCCATCTAGATTTGTAACGTCACACAAATAATCTGTTGAGCCATCATCCCCTGTTGGAGGGGATAACTGGTTAAATCCAATGGACACAACCAACCTTATTTTCTTTCTGCTAAAAAAAAAAAAAAAAATTATATCACTTCCTAACTGAATGTTTCTGCCAAGGAAACACCCCAACTAGCAATAACTCAATTACAGTCTGTAGCATTTTATTGCAGAACACGTGCTACCTTCTGCTTCAAGCTAAGAAAGACCTAGACAGAGATACAACTCACCATCTCATTCTCTTCTCCCTGGTTAAGCTGTGCATAATGGTTCTTGGCAGGATTTTCCCCCATGAAATGACCCTCTGGAGACTTTCTACAGCACCCTCAGGACAGGTCTTCAGCATAGTGTGCTTGAACTTCTACATTGAGGAAGTGCTCTAAGTACACACCTTCCTTATAATTCTGATGATGTTTGAAGTAGGGAGCTCCTCCCTCCCTGGGGTTAGCAGGTAACACTGTATCCCTCCTCCCTCCATTCTGTTGTTGGAGTTTTGCAATTGTGAGGGTTCATGCATAATTCAGTCAAAAATGCAAGAAAGAAAAAGTTCAATCTTACAAGTGTTTGACACAATATGACTCCAGAGCATAACTCTGGTAGGTGCAAGCAAGGGCTGTTGGCACAAAACTTTCAGGGGAGGGCAAGAGGGGAGTATTTTTTTTCAAGAGATTATGGAATCACTGGAGACCAGGAGTGTGTCCAAATAAGAAACAAAATAGCTATTGCTGCTGCTAACACTCTTAGCAACCAGTCTGAGCTAAGTGTCCAGCAGTGATCTCCACAAAAGCTGTAGAAAATAAATCAAGCTCTGGCACTGTAAAAAGGAGCCCCAGTTTGTGCAGGTGGATTTGTACACTGACTCTGTGTCAGGATTCAGCCAGGTAGGATGTTTATTCATTATTGAGAATATTCTCATAGAATGTCTTCTGACCTTGCCATATAGCTTTGGGAGACATCACTGAGGTTATTTATTCACACCTGGGGAAAACTGGAGTTTCCCACTGATGTCAGTAAGCTGGATAAGATGTCTCTGACCTTTAAATCAGAGCCAAAAGGAAGCTGGCAGGAAAACAACACTGAGAGTTTTGCCACCTCTTTTTTTTTTTTTTTGGGTTTTTTTTTTTTTTTTTGGGGCTGCATTTGCTGATTAGTCTTGTGATTCATTACCATTCCACTACTATTTCCTTGTACTTTGCTACTTTTTGAGAAGTTACACAAGAAATATTTTAGGAGTGAGGTCAGGAAAGGCAAACCTGTTCTTCCAGCAAGTATGTTAAGAAAGCTAGAACATTACTTCTAGGGTGACTGAAACAGATCAAGAGGTATGAAGTTAGTTCCTATTCCTCAGCATTTTGCTGCCAGGAGGCATGGACTTGTACAAATCCATTCCAGTGGGCAGGCTCAGAGGACCTGGAATGGAGATATACAGGAAACAGAGAGAAAATGAAGGAATTAGGTCAGTTAATACAAACAGATGAGCACCCATGCCCAGCACAGGGACAGATGTGTTTGAAAATGCTGGTGATAAGCACTGGAGGCGAGTTGTTCGGCCTTGACACCTACCACACTTCCAAAAGGAGCCCAGACCAGAGGCTGGACTGACAAGGATATATCTGTACTAAGCTGTGTAAGGGTGATTTATTGCACAAGATCAAGGGGAAAGAAGGTTCTCTCCAGACCCAACTTCAGTGCTACCCTCTCCTTCCTCCCACTGCAACTTGCTCTGACCCTCTCAACTTACCATTTTATTCTTCCGAGACCGAGCCACGGGAACACCAGTTATTACATGAGAGCCACAGTATAAACTAAAATTTAAAAAGAACACATTAAATTCCATTTCTGATAAACCTGATTACATGGGGAAAATGAGCATTGCTATCTAGAAGCTGTAACAGACAGGAAACAACTGCAAAGGTACCTTTTCTAAGGCAGGCTGATGATTTTGGGAAATGACTCATTATTTCGGGAGGTGCCAGGTGTGGAAAACAGGACAGTCACACATGCTTTTTCTGCCTGGTCAGCTTTTGCTGCTTTTCCAAACATCACCCTTGCTCTTTCTAGTGTCTGTAGCAGACTAGGGTGCAGCAAGGGTCCTTGGTTGCTCTGGCACAGAGATGAGAGATGCAGAGCTCCCACCAAAGCAGGGTCTCAGGGAAGAATAAAGGCTCATACAATCTTTTCACTATTCGTAGTTTTATTCCAGCTCCAAGGTGTTCTGCAGTCCTACAGAAGACCCTTGTAGGAGTATTTATACCTGAAAACGAAGAAAAAACAGGTTAAAGGTGCAAAACATTCATCATTTCCAGAGTCTGACAATCTGTCATAATAATTCTCAAAGTGTTAATCTAGAACCAAAGAAGATGGTGACATTTGCTCATTTTCTTAAGCATGTTCACCATGGCCTGGAGAAAAAGCAGCCTGAATTGCAACCTTTAGAAATATGATGCTCTCTACTGTTTGGAGTAAGAATTACATAGTATTTATTCCTAAAAAGTTATTTGTTAGCATGTCCTATGGAGTGGCATCATTCATATTTTTAATTTGAAACTTGTCTTAAAAAATCATACATAAATTACAAAAATAACTGGTCAAGATAAAATATAAAAGCAAAGTAAGATTTAAAATATAGTCCCTTAAACTTATAAATAAATAGTCACAAAGTAGGTAAGCAAGAGACAAAAACACGTGCCTCACCTCAACCCAACTCCCTGTCCCGAAAATATATGCATGCATTATGTCATCCTTATGCAATTTATTTTGCTTTGAAAAATCTCACAGTATAAGCAGAAGCCTGACCTCTAAAGCACCCCAAATCTCATTTTCTGTTTCTCAGCATATGACACCCAGTTCTGGCCACATTACAGTAAGTGAGTCAACTGGTGACAGTCCACAGGAGAGCACCGAGGAGAATGACAAAGGAGTCATAAAATATGGAAGAGGTACTTAGTGTTGTTCTATCTAAGGAAAAGGAGACTGAGAAGAGTCGTGGCAACAGTCTTCAAACACATAACTGGAGAATGTAATATTATCCATGTCCACTGTGGACATGCTACAAGAAAGATTCAGATCAGGCACAAGGGAATACTTCCTATTAAAGTCAGCAAGCACTGGCATTGCCAGGTGAACACTCCAGTGTCTGTGGTCTTTGGGGACAGGTGTGGCATGCACTGCTCAGAAATGACCTAACCAGAGGTGATCCTGTGTGAGCGCAGATGCACGGAGCTGATGAACTCTTCTGGAGCCGCCTTTGCCTCCTGCTTCATTGTGGCCAGAAAAAACCCCCAGCAACTCACAGAAGCCCACTGGGAAGCACCTTGTGTTTTCCAGCCTCCAAGTCAGCACTGCCACCCATGCCATGCACTCCCCAGGCACAACAGCAGCTGGGGACTCAGAATCTTATCTGTAACAGCCTGGAAGCCCCTGGTGCCACCATCCCGGCCGGGCTGCACCTCAGCACCCTCTCCAGGCCTGCCCAAGAGGAGCCAGGGCACAGAACGAGGCCCCGAGGCGATCGCGGGGGTGTTAGGAATGAGAAGCTTGACTCAGCCAATATATCAAGCAGTAATTCAATTTATTAATTAATATGGCAAAGTATGAGCAAAAACAGCGCTGGGTACAGTGGTGGGGGTTTCCCCTCCAGCTGCACACTGATTGTTGGGCTTGCTGGTATTTATTGATCATATTCATGCATATTCATAAACTTTCTCAGCAGTTTCTATTTCCAATTTTTACGTCACAATTCTATACTTCAGGATCATAAATCTATGATGATGATTGCTTGTTTCCTTTCCAATTTCTATAATCTATTGTCATCTATTCCAGTCTTCAATATCCCAGGATGTGTATCCCAGATGGTGAGGTCCAGCTCCCAGATACGGGGTCCAGCTTAGGACCATTAATCTATGGTATTAATGTCCAGCTTCCCTTCTCAAAGTCATCAATCAGCAACATTGACAGCCATCTTCCTTTCTCAGAATGTTTTCCCTGTTTCGTTAGGAGCTTAGGATAGGTTCACTTCCCTCTTTTGTTCAAATCCTTTATACATTCTAAAGCTACAGTTTAAAAATCCTTAATACAAAGCAACATTCTAAAGCTATAATTCAAAGGGTTTTATACATTCTAAAGCTACAGTTTAAAAATCCTTAATACAAAGCAACATTCTAAAACTATAATTCAAAGGTTTTTATTACAACACAGCTTAAGAGTTAAAAAAAAGTTAATTGCAAGCAAAAGATTGATTCAAGAGCCTTCTTCCATGTTTTACCTTCCTTGGTTGTTTATTAGAAGTCATCTTTATAACTGTCCCATGGCCGTGTTCCACACATTTCATAATTACAATTATATAGTTTACCTTTATTTACCTGACACGAAACACCACTTTGTATTTCACAGGGGTGTGAGGGGGGCACAGAGCCCGGTGGGGGGGATCCAGGACCCCGGTGTGAGGGAACCATGATCCCAGTGCGGGAATCCATGACCCAAGTGCGAGGCATCCATGACACCGGTGCAGGGATCCGCGATCCGAGTGGGGCGGATCCGTGATCCCGGTGTGGGGATGTCTGATCCGAGTGTGAGGGCTGCATGCCCCCGGTGTGGGGACCCCGGATCCAAGTGTGAGGCATCTCTGATCCCGGTGCGGGGATCCCTGATCTAAGTGTGAGGGATCCCTAATTCCGGTGCGGAGATCCCTGATCCGAGTGTGAGGGATCCCTGATCCCGGTGCGGAGATGTCTGATCTGGGTGTGAGGGATCCCAGATCCGGGTGTGAGGGCTCCCAAATTCCGATGCGGGGATCCCTGATTCGGGTGTGAGGGCTTCCTGATCCGAGTGTGAGGGATCC
>VZRH01003525.1:0-25319 GCA_013397555.1 Urocynchramus pylzowi
TCCCAAACCAACCCAGGAATGGGTCGAGCCCACGTTTGTGGTTGCACCCACATCCACTCCTGGTCTCTGCTGAAGAGGATGGCTGGACCTGCTGACCCTGGCCTGGGCCACCCCAGGTGCTGCTGGGACCAGGGAGTCCCCACCCTCCCAGGAAGGAATTCCTTCCCAAGCTTTGTAGGGGTTGGGGAAGGGCAGAGCCTGCTGCTGTATCCCACATCCAGGTCAGGAATTAGGGGCTACGCTGCACTTGGAAGGAAATTCCATGGGGATGTCCAGCTTTTCCCAGCTCTTGGGAGGTTGATGTGGGGTTGATGCCATTGGAAGGGGGTTGAAATGATGGGGGGTTGTGCAACACTCATTTTCCCCTGACACCTGGACTTGGCAGCAGTTAAGTCCTGATGCACTTAAGCATCCAGCAAACCTCAGGAATTCAGGCTCTGGAGCTTGGGAAGGTTTGCAGATATTTGCTTAATGATGTCTCAGAAGGGGGGGAAAGAGCTTTTGCTGTCACCATGTGCCTCCCAGTCACTCCAAGGATCCCAAAGGGCTGCTTGGTGCAATCCCATTTCCAGACTCCAGCCCAGTCTAGGGTTTAAGTGGTTTATCCATCCTGACACAGGGAATCCCTGGATGGGCTAGGGCTGGACCTGCATCCCCACCTCTTGGTCACATTTCTAGACCACGTCCTGGGAGATGCCAGAAGCAGTCACCCAGGCAGGAATCTTCCAGCCCTCCTGCAAATCCAAAGGCTGGAACTTTGGATGTGATCCCAGCTTGCCCAGCCCAAGCAGGAACTCCTGTATTCCCTCTTTCTTCTCACACCACAACAGCAAAATCCTTCTCCCGGCGAGCAGAGCCAGCCCTGAGGTTTTATTAGATGAGATATGACCTATTTAATATGTAAAAAATAAACAGCTTTGCTATTAATAATAAATATTTAGGGCTCATTCCAGCTGTTCTTGTGGAGCTTTGTGATAGAGTCTTTACCGTGGATTTGGGTTCCCAGGAAAATGTTTTTACTGATGCAAAGCTCTGTAAACCCCCTGGAGTCTCTATTATTATTAATAATATTATTAATATCATTGGTATTATTACTGTTTCTGTTGTTGTTATTGTCATTATTTTTTCATATAGCCTAATCTTTTTCTCAATAAATTTAGGGCAATAAGGGTTATGAGGAAGCACAAGAAGGGCATCCACTTCCCCTTCCTGGTGTGCTGGGTCATTTCTCTCCATCCCTGGCTGATTTTAACCCCAAATTCCAAGCACAACCTCCCAGGGAAGCCAGCATGGGATGGATGGGGGTGACTGGCCTGCAGCAGGTTTAATTAAACCTGCTTTAGTTAGACACTGCCTTCCCACTCCACAAAGATGCTGGCTGGGAGTTGCCATGGGATGTGAGGATCACAAGAAAGGATCACACATTTGGAGCAGAGATCCAGAATTCCCACTGCTGGAGCTATAAAAAAAATGGAAGCATTTTCTCTAAGCACTCTTCTTTCACTCTTCTCTACATGGCTGTGATCCACAGTGGGAATGGGAGACCTCCAGGTCCATCAGGGACATCACCAAGGAGGCAGCAGGAGAGGGAAGAGGCTGCTTCCCCTGCCTGGAGAGCCTGCAGGGAGGGAGGGAGAGAGGCAGGAATGGCCAGACACCCCCAGTGCACCAGCCAGTTCCAGCCACAGACAGAGCCACGTGGGGGTAGGGACAACAAAATGCTGTTTGTCCTCACCCCAAAATCAGTAGGAGAGAGTTTTTCCCAAGAGATTGCAAGGAAAGGTGTGTTTGGGTACTAGGTTTGAACACCAGTTGCCAACACTAGGGAATTAACACTTCTGCCAGCCCTTTGCCCTCCCAGTCTCTTTAGCCTAGAAGTGAATTTTGTGACAATGGGATTAAGAAAAGCTCATTTTCTTAGACTTCCCTCTGTACACGAGAGCCAGGCACACACCTCCACCTCTTTTTTTTGGGAGAAAATGTGATGCTCCGGGAGGATGGCGCTGTGGGAATCCCACCTTGGGAGGGAAAACTGGGCTGGAGGGGAAAACACACAAGGGTTAAACACCAGACTTTAGGGGAGGCTCCTAAGACTTCCCTGCTTTCTGCACAGAGCTGGGAAATACATGAAGGGCTTGTGGAAAAGCATCAGATCTTCCCAGGCTATTGATTCCTGACCTTCATTCCACGGCCCTCTCCTGGCTCATTAGCCCCAGAGCAGGCTAACCTGAGCTGATTCTGTGATCTTCACTGACCAGGCTAAAGGAAAATTCTCCTTCCCAGCCCTAAACCCGAGCCTAATGGGCCAGCTGCCCCCCTCCAGGGACTCCTGGAAGCGTCGGGAGCTCATTAGGGCCCAGCAAGGGCATGGGCGTCCGAGAGCTCCCCAGACTGGGGAGCAGCCTCCCCTGAGCATCTGCAGCCAGGCACGAGCTTGGGCCAAGGTTAAAGAGGGGCTTTGCAGCTCAAATTCCAAGTTCAGGTGCAGAGGGGCTCTGTGAGGGTGCTCTGCTTTCCAGAAGCCACAGGCTGGTGTCAAACCCCACAAATGCCCAGGGGCACTGGTGATCCCAGGCTCTGGCATCAGCTGGAAGAGGAGCAGGAGCCACAACCCTGCAGCCTACAGGTTCATTTATTTTCAGGTAGAACCAGACCAGACTGGTGGATTTTTTGGCAATTTGGTCAAAAAAAGAGAGAAGCAATTAGGCTGAAAGGACCTTTGGTGTATGAAAGTGGAACAACTTTGCTTCAGATAAATTTGAGCTGCGCATCCCAGCTTGAACTTCCAGGTAAATAACATAATCCACTGGCCCTTTTCCCAGGAAGTTGTTTCCACCCTTCATGCCTCAGTTTCCCCACCCACCCCACAGAGTTTGCCTGGGGTTTTCTTTTGCTCTGAGCCCTTAACAAACACCTTGTGTTTGAGGCTCTCACTGCGAGTTTTCAGTCGGTGGCTTTGGGCCTCCAGCTCTGTCCTGCCCAGCTGAGGGACATCACCCTGGGCTCCAGCCATCCTCACCCCCACTGCCAGGCTGGACAATTGCCCTTATTGCCTGGAGTGTGCCAGAGGCAGGGAGTGGAGGAGAGGAGAAAGGAGGGGAGGGGAGCGGTCGGTGTGGCCAAGGCAGCCACGTCCCACCAGGCCATCGAGGGCAGAGGGTCCCCTGTCCCATTCGGGTCAGACCTTTCACCCCACTGGCCAGCTGTGCCATCCCTAGAAGATCCCTGGGGCATCCAACAATCCCTGGAAGCAAGTTCTGACCCTGCATGGACAAGAGGAAGATTTTCCTCAATCCTTTTAAACCTGCACCCATGCGACCGACGCAGGTGAACCGAAACACTTCTGGATCAGGACAAACTCTGGTCCTCTCCCTCTATCCAGGGCTCTCTCCTTCCCTTCCCCACAGCTTTCAATTATTTAATTTCCCCTCCCCCTGGCAGCATCTGAAAGCTGAGTGCCTTAAATACAAATCACCTCCAAATCATTACGAGCAGGACCTTTCAGCCCCGTTCAGAGCAGTGGGCCCGGAGTAATGAGCTCTGCTGAGAGTTTGCTGCATTTCACATCCTACAGATGTAAAGGATGGGACTGGAGAAGGGGGAGGGAAGCAGGAAGGAGGCCAGATCCAACTGGGGAGGGGAAATATTCACCACTCCCATTTTCCTCCCTCTGCCAGGCCGGAGGAAGTTCAGGTCCTCGGGAACCTTGGGCTCCTGAGCTGGGATCAGGTGAGCAAACAGGGAGGTTGCAGCTGGAAATGGAAGCCCTGAGGTGCTCAGATATCCTTCCAGGGCTGGGGTCCCACCCTGGACCTTGCCCCCAGCAGACCCTGAGCAATCCCTCATTCCCAGGAGCTGTCCTCCCCTTCCTTCAGTCAGCTCCATCCCTCGGAAGGGATTGTCACGGACCCCAGGGCACCTCTCCCACATCTCCATCTTCAATCCCTCTGGTGCAGGTACCAGCTCACCATATCCCATCCTGCCTTCCCACCTTGGAATGCTCTTTGCAGGTGGGTGTCCCTCCCCTCAGGACCCCAGGGCACTGAGGGGCAGGACACCAGGACCTGGGGGTCACCAAGGCCTTGCACCCAGAATTAGGACGCTCCAGACTCAGGTCTTGGAGGTATCAAAGGATTCCTGGAGTGCCTGGGAAGAGCAGCACAGGAAAACCAGCAGGGACCTCCCTGCCACAAAAATGCTGCCCTCAGCTCCTGGGGGCTCCCAGGGCCTTCACTGCCCCTTCTCCTTCAGCATCCACGTCCAGGCAGCTGCTGAGCTCTCCCCAAAGTCCATCCTGGCCCTTGGAATCAGCACCCAGCACTTTCCTCCTGCTCCAGCAGTGCCATCGAGCTCCCACACAAGGACCAGCACACCCTCCACACCCTCAGGCAAGACCCCATCCCCTGGGACAGCCAGACCCAGCCAGGGCTCCCCTGCCCTCCCTCCCTGCCTGGGAAAAGGTGTGGAAGGAGGGGACGGAGCAGGGAGGAAACGAGAGCAAAGCCTTGCACCGCAGACTTCAAAGTCCTCGTCAGCAGGAGCCTTCGGAACAGTTTAAGTACAAAATGAATTGTTTTAATATTTAATCAGCCTATAATAGGCCCGGGGATCCCAGTGGAGATGGTTTGCAGCTGAAAGGATGTCCAGAGTGAGTATCCCCCCTCCAGAAGGGACAGTGGTCCTGCAGGAGCCCTGAGACACAGGGCAGGGGCAATCCCCTCCCCGCCGCTGCCTTGGACGTCACACAACACCTGGGACCGGCCCCCACCCACTCACCTGCTGGATGTCCAGGGCTTGGAGAGCCACAGCCATCAATCCTCACCCTGCAGGAGGATGATTTCATTCTCTGACGAGCTCAGAATAAATTCCAACCTGCTCCCACCCACTCCGTAACACTCATCCCAAAGGGTCAGCGCCCCTCAGCCCCTGCTCTGCCCCTTCCAGTGGGAGCGTGGGGGCAACCAGCCATGGGAAGGGCACAGTCCCAAGTGCTGGCGCTGCCCAGGCCGGGGAGAAGCCCTTGGCCCTTGGGAATTTGGCTTCTTGGATATGCAGGGATACAAAAAAGATTTGGCTCAGCTCAGCCTTTCCCCTCCAGCATCACTGCTTGGCTCCACAGGTCGGGAGCTGGAGGCTCAGACCCCACAGCTACTTTCCCATGATCCTGGGGCACATCCCAGCCCCAGTCCCACTCACACCTCGGGGATGGGGTGATGATTTTAAACTAAAAGAGGGACAGATTATATTCAATATGAGGAAAAAGTATTTTTACAGTGAGGGTGGGCAGGCCCTGGCACAGGGTGCCCAGAGCAGCTGGGGCTGCCCCTGGATCCCTGGAAGTGCCCAAGGCCAGGTTGGACACTGGGGCTGGGAGCAGCCTGGGACAGTGGGAGGTGTCCCTGCCCATGGAAAGAGGTTATCTCTAATGTCATTCCCAACCCAAATCATTCCAGAGTCTCTGCTGCCAGGCTCCTGCCAAGCCCAGCAGGTGGATGTTGGGAGGAGGGAAGGAGACTGCCCTGGGATGGTTGATGGCTTTGCTACCTTTTTCCTTGGCAGTGGGGCAGTTTATCCCCCTTCACTGGGAATGGGGATCCCTGTGGAATTGCCAGGCACTTTGGGCAGGGGAATCAGGGAGCAGCCGAGGGCAGCAGCTCCAGACGCACCGGAGATGCCCCTGTGGCTCCAGTGGGGATTTACCCCCAGGACAGATTTTACCTGTCCCATTCTGCTGTGAAAGGGGGAGTTAGGAAGGATTCTTTTTGATCGATTTCTCAGATGAAAATAAACGCAAATGTGGCAATAGTGTATCTGAGAACCGTGTATCGATAAAAAAGGGTAAGCGTTCCTGCTAAAGGGGGATAGGGAAAAAAGAGCAGAGAGGGGGAAAAGAGACATGGAGAAGGAAACAGCAGGCAGGAACAGGTTCCCAGAAGAAGCCTGGCTGTCTGTGAGCCTGGCCTGGCAGACGGAGTGTGCTGTGAACCGCGGTGTGTCCGCGTGGCTCCGTGGTGGGCTGGGTGCCATTTCCAAACAGCAGCGGGCTGCGTGCTCCTTCCATCAGGAAAATCCACCAACCAGAGGTTCATGCCTGAAAAGGACACAGAGGAGTCCTTCAGCTTCATTTGGGTAAAGGGAGAGAGCCCACTGGGGCACACGCCCGCAGGGTTTTCTCCCTCTGGGTTTTGGAGAGTGCAGCCTCCTTTTATCCCAAACTCCCTGCCAGATGTTGCCCTCTTCCTTTCCCCATTGGCTGAGATACCAGGAAGGTACAGCCCTCCCAAACACCTAGCACATATTCTCCTCTTGAACCCTCGGTTTTACCCCAAAGTTCAGAAGACCAGACTTGTGCAGACCCTTCTCTATCAGGAGCCAAACTCTCAGGGCTCTGCAACAAACCTCCTGCCCCAAGTTAGCAGAGACATTCAGACCCGTTTCAAAGGTTAACACCCATCCCTTACCAACAAATTGTTTGTAAAGACATCAGCACACGTCTTTTCTCTGGGGTGCAGACAGGGACACGGGGCCACAGGGAGGAAAATAAGAGGGGTGAAGGGGCTGAGCAGACCCCACAGGTGAGCCCCCTTTTTTTTTTTTGGCACACATTTTTGGTGGACTTTTTTAGCAGAAATTTTTGTCAGGCTTTTTGGTGCACATTTTTGGCGGACTTTTTTGGCAGGAATTTTTGGCGGGCTTTTAGGCGTGCTTTTTTAGCAGACCTTTTTGGCAGGCTTTTTGGCACGTTTTTTTGGTGGGCATCCGGGCATTTGTGTCACCAACCCGTGGCGGGCGCCACTCACAACCCAATCCTGGAGGCTTTCTCTGCCCTGGCTGGCTGCCAGGCTAAGCCCTCCCAGGGAGGGACAGCACAACTACAGCTCCTATAAGAACTCGTGGATTGTCCAGGAAATTCTATTCTATTTGCCATCTGTATGGCAGTTGTCTCCTGTTAAGTGGGCAGTTTTCCTTATCTCTTCCACAAGCACTCCTCCCTCCAGGCAGACATCTGCTGATAACAGGCTATTGAATGTCAATGCATGACTGATAAGAACTTTAACATCCCATTGTGAGATGCTCCGCCCAGAGGGAGGAGCCAAGCATTCCTACACAGATATAGCTGGGAATCTGGAGAGACAAGACAGCTCTTGCTGGGTTTCACTCAGAGAGAGAACTACCCCTTTTCAACTGGATCAGCAGAGGAAGATCTGCACCTTTCCTTCTACAGGATTCCTGCTCCAACAGAACCACACTGAGGACTGAGTCCGGGAAGACTGCAGCCACAATTCCAATTGGACTGAGACTACACCCTGACCAACAGGGTTGTGTTCTGACTCTGTCTGTGTTGTTTTAATTTACTGCATTTGTTTATTTTTATAACTTTTTTGTTTCCCTAGTAAAGGACTGTTATCCCTGCTCCCATATTTTCTGCCTGAGAGCCCCTTGATTTAAATTTTATAGCAATTTGGAGGGAGGGGGTTTACATTCTCTATTCCAGGGGAGGCTCTGGCCTTCCTTAGCAGACACCTGTCTTCCCAAACCAAGACAGTAACATATGTTGAGGTATAAATAAAAATAAGATTGGTCCCTCTCAGTGCCCCAGACTGCAGCAGGATAAACCAACCCCTGCATTTCACAGCCACTGCCAGAAGGGCAAACCCTTAAAACCCCCAAAAAGCCCTTCCCCAAGGTGAGGTGTCCCCCTGTGCCGCTTTTGGGGGGAAATCCCCAGAGTTACCCCACTGTGGGGCAGCCTAGCTCAGCCCAGCCTGTCAGGAGGATGTTCTGAGAAGGATCCTGGGGAAAAATAAATCAGCTTAAAACCATTATCCATCAGGGTTGTGCTTCCATTAGAGAACCCTCTGCCCAGAAGCTGCTGGAGCCTCCTGGGTCTCAGGTTACTGCAGCTGAGCTCTCAGGACCCCGCTGGATGCAATAAATAACCCGGTGGGTGCTGCGGGGTGGGATTGGGACCATTAAATGTGCCCAGTTATTTTCACAGGGAGTCTTGGAGGAAGAAGGAGGGGAAGAAAATAAAAGATCTGAGCTCTCCTCTGCTGGCAGGAGCGGAGTGGAGCGAGGGCTTCATCACCTTCCTACCAGCACCATCTTCTGGCCAGCACCAGCCCCTCTGCCAGAGGCTGCAGCCGTGGAGTCCCTGAGCGTTTTAGGCTGGGAAGGAACTTTGAGATCACCGAGTCCAACCACTCCCCCAGCTCTGCCTAAGCCACCACTGCCCCATGTCCCCAAACGTCACATCCACACAGCTTTGAAATCACTCCAGAGGATCCGTCAGTTTATCCACGGCAAGGGGCAGGGATGGGATTGACTCTTCCCTTTGGAGCTGCTGGCCAGCCCCTGCTCTGGGCTGGGGGCAGGAGCTGCAACATTTCTGTCTCTGCAGCCCTGGTCCTGCTTTGGAGAGTCCAGGGAACTGTCTTTGCACTCCAGCAGAAATGAAAGAAGGGATGTGATCCACCCCACCTGAGACAGGCTGAGGGCACTGGGAATGAGCTGCAGGTGGGATTGGATGTCTCACCTTGGCAAGAGTGTAAGAAAAGGAAGGAACTCCTCCCTGTGAGGCTGGGGAGACCCTGGCACTGCCCAGAGCAGCTGTGCCTCTCCCTGGATCACTGGAGGTGTCCAAGGCTGGGTTGGACGAGGCTTGGAGCAGCCTGGGATGATGGAATGGGATTTAAGGCCCCTTCCAATCCAAACCATTCTAAAAATCCTCAATGCCTAAAGAAACGAAATAAATGGACACAAAATATGTCCAAACCCCTGTGGATGTGTGAGATGGCTTGGCAGTTTGGGATGGAAAGGCCTCCCCGAGAGGCCAGCCCAGATGGTTGTTGGGACATCCTGCAGCCTCTCTGTCCCCTCCAGCCTGCTGGCACCACCCCAAACACGCGGCCCCGGGAGTGATTCTCTCCTTGCCCGGTAGCAACAACCCCGAAGTTCCCAAGGAGGGGGAGAGGAGGAAGGCAGGAGGAGCTGGAGTTGCTGCCCAGCTCCCCGCAGAGCCCGCGTGGGCGCAGTCCCGCTCACGGAGAGGCGCTGGGGCTGCAGCGCTGCGGTCAGGCCGTGCCAGTGGCCCCGGACACCAGTGAAATGTCCTGGGGAGTGAACTCCACACAGCCCTTCTTCTGCGCAGTTCAGTGACACATCAAAGCCCAGATAAGCCTTGCAGACCATTGCACTCTCCAGGGGAGCTTGGGGTGATTTATCTCCCTCCAGCTCTGGCCTCTGCATTTCTGGCCCATCACGTGGCCGTGGCCCGTGCAGACGCTTCTGCTCCTGCTCCTTTTCTCTCTGCTGCCCCTCCTTTGCCCCAGGTCTTCCATGGGTGCCCAACTGCTCCTAGAAGTGCAGCAAGATATTCAGCATTCCCACTGGACACTGTGGCCACGGCATCTGTGCTCCATATCCACACTTGCCACTCAAGGAATTGCTCCAGGCGGTGACACCCAGAAATAAACTGCAATTCCTGTAATAAATCCCAAACCTGCACCAACTGGTCTCATGTTGGTGGTTCAGCTCTCACAGGTGACAGAACTGTCCCCTCTCAGAGGCAGGGAGAGGTCCCACCAAACACTGGCAGCTCCCACCAGCTCTGTTGGAAGTGTGGGTCGTGGAATCATGGAATGGTTTGGGTTGGAAGGGACCTCAAAGCTCATCCCATTCCACCCCTGCCATGGCAGGGACACCTTCCCCTATCCCAGGCTTGTCCAAGCCCTGTCCAGCCTGGCCTTGGGCACAGCCAGGGATCCAGGGGCAGCCCCAGCTGCTCTGGGCACCCTGTGCCAGGGCCTGCCCACCCTCACAGGGAACAATTCCTTTGCAGTATCCCACCTACCCCTGTTCTCATTCAGCTTAAGGCATTCCCCCTTGTCCTGTCACTCCGTGCCCTCAGGGGAAATCCCTCTCCAGCCTCCTGGAGGTGACATCACGGGGCCAGTCCTTGATTTCATCTGCACCAGTATTTGAGGTAAGAGGAAAAACAGGAGCTGATCCAGTAAAGAGAACATATAACATTTTTTTCCTCCATTAACTGGGACAGATTCCTGTTCCATACAGGACAATCCCAAGCATCTGGAGTGATATTCCAGATGCTGGCCCTGCTTGAGCAGGGAGGTTGGACCAGAGGATCCACTGTGGTCCCTTCCAACCTGACCCATTCCGTGCTCCTGCGGTAGCTGCCAGGGGGCTGCAGGGGCAGCTGGCCAGGCCTGTGCTCCCAAACCACCTTCCAGACCCTCACACAACCCTGGGGCATCCTTGCCACGACCAGCTGGACTCTTCCCTGTCCTACTGGAAGCCCCTGGTGCCAGCTCTGTCCCTGGGAGCCATCCTGCTGCCAGGGATCCCATTGGGATGATGGGCAAACAGATTCCCCAAATCCAACACCACAGAGCTAGGATCCCAGCACTGCCCTTCTCCGTGTCACAGGAATTAGCTGGAATCCAGGCAGGGTGTGAGCCTGGCATTGCTGGAGATGTCTCCTTTGACCCTGGGGGCTGCTGGCAGAGGGGGTTCCTGGGCAGGGAGTTCTTTCTCAGCCTCTCTGTGCTTAGGGCAGGAGGTTAATTAGGTAGCAGGGTAATGAGGAGTCATTAAATCTGCCTGCACTGTCAGCGTAACAAGGGCAGCCCAGGAAGGTTAAAGCTGGGATTCTCCTTTTCCCTTTGCCTTCAATTAACCTTCCCATGTTTTTGCAACTCTCCAGGCCCCAGAGACGGGGTCTGGGTGTTCTGGTAATTAGCAGAACACAGAAACAAACTTTTCTTTGAAGTCACCAGCAGGAGCCTCTTGGCTTCCAGCTTAAAATAAACAGGAGGAGCCGGCTTTCCCTTTAAACACTGCCACTGTCCCATCCCTGTCTGGGTGGGGGTGAGGGGAAGGGGGTTTGTCTGGAATTGTTATTCCACTTTTGCTTTCCCCTCCTCAAGTGGGAAGCTCTGGGGGCTCATCTCAGCCCCCACCAGTGAGACATCTCCTTCTGCTTCCCTGCTCTCAGGTGGGGCTCCTTCCTCCCCTCGTTTTGACCTTCTGACAGGTGGGTGGGGAGGCTCTCAGGACATCCCAGCTCCCTAAATGAGGTCCTTCCTTCCAGGGCTGTCCCAGGAGTGTTTTCAGGGTGATTTAATTGGTGGAGAGACACCTCAGGGTGGAGGAACCTCCCACACCTGGTGGATGGCATCCCATGGTGGGGGAATGGGACTGGGTGACCCTCAGGGCCTCTTCCAACCCAAACCCTTCTGTGATGTGGTCAGCAGGTGACCGAGGACATCAGCTCCCGTCCACGTGCTGCTTTCCCTTCCTGAATCCCAGAGGAGATCTGGGGGGTGACAAATGAGGGGTCTCCACAAGGAAATCCTTGTCCTCATCCATCCAGGAGCCCGCAAAGCTCCGCAGAAACCAACACTTCATAAAATGGGATATTGGGAGTGTTCTCATAATGAAACCCTCTAAAAAAACCCCACTTCCATTCCCTCTCTACCTCTCCTGCTTAATTAATGGAGCAGGGAGGGGCTTCCCAAAATCCCGTCCTTAACTCCCCATCCCGCTGGATTGGCCACGGTGGGGTGGCAGTGTCCAGTCACATGTGGTGCTTGTGACCCAGCGGCTCTGTGGGGACGTGCAGCCCTCACAGAGGGCCCAGTGTCCCCTCACAGAGCCCCATTGAGGCTCCTCACATGGCCCAGTCAGCCCTAACACGCGTGACTGCTCCTGTCCCCAGGCCATCCCCGATTTACAAGGCAACTCCTCTTTTCCATATATTTTTCTCCCCTCCATCAGTGTCACTCCAGCTCCATTCCAGCAGGATGGAAGCCCCTCTGAGCCCCTCTGTCCCCCCGTGTCACCTGACCCACCCTGGGCTCCAGGGTGAGCTCCACACTGTCCCTGCCAGCACATCCCCTCCTGCAGAGAATCCAGGAATATCCTGAGTTGGGAGCGACCCCAAAGATGGTAGATCCAGCCCCTGGCCCTGCCCAGACCCCCAGCAATCCCACCCTGGGCATCCCTGGGAGCGGGATCCAAAGGCTCCTGGAGCTCTGGCAGCCTCAGAGCCATGCCCATTCCCTGGGGAGCCTGGGCAGTGCCCCAGCCCCCTCTGGGGAAGAGCCTTCCCTGATCTCCCACCTGACCCTCCCTGACACAGCTCCAGCTGTTCCCTAATTCCTGTCCCTGTCACAGGGAGCAGAGACTGGAGCTGCCCCTCAGGAGGAGGCTCCAGACCTCCTGATGAGGTCTGACCTCAGCCTCCTCTTCTCAAGTCACCTCAGCCACCGCTCCTGGGCTTCCCCTCCATCCTTCACTGTCTCTTAGGCCTCCTTGGGATGCCCTCCAACACATTTATGATGGGACATTTGCCCCCTCTGGTTGGAATGTCCCTCCCCCTCAGGAGGCAGGATGGCTCGGGAAGATTAGAGGTCCATGGCATTAAATCCTGGCCTGGAAGTGCTGAGGGCAGGAAGATCTCCCTGGGGCACTGAGGTGGGATGATTCCTGTGCAGGGATGGATTTTTAGCTGATGGTTCCTTGCTAAAGCCAGCTCTGCACTTGTGCACTGTGTGCTCTTCCCACCTCTCCTTCCTTCCAGGATTCCCTTGAAGCAGCCAGTGCATTAAAGATGGGACAGTTCTTGTCTTCCTCAAACATTTTTGGGGACACTGATCTCAACAGCCAGTGCCTGACCCAGAGGCAACTGTCCCAGGCTGTGGTGGGACTGCCAAACTTCAGGCCTCTCACCTTTAGGAGGAGACATCTCCTGGCAGGATTCCAATACTCCTAAAGCAATTTCCATCCTTCCTTTTATTATCTCTCCGGGGTGGCTCCAATGGGCAGAGCTCTAAAACTCAGCTGGTCCATTCCAAGCCTCCTCCAGATCCCTGCTGGAGGTGCCACTGCAAAACTCATCAAAAAAGGCTCAGATCCTCTTTGGGCAGTGGGGACTCCCAGGGCCAGGGATGCTCCCGTTTCTTGGATCACATCCATGTTTTTTCTCTTCCCACAGGGTCCAGGCTCAGGGGGGACTTTGAACTCAGCGGAGCCCAGTTGGGATTTTGCCACCACCTGTATTAAATTCTGTTTTTTCCTGGCTCATCCCTTAGCTGGCCACCAAGGTATGGAAGTGATCTGGCAAATCCCAGAGTGAGGGCAGCCCGGAATTCCTGGCTGTTTCACCCTCCTTCCCCAGGGATAACCAAAGCCCAGACCACGGGAAGGACGGGTCCTCTCCCAGATGCCAGGGAGGGGATCCCCACTGCTGTTTTCCTCTCCTTTCTCTCATTCCCAAGGTGTTTTTTCTGCTGCCAACGAGGCATTTTTCACTTCCCCATTCCCAGCTATCTCTGGTGAGCATTGAGGGGGTTCCATTGAATATGGAGAATCTCAGCAGTCCTGCCCTCTCCAGAACTTTGAAGTTTCTAAATTCCACACTGTTTATCCAACCCATTTCCTGCTGCCTTTCCTCATTCCCGTTTCCTGGAAAGGTCAATAGCACTTGAAGGCGTCGGTGGCTCTTCGAGGAGAGGCCATTAATCTCTCTATAATTATCTGCAATCATTTCAGGAGCAATAACCCATTTGTCCAAGCTTTTCTCAGAAGCTTGTTAAGCAGAAGGAGGGAATGGAAGGTGGGAGACACTGGGAAATAATCCAGGGAATGTCCCACTGAGCTTCTGGGCCCTGTGGCTGTGGGAGCTCCGGTGCTGGCGTGGTCCTGCCAAAGCCACCGAGGATCTGCCCCAGCTCTTCAGCCACTGGAAAGATCTGGAGATCTCCCCAGATCTTTGTGGGTTCCACATGAAGTGTCTGGATCCACTCCAGTACTGACAGTGTTTGGGCTTACTTCGATTCAAATTTTTTAGGAAGTTTGGCCCTGATTTCAAAACATTCACAGTTCTGGAACTGAACTACTTAAATGAAGTAGATTTACCAAAATAAATGAAGATAATAAACAGCATTCAGAAATTAAGAAGCCCAAATCCACTCCCATTTTCTATCAATAAATAATATTTTTTGCATACACAGGTGTGTATAAGCAAAGGATTAATTAAAGGTTAGAACAATTACACAGGGCAGGGGAGTTTGCTCAGGTTTAAAGCCCACAGGATTTAGGATTCAGTCAAAGACCTACTAAAGAGAAATTAATGTAATAATTACATCCCAGCTCTGCTGCAGTAGCCCACCTTTAATCAAGCTCGTTAGCAAACGGCATCAGTGCTCCCAACGGAGGGAGGTTTGTGGGAGACCTTCCCAAAATACTTCAGGGAAATGCACCTTGTGACACATAAAACCCTGGCAGAAATCTTATTTCTGTGTCCATGGGCCTCACTCCCATGTCTGGCACCAGATTGGCTGTGGAGCAGCCTATGGATCCTAAGGAAGCACAGTTCCACACCCAGGAGAGCAGGGACCTTCTCGGGAGCCGAGGCAGAGCTCTGGGAGAGGAGGGACAATTCCACCAGCACTTTGGGGGGACCCTCTGTCACCTGGAGTCACCAACCACCCTGAGGGCAGTAATCCCAGCCCTGTGGCTGTGAACACCTGGGAGGTGCTTGGGCTCTGCCTCTGGAGAGCCCTTAGGACTTGTGGGGCTCCTGGAGAAAGCAGGGAGGGAGCAGCCGGGGGGATCAGGCTCTGCTCCCGGGGAACAAGGGGCAGGATGAGAGGAAACGGCCTCAGGCTGTGCCAGGGGAGGTTTTGGTTAGAAACTGGGGAAAGATTCTTCACAAAAAGGATTGTCCTTTTTGTGGACACTGGTGGAACTCCCATCCCTGGAAGTGGTTAAAACCACATGGATGTGGTCAAAACCCACATGGATGTGGCACCTGGGGACAAAGCTTAGCAGCACTCATGGTGGTGGCTGATGGTTGAACTTGATGGCCAAAAAGGTCTTTTCCACTTTTCACGACTCCGTGATTCCATGATTTTAAGCCCTCTTCCCACCAAGCCAGGATCAACATCCTCCCACTGCTGGCTTCCACATCTTTGGGACACAGAGATGTCCCCAGCTCCTGTGCCCCGAGGTGTCCACGGTGGCGCCAACCTGTCCTTTGGTCTCCCTGTGAGCCTCTCAGGGACCCCGGCCAGCCCCGGGCCGGCAGACAACGGGGGGGCTCCCCCGATGGGTCCGACAGCGGGGGGACACTCTGGGGACACTCAGAGGGGGACACTGAGGGCACTCAGAGGGGGGACACTCTCTGTGCCCCCAGGGCACTGATGGCAGCTGGGCCAGTGCCTGTGCAGCAGGAGAGACACTGGAGACAGTGGCAGAGGAAAAGGCCGACTCTCAGCAGGGGCTATTCCAAGGTTTATTCAGAGCTCCCGAGGGACTCCTGTAACCTCAGGGGGCTCCTGCTCAGAGCAACGGGAGGTATGCCAAGGTCACATTTAAAGGGAGGTGGAAACAAAAAGTAGATAACGTTTGTTGACCAATAAGGGTGCTAAAGGGATGGGATCTTAAGGAATGGACATTTTGGGCAACGTATAGGATACTTCTTGGGGGGCTGACTCTTGGCCTCCAGCTAATCACACGACGGATTTGGCCGAAGGTTCTGGATAAAGAGGATGGGATGCTGAATGATTGACAGAGGGTCAGGGTGGGGGTTTGGGGATGATCTCAACCCAGGAGAATGTTAACATAGGTATAGGGAAGGGGTACAGTTTAGGGTAGACTACTTAGGAAAACTAAAGGAATACAAAAAATTATTACAAAGTATTACAAAATATAAAAACACACTACAACACCGAGGGACACAGCCACCCCGGCCTCTGATGCTTTGCCATCAGGGGCCATCTGAAGCCAGCACGAGGCTCATCAGAAGCCCCGGGCTATCCGATGTGGGGCAGGAACCCAGGCACGGCCACACCCCGAGCCGTGACACCGGGACGGAACGTGCGACCCCCGGGCAGCAGCAGCCGCAGCATCATCATCATCATCATCATCAGCAGCAGCCGCAGCATCATCATCATCATCAGCAGCAGCAGCAGCAGCAGCTGGCCCGTGTCGCTCCCGCTGGCCCCGCTCCCCGCGCCGCCCAGGCGGGGCTGCGAACGCCCCGTCCCCCTCCAAACAGCTCCAAAGAACTTGACTTCGCTCGGCCCTGGCTGATAAGAAAGTTATGAGCAAAAAAACTTCAATTGCGGGGTCAGCGCGGGCTCGTGGGAACAGCAGGGATCTGGCTCCGCTTCCCGAGGCGTCCCCTCCTCCAGGGAAGGGAAAGTCCCGTGTGCCCGAACGGTCCCGCTCCTGCACTCGCCCACCCCGGCTGCGGGGAGGGATGTGGCTGCCGACACTGAAATAATCCCTCTTTCCCAGCTCCTCGCACAGGAGAACGTTCCAGGTGTGGGGGATCCAGCCTGGAGCTGCTGGAGGTTCCGGTGTTAAATCCAAGGAGAATTACCTGGAGTGCCCCTGGGGCTGGTGGGGCAGGATGGGCATCAGGGGCAGCAACAGGGCAGAAATGGGGTTTGCACCCCACTGCTTCCATGTTTCCCAAGCCATTTTTGGGACATTTTTCCTGGCTCGGCTGAAGGGCAGCCGTGAGACTTCAGGCTCAGTTCTCCACAAGAGAGGAAAGGAAAGGAACAGAGGGCAGGACAGGAACTGGCACCACCTCTTGCTCTCCTCACTCTTCATTGCTGCACTGCTGGGTTGCTCCAGGAGTTAAAACCTGGGGAATATCAGCCTGGAGGGGGGAAGGAGAAGGGGAGATTCAGAGGCCAGAACTCGATGTGAATGAAAATATTTGCAGCAGAAAAGCACTGCTGGGAAGATGCCAGAGCTGTTCTCCAGCACTCCAGGCCCCTCTGGCATAAGAGGCAGAGCAAAGGGAATGCTGGCAGCAGGACTTGGGGACTATGACCAGAAATGCAGGCACAATCTTCTATTTATTTATTTAAAGTGGTGCCAGTGGAGGTGTCAGGCTGCGAGGCAGTTTCTGAGCTTTCCACTTCAGCATTCCCAGTGCCCCAGAACTAAATCCAAGCCTTCCCAGAGGATGCCTGAGCAGAAATACACACAGCATTTCAGTCAGATGACACCAGGCCTCCCAAAATCAGAATTTGCCAGCTGACAACCCTGGAAAAACATCTTCCTGAAGGATCTGTCCCCACAGGTCCCCAGCAGTCGCTTCTCAGTAATGTTTTACCTGTTTGAATTCCCGAGGGACTGTCTCCGAGTTTTCCTGTTCAGATCCCACAGGAGAGGCTCTGTACGTGATGCCTCCGGGGATATTCCCTCCTCCCAGGCCTCCCTGCCTTCCCACAGCCCCCTCCCTCCCTCCCTCCCTGGTTTGGGATAACACAGACCCGCACCTGGGCACTGGGACTCCTCCTCCCTCCTGAAATGGGGTCTGGGGCCGGCCTGGGGGTCTGTGAAGCTGTGAAGAGCAATTAGTGCTCTAATTAGTGCCATAATTAGATCAATTAGTGGGGGGTCTCCATCCCAGGGCACACAGCTGCATTCCCTCTGCCATGGGGCGAGCACCCAGATGTTGGGAGGGGAAAGGAGAACCTCCCAAATGATTCTCCCAGAGGTTTCTCTGCTCCATCAGCACACCTGTAAATTGGATTCCTCTCAATCTCCACCCCCCAGAGCAGAGCCCAGCTGAGCCTCTGTGGGGCAGCCCCACACTCGTCCACCTGCAGGTTAAGCAAAGCCTGGGATTGCAGCTGGAAGCCGCAGCCATTCTCCTCCACCAACCCTGGTCTGGCAAAGCTGTTCCCGTGGCTTGGACTACAAAGCCATTGGCACATTCCCACAGCTGGCAGAGCCCTGGGGGATGGATGCCCTGAGCTGTGGCTCTCCCCAGGCCTCAGGGATCCCTGGGCTCCCCAGGAAGCTGCTTTCCTGCTGTGGCACAAAGCACCACGTGGTGCTTTGGGGGGTTCATTCCCGTCATTGAAGTGACTCAGCACCAGCCTTGGACCCCAGTGTGTGCCAGGGCTGCTCTGCCTGGGCAAGGCTGGGTTTTCCTGGGGGTCTCCCAGGGGCTGGAGCCATCCTTTGTCCCCATCCAAACAGAGAGGGCCATTCATGCCCTGTCCCGTGCAGGAACGTGACTAGCCCAGAATAGTCTGCAGGACCCCCCCACGGGGCAAGGAGGGGGGCCCTGCATGCCCCAAACCCCTCAGTTTTGGGAAGAGAGCCCAGGAAAAGCTCACAGAGGCCAAAGGGTTAAAGGGTAGTTAAATCCATGGATTCTGCCCCAGGCAGAGGAGCCCTTTGGGGGGCTGCTCCCTGCTCTGCCTAGGGATGGAGTGAGCAGAGGGGACAGGGCCAGGTCACCTCCTGCTGCCCTTCAGAGCCTCCAGCTGGCAATGGACTTGTTTGCTGCCACGTGGGCCAGACCAAAAGTCCAGCCTCAGAGTCCCAGGAATGCACCAAGGTGCAGGAATGGTCCACTGAGCTCCAGAGTCAGCTCTGGGACACAAATTTCAAGGTGGAAACATCTCTGGGTATCACTGGACAAAAAGGGGCAGCAGCTGAGTGCTCCAGGCAAGGCCAGGGATGGGCTGTGTCCATCCAACCCAGCCCACCAAACCTGGCTCTACCTCCATGTCCTTCCCACTAAACCTGGCTTTACCTCCATATCCTTCCCACTAAACCTGGCTCTGCCTCTGTGTCCTTCCCACTAAACCTGGCTTTACTTCCATATCCTTCCCACTAAACCTGGCTCTGCCTCTGTGTCCTTCCCACTAAACCTGGCTCTGCCTCCATGTCCTTCCCACTAAACCTGGCTCTACCTCCATATCCTTCCCACTAAACCTGGCTTTTCCTGCATATACAGACAATTTCTACCCTATTTACAAACCCTGACCACTGAGAAAAGCCAGGCTGGTCCATTTCTCACCAGCAACTTTGAACAAATCTTGAGATAAGGATCCTGTCACTCATGGAGCAGACAGTGCCACCCCGTGTGCAGCTTTATTTGTTTATTATTTTCACTCCTCCCCAGAGCTATCCCGTGTTTCTCCCGCTTTTCCCTCCTCCATCCCCATCCCTCCCTCAGCCATTGGTCGCAGGGGCTGTGCTGGGGGAGCCCTGGGATGTTCTATAAAACCACCCCCTGCGGGAGCCACGGCAGGAAGGAGCATTCCCCGCAGCTCCAGCCCCCTCGCAGAAGCCAACTCCAGCATCCCAACCACTGCAGCTCCCCCAGGACATGCCCAGCGTCCCGGGCAGGGGGAAGGAGCCCTGAGGAGCAGCTCCCAAATTCCGTGATCAGCAGGAAGGTAACGACTCCCATGGAAAGCTTTGCTCTCCTGTGCGTTAATCTGCAGACAAAATGATTCCTTGTGCCAGGGTGAATTTTTGCAGAGATTTTTTTTTTCCCTCTGAGGAAGGCGTTGAAGGGACCACGGTGCCTGGACAAGGTCCAGGATGTGGCAGGGAGAGGAGAAATCCAGCGCACCTGGGGTGGAAACGCCTCCTGCTCCCGGAGCAGGCTGGGCTCAGGGCAGGGAGCGGTGGGATGTGCTGCTGTCACCTCCCTGTCCCTCCTCTCCTCAATCCACAGAGATTTTGCTGCAATATTTCTCCACAGAAAAGCTGTGTTTGGTGTCTGGAAAGATGAGTCTGGAGAGGTGGAACTGCTCTGGAAGGGAGGGAGAGGAGGAGGTGGAGGATTGAGGGAGGGGCTGCTGGAGGTGAGGATGCTGCCTGGCATGTGCTGGGCTCTCCTGGGCTCCCAGAGAAGGGGGATTCCAATCCCACACACGGCACCTTTCAGGCAGATTTAGGCTCTGTAGGGTTGAGGTGACAGTTTTCAGTCTGGTTTTCTCTCTGGGCGTCTCTCCCTGATTCCCTGAATCCATGTCAGGATTCCAGTGGCTTCAGCTGCGATTTGGGTTTGGCACAGTTAAAATTCCCACTGGGATGGGTGAAAGCAATTCTGGATCTGGGCTTTAACCATGCTGGTATTGGTTTCCCATCTGAAAAAGCTTCTTGATGCTCCCGTGCCTCAGTTTCCCTCAGCTGAGGAAGGGCTGTGCTTCCAAGCGCTCCAAGATGGGAAGAACAAGGAGTAAATGGGCAGTTGGACAGGAGAAAACAGTTTCTCGTTGCCTAAATGTTGGATTTAATAAAATATTTGATTCAGTTTGAGGTGAGATGGGGATGAAGTGTTTTTCCTCTCCAGTGTTTGCAGCTGAGCCATGGAGGGGCTGGGCAGGAGCCTGTCCTGTGATCCTCCCTCACGTGAGCTCCTCTGCCCAGCCCCAGGGGTTTTATGCTTCTACATTTTTCTTTACCAGAGCTCTGAGGTCAGGCTGGGCTCATGAAGCAGCCCAGGGCTGTGGGGGGCTCTGGGCATGTTTCCTGTGCCAGTGCCACGAGTGGCTGTGCCACCCAAAGCTGTCCCTGAGAGCCCTCAGGGACCTCAGGCAGGAATTTTGAGTGGGGTCTGCCCTCTCCTGAGAGCTGCAGTCCTGTGGGGAGGAGAGGTTAGGACACCCCCAGTGGGCACCTGTCCCCCTGGGGGCATGGCTGGGGGATTTCAGCAAGGCTGGAATCCTTGGAGCAGGGATTTGTGTCCAGGTTTGTGATCCTTTGGGGTATTTATCCATCTCTCCCTTCCTTTCTTCCCCTCCCCAGCCCAGCCCGGGCATTTCCACACAGCCTGAGCCCCTGGGGGAGGCACAGCCGTGTCCACAGGAGCTGGGGTCAGTCCTGGGGCTCCTGGCTGGCCTGGCCACCTCTTCCCAGGGTGGGAGCCATGCTGGGCCTGGGGTTCCCCTTGCCCTGGGCAGGGAGAGCCCTGCTGCAGCCTGGGAGTGCCTTGGCTGGCTATTCCTGGGAAGCAGATCCCGGGCTACAGCGGGTTTGGGATCAGACCCCAGCTCTGCCTGGAGGAGCCAGAGCAGAGCCTGAGTCCCTGCTCTGATCCCAGTCAGGCTCCCTGATCCCTGCCTCACTTGTTCCCTGGAGCAGGGAAATCCCAGGGACTCACAAAGGCTCCAGTTCTAGTCCAGCCACAGCAATTTCGTCTTCCTTCAGAGCTGGGAAGTTTCACAGAAGTCTGACAAAAGTGTTCCTTATTCGCTCCAACCAGGAGCCCCCAGATTTATCCCTGTTTGAGGAACAGTCTGGAGTTTGCTGCCCTCTCCTTTTTCCTCATTTCTCAGCCTGGATCACCCAGAACCCCTTCTCAAACCCACTCCCCGGGATGGTGCCACCGCCACCCTCAGCTCTCTGCCGTGGTTGTGGTGCAGCCCCTTGGCTCTTCCTGCCTGGAAGCACCATCAGAGCTGAGAAAGCAAAACCACTCCGGGGATATCCACTGGTGCTCAGCCCTGGAGGCCTCTCCCTGTGTCAGCAGCCAGGGCTGGAAAGAGCTGTGGCAGATTGACACCGCGGAGCAGGGAGCCGGGCAGGCAGGGGGGTTGGGGGAGGAAGGGGGTCAGCTAATGGGGTGAGGATGAGGAAGGAGGGGCTGTGCTGCTGCTCATTGATGGGGTGAGATGCCAGGTGTCAATGTGGCACTGCTGGAAAAAGCCCTGCAGAGTTTTCCCAGCAGGGGCAGCCGTGGGATCAGCTGGGCAGGGGGATTTTGGTGAGGCTTCAGTTTCCCCCTGGAATGAACTGGAAAAGTTCTGCTGGTTCTCTGGTCCCCGAGGTGGGACTGCAGAACTGCCCTGATGTGCAGGCATTGACAGAGGTGCCCCAAAACTGCAACCTCAACCTGTCAGGAACCAAATGCCCCAAAACTAAACCCTACAGCTCCTGACAGGAGGGGACAGCCGGGGGGGTCGGGCTCTGCTCCCAGGGAACAGGGGCAGGAGGAGAGGGAACGGCCTCAGGCTGGGCCAGGGTGGACACCAGGAGGAATTTCCCCATGGAAAGGGTGGTCAGGCCTTGGAAGGGGCTGCCCAGGGAGGTCTGGAGTCCCCATCCCTGGAGGTGGCCAAGGAACTCCTGGGCTCAGTGCTCTGGGCTGCTGACGAGGTGGGGATTGGCACAGCTTGGACTCGATGATCCTGGAGGGCTTTTCCAATGTTAATGATTCTGGGATTCTAAGTGAGGAGTGGGATGGGCACAGAAGGAAATGGGGGCTTGTGGAATGTCCTTGGGGTCATTCCACAGGAGCAGCCACGCAGGAGGTGCAGTCACTGCTCCCACGCTCACCGAGCACAGGCAGGTGTCCCAGACACTGCAGGGCCACGTCAGAGGCACAAGGGACGGTTTGTTCTCCTTCCAGTCTGTTCTACTGAGCTGTTTAAATTTAGCAGCACAAACCCCACCCTCAGGGTCAACAGCTCTGACCTGGTGGGATCCGATCTGGCATTGTTTCTGTCGCTGGAGCTCTCCAGCAACTCATAAATAAAACTGAATCATAAAATAGAACATCCCAGCTTGGAGGGGACCCGCAGGGATCACCCAGCCCAGCCCCTGGCCCTGCCCAGACCCACCAACAATCCCACCCTGGGCATCCCTGGCAGCGCTGTCCAAAGGCTCCTGGAGCTCTGGCAGCCTCGGGGCCGTGCCCATTCCCGGGGGAGCCTGGGCAGTGCCAGCACCTCTGGGGGAAGAACTTATCCCTGATATCCAGCCTAACCCTCCCTGACCCAGCTCCAGCCGTTCCCTGGGGTCTGTCCCTGCTCACGGGGAGCAGAGATCAGATGTTACTGTTGTGACACGAAGTAACAAGACTCACACAAGACGTTTTAGTATTAGAATAAAAATAGGAAGAGAGAACTTTATTTTTCTGACTTCAACATTTATAGAATTCTAGAAGTGACAGTGGATTGGAGGATGACATTGCCACCTCTCCAACCACACTGGTCAAACTAACAGTTCATCAAAATTCTCCTCCTTCAGAGAAGAATGTAAAACAAGCACTATTTACATGAAAGTGCGTAAAAAACTCTATTACAATAATGAAAACATCAAAAAACTTAGAAGAGCTCAAAAGAGCAAAGTAACAATCAGAGGTGCCTCTTACGAGGAACTGTCAGACCCCAGTGCGGTCTGACCTCAGCCTCCTCCTCTCCAGGCTAGACAACTTTTCTCCTCTCCAATATCCCATCTCTCCATCCTTTGCTAAACTACTTCTCTCCCTGGTTCCTTTCTCCACCGCAGATCCCAGCAGGACCCCAAGGACATTCCACGAGCACCATGAGGACTCCTGCCCCCAGCCTCGCTGTCCGCCCCTCGGCAGGGCCGATCCCCTTTGTGGCCATTGTCCTGAGCTGCCTCTTCTCCGGGGCGCACGGCCAGACCCCACGGGCCTTGCAGGAGAGCACCGTGCCCCTGGAGGTGCTCAGCCAGGAGCAGGCCTACAGCCCGCTGCAGCTGCGGGGCGTGCCCGTGTCCAACGCGTCGGCCGGCGTTCCCGGGAGCAGCCCCTCGGAGCCGCCCCTGCTGCCCGTGTGCGCCAGGCCCGCCGACATCCGCCACGTCTTCAAGTACGTCAACACCATCGTGTCCTGCACCATCTTCGTCGTGGGCATCATCGGCAACTCCACGCTGCTGCGCATCATCTACAAGAACAAGTGCATGAGGAACGGCCCCAACGTGCTCATCGCCAGCCTGGCCCTGGGCGACCTGCTCTACATCCTCATCGCGCTGCCCATCAACGTCTACAAGGTCGGCTCCGCGCGGCACCGCTGCCGTGGGGCTGCTCCCGCCTCGGCGGCCTGGGAGGAGCTCTTGCACGAGCTGTGGCTGCCCCTGGATCCCTGGATGCGTCCAAGGCCAGCTTGGATGGGGCTTGGAGCAGCCTGGGATGGTGGAGGGTGTCCCTGCCCACGGCGCGGGGTGGGAGTGGATGGGCTTTGAGGTCCCTCGGAAACCCCTCTGGGATTCCATGATTTGTGTTGCTGCTGAGGCCCAAGGAAAGAGCTGGAATGGGTGGCTGGTGCTGGGGTAGCCTCAGGAAGGGCTCCAGGGGTCAGGGGGACAGAAGGGTTGGGAACTCAGCCTCATTCTCCTCTGGAAAACAAGTGGCCTGGATTTCTCCAGCCGTCAGGACACATTGTCCCCACCTCTGCTTGTCCCGGCTGAGTGTGGGGCCACAGAGCCTGTGTTCTGTCAGGAAAGGGAGTGTGCTTGGGGGTCAGAGTCTGCAAAAGGCTTAGGACACACGGCTTTGAAGCTGTCCAGGCTGGATTCTCACTTTGAAAACAATTCAAAGCAGCCTGGTGTGGAGGTTAGGACTCAGATCTACTCAAAACTCCCCAGGGTCTGGAGTCAGGGCCTGGTGTCTGGACCATCCCTCGTCTCTATGTCCAGTCAGGGAAATGAAAGTTTCTCAGTGCCAGCAAACCGTGGGAAAGTGCCCACATTCCCAGTGGCAGGAAGCTCAGGGAGCTCTCTCTGCTCTCTGTGGGCTCCCCATGCCTCGTGGGTGCACCCACAGAGAGGAAGCTGGAAGCACATTCCCAAAGCAGCCTGGTAACCTGTGGATCCTCCCCAGCTCCTGGCCAAGGACTGGCCCTTTGGAGTGCAGGTCTGCAAGCTGGTGCCCTTCATCCAGAAAGCCTCCGTGGGCATCACAGTGCTCAGCCTCTGTGCCCTCAGCATCGACAGGTGAGACACAACAGCCACTCCTGCCCTGCCCAGCCTGCCCCTGACCCTTGGCTGGGACCAGAGGCAGAACCAGGAGCTCGCTCCCAGGCCAGTGCCAAGATGGGGACAGGCTGCTCTCATGTGGAGCTGGAATCCAGAAGGATATCTCTGGTGACAGAGCTGAAATCCTGCTGGGAAAGGCTGAGGGGAGGATCATGGTGTGGGTGGGGTGGTGAGGAAGGGTGGCCAAGGACAGCCCACATCCCATCCATCCACTCAGCCCCTGCTTCCCATTCCCACACTTGGGAAGGTTCAGAGGTGGAGGAGGAAGGTGTGAGGGGAAGGACCTCTGGGGACAATTCTAACCTGCACCTTCTGCTCCCCTCCCTGGCTGCTTTTCTCCCTGCCATCTGCTCCTGCCACGCTCCCACACCCGGGCAGGTACCGAGCAGTGGCGTCCTGGAGCCGGATCCAGGGCATTGGGATCCCCATGTGGAAGGCCGTGGAGGTGCTGCTGATCTGGGCAGTGGCCATCGTGCTGGCCGTGCCCGAGGCCATCGCCTTCGACATGGTGGAGCTGAGCTACTGGGAGCAGCACCTGTGGGTGTGCATGCTGGCCTCGGAGCAGAAATCCCGCTTCATGAGGGTACTGTGCATCCCCATCCCAACCCCAATCCCAATCCCAATCCCGCTTCATGAGGGTACTGTGCATCCCCATCCCAATCCCAATCCCAATCCCAATCCAAATCCCAATCCTGCTTCATGAGGGTATCTGTGCATCCCAACCCCAATCCCAATCCCAATCC
>VZRH01003525.1:33954-68281 GCA_013397555.1 Urocynchramus pylzowi
TGTTACTGGGGTATTACTGGGGTGTTATATCACTGTGTTACTGGGGTGTTATTGATGTGTTACCAGCATGTTACTGGGGTGTTATATCACTGTGTTACTGGGGTGTTATTGCCATGTTACTGGGCTGTTACCGGGGTCGTTACCAGCATGTGTTTGGGATGTTATTAGTGTGTTACTGGGGTATTATTAGTGTGTTACTGGCTTGTTACTGGGCTGTTACCCATGTATTGCCAGTGTGTTATTGGTGTCTTACTGGTGTGTTACTGGTGTGTCTGGCAGTGGATGGTGTTGCGGATGTAGCACCGCAAGGCTTAATTAGTTAATTAATTAACCACAGGTGTGCTGGCAGGGGGTGCAGGGAGTCAGGCTCTGCTCCCAGGGAACAGCCACAGGATGACGGGATGTGGTTGTGCCAGGGAGGTTTAGGTGGGATATTGGGAACATTCTGGCTTGGAAAGGGCCCAGGGCAGTGGTGGAGTGCCCTAAAAGCCGTGTGGATGTGGCACTTGGGGATGTGGGCTGGGGTGGCCTTGGCAGTGCTGTGCAATGGTTGGACTTGGTGCTCTTGGAGGGCTTTTCCAGCCTAAACAATTCCCTGATTCCATGCTTTGGGCTGCAGGTGTTCTCTTTTTAGAGAGCTGCTTACTCAGTCACCGTTGTTGGTGTGTCCTTACCCCCCTCCAAACCCTGCAATGCTGCTTCCAGGAAAGGTGATGGGGCTGGAAGACCACGTGGATTAATTTCCTTGGTGATTTGTCTCTGTAGTGATGCAGTAGGGGAACCTGAAGTAAACTGTGTGTAGAAGGGAAACTGAACTTGGGATAAGTTGGAGCACGAATGTCACAATTCTCAGGTTCAAAATGAACAGGAGAGCCCCAGAACTTCACTGTGCAATATTGCATAATGAAATAATGATTTTTCCAGCTGCCCAGGAGAGGTTAAAGGGAAGCCTGGGCTGCTTTCTGCTGAGCTCACCCTGCTCAAACGATCTCTTTATTGCAGCACTTTGCAACTCTCTGGGTTGCAACACCTCCCCTTGTTCTGTGCTTAAACAGCAGCGTGGTGCTCTTTGCTTCCAGTTAAGAGGATTTCTGGAAGTGCAGGCAGGGACCTTCCATGGCTTGCTGGCACTAAGCTGGGAACCTTCTGGGCCAGAAGAGTCGCTGGAAAACAGTAAATCATCCTTACAGGAGTTTGAAACATCGTGCTGGGACTGAGCCTGTGTTTCTGGTGTTCCTTAAGAGGTTTTTCTGTGCCTTTTTTCTGTGCCCTTGTATTGGGAGGGAATTGTTCCCTGGCAGGGTGGGCAGGCCTTGGCACAGGGTGCCCCGTGCAGCTGTGGCTGCCCCTGGATCCCTGGCAGTGCCCAAATCCAGGCTGGACTTGGGGCTTGGAGCAGCCTGGGACAGTGGAAGGTGTCCCTGCCATGACATGGGTGGCACTGGATGGGATTGAGGTCCCTCTTACCCAAACCCTTCTGGGTTTCTAGGATTCTTCAGTTCAATCCCAAGAGGGACCTCAGACAGCAGCTTGTGCATCTTGCAGTGTCCTTTTGGAAGGTTTGATCTTGCTGCTTCCAGCTGTGCAATATTGTAAGTTTAGATAGAAAAAAAGCTCTGCAGAGGGGTTGATTTGAAGGGATTTCATTCCCGACTCCTGTACCTGCTGAGGAAGGACATTCTGTGTCAGTTTAACAGATCTGTGTTACTAACAGGAGTAACACATGGCTGGTACTGGTACGGGGCTGCTCAGGGCCGAAAATGCTCCTGGTTAATCTCTTCTACTTCATTTAACCCCTTCTGCTCAGAGCTGGGGCTGGTGTTACTGCCAGGCACAGAGCTCCTGTGTCCTGAGCACAGCGAGGGCCAGGAATCTGGGGAGTCAGGACTGTGAACTCGGGGAGTTGAGGGCTGTGAATCCAGGGAGGTGAGAGCCAGGAACACAGGGAATTGAGGACTGTGGGATCCTGCAGTGCCAGCGAGTGTCACCTCACTCTGCTGCTGAAGTGTCACCTCAGGTTCCACCAGTATCCAGTGTTAAAAGAGCAGAGATTTGTAGGAATTGTCTAAACCACTTCACAATCCTCAGCTTGGGGCTGCTCAGGGCACTGAGGTGTCTGTGTGTGTGGGCTCTGCACCCTGAGTTTCAGCTGTCCTCGCAGGGCAGAGGGAGGGTTTGGGGACGTGTTTTCTGCTACAGCTGCTCCTTTCTGTGGCTCCTGGGTGACTGCAGGAGCAGACAGTGGTTTCCTGGTGCTGGACACTCAGATGATTGCTCAAGAGGTGTTTGTGATTCCAGGCTGTGCCCTGGTGTTGCTCCACGGCCGGGGCAGCCCTGGGCTGGCCAAAGCCTCAGTGGCTCTGCAGGGACAGCAGGGTGCAGTGAATTCCCTGGGCTGGGTTAGCTCACAATATTATTTAAGACAGGAGCATGTCGACCTCAAAATGAGCCAAAGTGGAGACTACTCAGGGCTGAAACATAAAGGAATAAGCAATTCCTTAGAAGCTTCCTGCAGGAGCCAGCATCTCTGCCTGAAGAGCAGCCAAGGCAGAAACCAGACCAAACAAGTTTATGAGGATGAAAGAAAACTAAACCTTGGATAAGTCACATTAAATGCTGCTCACAGCAGAGGGAAGGGCAACCCCAACAGCCAGAGCAGCTGTGGCTGCCCCTGGATCCCTGGAAGTGTCCAAGGCCAGGTTGAACATCGGGGCTGGAGCAGCCTGGGACAGTGGAAGGGGTCCCTGCCATGGGGATGGTCTTGAGGTCCCTTCCAACCCCAACCATTCCATGGTTCTGTTCCCCTTGGCAGTGCTCCCAGCTGGTTGTGTGGAGTCTGTCCTGTGAATAAATCCATGACTTTATCCTTTTCCCCTCCAGTGCTGGGCTCAGAGCTGTGGGAGGTTTGGAGATGCTCTGGTCAGTGCTGGCCAAGCCTGGATCTGTGGGGCTCAGCCTGCCCAGTGAGCCCTGCTGGGGATGGTGGGTGGACCTCCCTTCACGGCCTTGCTAATCCAGAAGAGATCCCTAATTCTCACCAGGCAGAGCCAGGGGGATGGAAAGCCTGGATCCAGAAGCTCAGCCAGCCCTCCTGCTCTGTGGCTGTTCCCAGAGGGGTCTCCTGGGGGATTCCTGCTAGGTCTGTCATCGTGCCAGATCTGTCGAGGCACAGAACAGAGCAGGTAATAAGTAGGGCCCAGGTGCAAAGTGAAAATGAGATTTTTGGGTTTTGCAGGGTCCAAAGTCATCCTAAGCCCTTCTTGAGCAGAAAAGAGGCTTATGGATGTGCAGGATGAGCTGGGCAGCTGTCCCAGCTGGGCTCTGACATGTGCTCCATGTGTTAGAGCTGGCTCTGGCCGTAGATTAATGTGCTGATACTTGAGCTGATTAAGAGTGTCCCTTTCTGTGGCAGCAGGGATATTTTCCAGCTCTGGAGATTTATGGAATCCCACTATGGTTTGGGTTGGAAGGGAGCTTGAAGCTCATCCAGTTCCAACTCCCAGCACCTTCTGCTAACCCAGGCGGCTCCAAGCCTCATCCAGTCTGGCCTTGGACACTTCCAGGGATCCAGGGGCAGCCACAGCTGCTCTGGCTGTTGGGGTTGCCCTTCCCTCTGCTGTGAGCAGCATTTAATGTGACTTATCCAAGGTTTAGTTTTCTTTCATCCTCATAAACTTGTTTGGTCTGGTTTCTGCCTTGGCTGCTCTTCAGGCAGAGATGCTGGCTTCACAGCTTCTGTGGACAGCCTCAGCTTTGCCACCCTCACAGGGCACAGAGGTGACAAAAACCCTTTTTGTAGAGGGTTTTGAGTCATTGTGAACAGAGCCTAAAAGGGGAAATGAGAGAACTTTGTGGTGGTGGTGTCCTGGCTGAGTCCCACCCACGTCCTGGCCCCCGTGCCAGGGGACACTGTGCTGGTCCCTGTGCCACCCTGCAGGTGTCCCCGCTCCTGATGTCACCCTGTTTTGTCCCAAGCAGGAGAGCAGCCATGGCCATCCTGTTTGCAGTCGTGGCAAGGGGCACCACCATCCTGGCCAAGCACGCCTGGTGTGGGGGCAACTTCCTGGAGGTGACCGAGCAGATCCTGGCCAAAATCCCATCCGAGAACAACAAACTGACCTACTCCCATGGCAAGTGAGTAACCCCTCTCCTTGGCTCTGGGGGCACTTGTGGGGATGCATGAGGACAGGGAGGAACTGGGTGTGTTTGGGGGTTTTTCTGTGATTCTGCAGTTTTTTCCCATCCAAATTCCCATTTGATGGAATGTGGCCCCAGAACTTTGCAGCATAACCAGGATTTGAGTTCAGCTCCAGCAGCAGCACAAGGCAGTTGATACAAAATCAAGTTTTCCATTTTTATACTATTCCAAAGTGAGCTGGAGGGGCCCAGGTGTGGAATCTTTGGAGTTTGGCTTTTGGAAGCTTCCCCTGGATTTTCTGAGGCTTGAACGTGGCTTTAGGTAAAACTTTCACCCTTCTTGGGCTGCCTGTAGATCCTGGGGGCTTTGAGACAAGCTGTGCTCACAGATCACATCCTGAGCTGCCCCAAATCTAGTCTGCAGGACAGAGGGGTTTCTCCCAGGATTTTCCCAGCTCTCTGAACCCTTGGGCAGTGTTGGTAGGACAGGGAGTAGATGCTTCATCACCTGTGACTTCCTGCATGTGGGAAGTGGGTGAGTCAATGGGAACAAACTAAAACAACTGTGGAAAAAACAGATTTAGAGGTGCTGGAGCCCATTCCAGCTCTTTTTTTGGAGCCCATTCCAGCTCTTTTTTTGGAATTGGCAGCATGGCTGAATCTCTCTGGTGCCCAAGCTGTTGTATTAGAGCTGTTCTGAGGATGCAGAACTGGGCTGGGCTTCCCACATGCTCAGGAGCACAGCCAGTCCCTGTGGGAGATGTTTTGGAGGCTGTGCCTGCTCTGGAGTCTGACACACCTTGGATGCTGCAGCTCTTCTCTCCTGCTGGAATTTTAAGGATAAATTGTAATATTTTAAGTTATTCCTTTAAAATAACTTTGCCTCGAGTGCTGTTCAACCAAGTGAAAAGTTGAGTTTCAGGAATGCTGTGGTGCATTTTTGGAGGTAACTGGGCAGAATGTGGGAGCTGTGAAGCTTGATGAGCACTTGGAGTTGTTCCTCCTGTCTGGAGCCTCCCAGGGATCCACTGCCTCCCAGCCTATAGGCTAAAAACCTCCCTGGGCTCTGTCCAAGATAGTTCATCCTGTTCTGAAACAGGAAAAACTTGAGTTTCTTTGAACTTTGAACTCCTTAAATTCATTTAATCAGCTCTTTTTGTTTTTAAGAAGAACTTCTGTGTCTTTTGTATAAATCTCTAAGGAAAAGCAGCCCTCTGGCATCAGGAATTCTTGGGTTTCTCTCTCTCTGCTGTTGGGATCCTTCTTGGCCTCTCTGAGGAGTCTACAGGGTGGTACCTGACAAGTTTCACCTCACTCCTTCCAGGAGAGTTGTGGATGTGCAAGGATTTCTGAACTTTTTTTATGGGAACAGATCTTCAGGGCAGAGACCTGTGCCCCAGCCTCACTTCCCTGGACATTTAGCTTGGACATATTTATCTGTCCCAGCTCTGTAGAATCCCTAAAGGGATTTTAGCTTGGACATGTTTATCTGTCCCAGCTCTGTAGAATAACTGGGATTTTCTCTTTGGGCCCCCAAAGACCCCCACAGGCAGCAGTGGCTTCTGGAAGATGAAATTCTGGAAATGTGTCAGCTTCCAATGACATTTTGTTTGTTCCTTTCAATTCCCTGCAGTTACCTGTTCCATTACATCTGCCAGGACAGGATCATTTACCTGTGCATCACAGATGATGTGAGTACTGGGGGCACAGCTACAGCCCTGGGAAATTTGGGAATTTTGGTTTGCACATGGCAGTTATTAGTGAGGGCTGCTCTGAGGTGCCTCTTCTCCCACTGCAGCTGCTGTAACCTCAGTTTCAGCTTTGAGCTCAGCCTGGAGCTCAGATCAGAGTTGTGGAATGGTTTGGGTTGGGAGTAACCTTCAAAATCATCCATTCCAGCCCTGCCATGGGCGGGAGCTTCCGGCCCTGTGGACTGTGAGTTTCGGGGTGAAGTTCTTGGCTTTGCCCAGTTTCTCTCTCAGTGCAGTGGGTTGGTGGTGCAGAGACCATTCCAGTTGCCAGTGGAATTTGCCTGGTGCTCTGGAATTCTGGAAGTGCTGCAGGAAATCCTTCCCCTCAGAGCAGGAGTGGAGCTGGCTCAGCCCTGGGGCTGCCAGTGTCAGAGGCGGTGTCAGAGGCGGTGTCACAGGCGGTGTCACAGGCGGTGTCAGTGTCACAGGCAGTGTCAGAGGCAGGCCAGGCAGAGCTGGGAGCTGCAGCCCCAGGCCTGCAGGCTGTTGCTGCTGACTCTGTGTGCTCTCTGCTGCCAGGACTTTGAGCGCTCCAGAGCCTTCACGTTCCTGAACGAGATCAAGAAGCGGTTCCAGACCACGTACGGCTCGCGGGCGCAGACCGCGCTGCCCTACGCCATGAACAGCGAGTTCTCCTCCGTGCTGGCTGCACAGCTGGTGAGGCTCTGGGGCCCCTCCCTGCCAGCCCAGCTTCCCCAGCAATCCTCCTCGGGTGGGCTTTTGGGGGGTGTGAGATGTCCCTTGGATTAAAGATGAGGTGAGCTGGGAATGGTGGCTCTAGGGCTGTGCCCAGCCTGGGAATGGTGGCTGGGGCTGTGTCTGTGGGGTGGGAGGCTCTCACAGCTCTGCTGGGGCTGTTCTCCCAGGAGGGCTTGGCTCTTTTGCTGCTTATGCCATGGAAGGGGCCAGGTTTGGGGGTGTCACAGCTGCAGGAGTGTCCCTGTGCGACACACGATGAGCGACACTCACACGCTGAGATGCCCGAGGCAAAACAGCCCGCGTTTATTTCCAAACCTCGTTACTTATAGAATTCCAAAAGTGACCATGGATTGGAGGATGAAATTGCCACCTCTCCAACCACACTGGTCAAACCAACAGTCCATCAATTCTCTCCTCCTCCAGAAAGGAATGCAAAACAATCATTATTTACATGAAAGTGTGTGAGAAACTCCATTACAAAAATGTAAACGTCAGAAGGCTTAGAAGGACTTCAGAAGAGCAGGGAGGCACAGGAGGAGGGGCCCTTTGTGGGGACAGCAAAGCCCTCCCCAGTGCAGGAATTGTGGAGCAGTCCCAGCTGTACCAGTTGTGTGGTGGCTGCAGGGTGAGGTCAGGGCTCTGAGGGAGGATTTGCACCTGCGCTGCTCCTGCCTGAGGTTTGCACTGGAATTTGGGGCTGTGCAGGTGGTTTGGAGCAGGGAGAGCCACGGGAATTCATTCCAGGAGCTGCTCCTTGCCTTCCACAGCAGGGGGAGAGCAAGGAGTAACAATGCCAGTGCATAATGAATAGGATTAACTTCCTGTGTGCGAGGAAGGAGCTCTTCCTCTCCACCAGGCTGTGGTGTGTGGGGACTGAAACTACCCAAAGTGCTGACTCATCACTTTATAGGCTCTTCAGGGCTGGAATAAGCTGGAATTGCCTTATCAGAAAAGCCAGGCTGTCTTTGGAGCCATGGGGCTGATACTCCTCTAAAATCCCAGCCTTTCCATCTCCCTCAGCACAGGAGGAGCTGCCTGCCTGAGCTTTACCACGTTGCTGGGATCCAGGGGTCAGCTGAGGGGAGTTCAGTGCTGACAGAGCCCTTCCCTCCCCTGATCCCATGGGATGTGAGGGCTGACATCCCCTGCTGTGCAGGAGCAGGGATGTTCTGCAGGAGGTTCCTGTGAGAGGCAGAGATCCAGCCCCAGCTCAAGTGCAGCACTCAGATAATCCTGGAGAGGGAGGCCGTGCTTCCAGTAAAACCAGAGCCCAGCTTTGACAGTGGCCATTCTGAAACCTCCTGGGAATCTCCCCCTGAGGAGAAGGTGGAGGTGGAGGAGCTGCTGGATTTGGTGCTGTCACCATGAGTTGTGACTGCCCAGGTGGGGGTGGCAGTGCCAGACTCTGGCTCCCTGTGCTGTCAGAAATTGAACTCTTAACCAGAAGAAAATTAGGATTTAAGCAGCTATGTGGGTGATCATGGAGCAGAGCTGTTGTGATGTGAACAGTGACTAAAATCCATGCAGGAGTAGCAGAGCTCAGTTCCCTGATGCTGACTGGGCCTTGGATTCTGCAAGCACTCAGGCTCCTTTAGCCTGGTGTTGGCTCATGCTGCTCTCACCCACCCCGAGCTGTGCAGTCACCAGAGGATCCCTGGGATCCCCAAAGAGGGGGGAACACTCTGAGAGACGTGCCTGTCACTTGTGAAGGGAATGGAGGGGGAGGGATGACAGGAATGGTGCTCAGGATAAACACCAGAGGGGCTGGCAGCAGCAGAGCTGTCAGTGAGGGCTCAGCTGTACCCAGGAGGTGACAGGGGAGATCCTCTGGGATGGCTCCAGGACATGGGATGGCTCCTGGTTGCTCCATTCCTTTGGGGAGAGCAGTCAGGCCACTCAAAGTGGCCATCTTCAGCACCTGGTGTGGTGTTCCCAAACTGTTGGCTTCTTGAGGCTCCTGTTTTCACTGGGTTCTGGTTTTTGAGGCTCCTGTTTTCCCTGCCTGTTCCCTGTTGCAGAAATACCACTCGGAGAGCAAGGGCCCAGACCAGGTGGCAGAGACACAAGCCCAGATCGATGAACTCAAAGGGATCATGGTCCGGAACATAGGTACTGCTTCCTTGGGAAATGCTCTCTGCAACTGCTTTTATTTTGGGTTTGGGTGTTGCCAAGTCTGACCATTCAAAATAGAGGGTGAGCTCTGGAATTGAGCAAAATTCAGTCCCAAAATGCAGCCTGTGTAATGTGAGGCTGTTCCCTAAGTCCCTGGTTATCCCAGGAAGGCTGGGATAACCTTCCAGCCAGGAGCTCCTGGCTTGGATGCAGCTTTTTGCCCTGGGATTTCACCTTCAGAGCTGGATTTTTTTGTCTCTTTTCTCCAGACCTTGTGGCACAAAGAGGAGAGAAGCTGGAGCTGCTGATTGATAAAACAGAGAATCTCGTGGATTCGGTGAGTCTGGGGAGGTCCTGGAAGTGGGGAAGTTGTGTTACTGCCCCAGGGAGGGGGGGACAGCACCAGGAGACACTTAAAGGACACAGAGGAATTGAGACCTGCAGGGAATCCTTCCCCCTCCAAGCTGTTTCCCAGCTGCTTCCCAGTTTGGGAAAGCTCCAGCTTCCCCCTGCTCCCTGTGCCACAGCCAGCCAAGGGTGACACATCCCTGTCCTCATCCCTTGTGCCCAAGGAGGGCAAAACCCTCTCGTTATCTGCAGTGATAGGAGAGATAAAATCACAATTTACACTTCCCTGGCAGCCTGGCTGAAGGCAGCTGGATGCAAATAAACTGGAAAATGTGCATCTGTGGAGTTGTTCTGATACCAGCAGGGAAAGTGTGGCTGATTTAAAATTAAAAAAGCTGAGTTGTTGCATCTAAATAATCTTTAAAGACTCTGGAGCTTCTTGGAGTGTTTCTGAGGAAGTAAAGACTAAAAAAACCCCAAATTAATGTAATTATAAAGCACAGTTATCTAGCCAAGTGCTGTGCACTCTGGAAGCTTTTTGTCTTTCCTTTGGGAATCCCTGGCCCTGGCTCAGCATCCTCCTCTGCAGCATCCTGGCTTGGTGCCCAGCTCCTGTGGCATCCAGTCCCCGGGCTGGGAGAGCGCCAGGAGCTCCTGTGTGTGGCTGTGGGGATCCAGACATCCCTGAGCTGTCCCAAAGCCCTCCTGCTTTGGAGGGCAGCAGAGATGCCTGGAGTTTATCCAGCAGGGAGCAGGCCTGGAGCTCCCAGGTGTTCAGACCTTCCCTTGTCCTCAGGTGGTGGCAGGGCTGAAAGCTCAGGAAAAGCTTTAGGGAAAGGGACTGCAATTCCTTCAGCAGCTGGGCTGAGCTCATGGAGGACCTGTCCCAGGGAGTGCAGGCTTTTGGAAAGCACAGGGAGATGAAGGGATGGAACATCCTTCAGTGGGAATATCCCAGAACCCAGGAGGAAGCAACCCTGGAGATCCAGGGCTGGTGTTCCCCACCTTGGGAACGGGCCCCAAGGCAGAACTGCAGCTCCCAGGGATGCGGTTCCTGCCTGCTGCAGCCTCAGCAGGGTGGTTTGTAGGAAAAGCTGGCACTACCCAGTGGAAGGAGCTGCTGGAATGGCTGCTTCCAGGGGCAGGTGCATCCTGCCTGAGCTGTGTGGGGAATGGGAGTGGGAAGGGCTGCACCGACCCAGCCTGGGCGAGTTTGGGGTCATTTGTGCCCAAACCCTATTTTGAATGCAGGGTGGAATTGCAGGGTACAGAGAGGACACTTGGGGTGGGACAACCACAAGCTTTCCATAACAGGCAACCCAGAGCAGCTGGGACTGCCCCTGGATCCCTGGCAGTGTCCAAGCCAGGCTGGACACTGGGGCTTGGAGCAGCCTGAGATGGTGGAAGGTGTCCCTGCCACGGCAGGGGGTGGCACTGGATGAGTTTTAGGTCCCTTCCAACCCAATCCATCCTGGGATTTCCCTCCTTTTCTCTTGCAGTCAGTCACTTTCAAAACCACCAGCAGGAACCTTGCCCGAGCCATGTGTATGAAGAACCTCAAGCTCACCATCGTCATCATCATCGTGTCCATTGTGAGTGTGGAGCCTGGAGCTGCTGTGCCAGGCTGAGCCCCTGGAACCCCCAAACCCCTGTCACTGTCCTGGGCTCCTTGTGTGCCCTGCTCTGCCTGGGAGGGCAGAACCAGGGCAGTGTCTCCTGATGGGCTTGAATGAGGAGAGGGTGAAGGGTCTGGACGATCAGTCCTGCAGGGAGTGGCTGGAGGGGCTCAGCCTGGAGAAGAGGAGGCTCAGGGGGGACCTTCTGGCTCTACAGGCACCTGGAAGGAGCTTGTGGTGGGATGGGGATTGGCCTCTTCTCCCAGGCAAGTGGGGAAATGGGGTCAGGTTGCACTGGGAGGGCGTTCAGGTTGGATATTAGGAAAAATTCCTTCCCTGACAGCCTAGGGCAGTGCTGGGGTCACCATGGAGGTGTTCAGAAAACGAGTGGATGTGGCACTTTGTGACATGGTTTAGTGGATGTGGGGGGATTTGATCAAAGGTTGGACTCCATGATTGTGGAGGTGTTTTCCAACCTTTGTGACCCTCTGAGAGGAGATGGGAGCACCGTGTTCAGGAGCTGCCTCTGCTTGCCCCAGGAGCAGCTGAGCTGCCCTGCTTGAGCTGGGGTGGCTGTTTAGCTCAGTCCTGTGGGATCTTGTTCTGCAAATCAAGTGGCTTTTTTTTGTGTGACAGTTCCCCTCCAGCTGTGAGGACTGTGGATGGAGCTACTGCAGGGTCAGGGTGGGAAGCACTCTGTCATCTCCATGGGGACAGTTCTCAGCTGCAGGGGTGTGGAGGGACAGGAGGGTGTTAGAGAGGTTCTTCTAGGCTTTGTCCATCTGGGGTTTCCGGGGCTGTGCTGTGGCAGCCAGTGAATGCTGGGAATCCCTAATTCCCTCCCCAGGTGATCCTGTACATCATCCTGTCGGCCGTGTGTGGCGGGCTGGCCTGGCCCAGCTGTGTGCAGAAGTAACTGGAGCTGGAGCTGCTCACCAGGAGATGAGGCAGAGTGTGAAGAAGGAACCTCCAGAGTGACTCCCGCCCGTCACCACTGCCACCTTCCACCTCCCATCCCTCCAGGACTTCAGACTTTTTGCCTTATCACCCAGACAGACCCAGCTGGTCGCTGCTCCTGCAGCTGTGACCTCAAGAGTGGGCTGGCTTAATTACTTGAAAGGATTTTTGTGTTCCTTTTGCTGTCCCAATGCCACCCCTGCGGACAGTTCCATGCATGCTGGCCCCGTGTCCGTGTGGCTTCCCCTGGGTGGGGACAGGAGTGGCTTCAGCTCTCCCACCTGGGATGGAGCTGTCCCACAGAGGAGGTTCAGGGTGGGCTGAGCCAAACTAACGGGGAGAGGTGGGTCTGGGGTCCCACAGAGCCTCTCCTGTGTATCTGGCCACATCTGGTGGCTGCACCATGGGGAGGTCACGGTGTCACCCTGGTAGGAACAAATGGGGTCTGGGCTTTGTGCACTCACAGGTGGAGGTGCTGCTGCTGGGGACATCTCCCTGTTCCTGCAGTGATCCCACAGGCAGGAGGAGGGTGTGGGGTCACCTCAGCATGTGCAATGGCTGCCTCTTCATCCTCACTTCTTCCCCATCTCCCCCTGGGCTGGTGGCTGAACGGACACAGCAGCGGGGCCGGTTGCACACGGTTCAGGATCTGCTTCCTCACAGATGATTTCTCCCGCTCTTCCTTGGAGGGTGGACTGCTATGAGTATAATTCTGGCACTGGCTGCGGTGAACTTGGGGCCAATCTGGTTTGCTGAAGTGTCAGGGAGCTGCTGCTTGTGCTTCTCCTGGAAGGTGTGCACTGAAACTGGAGGACAGAGAAGGGTTGGAGTGGTGGCTGCTGACTTTCTCCAAGGTTTGAGAGAGAGAGGCTCTGCCAGAGGATGAACGTTCTCCTCTGGGAGGATTTCAAACCAAACTCAAGACTGGTAACCAAATGCAGGCTCAGGGGTGCTGTTTCTGTGCCAGCTGCACAGCTCCATCCCAAGCCAGGCTTGGCTGAGGAGCCGGAGCTGCTGGGGCCTGGGAAAGAGCTGGGGGCACTTCTGTCCTGGAGCTGAGGGGCTCCTTTCCCAGGGAGAAAATGGAAACAATGCTTCAGGGGAGAAGGAATCTGCTTTTGGCCCAGGGAAGTTGAGGGATGAAAGGGGAGGCTTCTTTTGGTGTCTGAGCTGGAGCACAAAGTTGGTGCCATGAGGTCCTGGTGACAGTGGCAGGGTGGGGAGGTGGCTCTGCTGCTCCTTCCCGTGTGACACTGACCATGGAGCTTCCCAGTAGGGTCTGGTAAAGAGTTACAGTCTCCTATGAACAGCAACTCCTGTGGATTTGTCTTCTGCTAGGCTGAAGTTTCACCAAGGGTGATTGGATCTTGATATCCACAAAGTGCCAGTGGCCACTGGCACCTGCTTCTCTTTCTGTTCTGAATGTAAAATTGGAGCCCCCTCCTTGCAGCTCCTGCAGCCCCAGGTCCAGCTGTGCATGTTTTAGGGATCGTGCTGTACCATGTCCATTTGGATGATTTCTTGTCTTATGTACAAACAATTTTTAAAGAAAATCCTTCCTTTCCTTCTTGAGGATGCACTGAGGCATTAGTGTAAAAAAACATTACCTTGATTTCAATAAAATTCCTGTACAGAAAGCAGAGTTGTATAGTTCTGTGGAAAACCTACCTTGGGAATGCTCCGTGCTGATGCAGGGGGAGGTTTTGGAAGCAGGCTCATGCTTCGGGATGAAGGAGTTGGATTTCCTCTTGGACTTGCAGAAATTGTTGGAGTTGTTGATTGTTATCTCAGTTCGAGGCAAAGCTGCATTTTAATGGTATCAGCCAGGGCTTGGGGTGATAGAGAGTATTGGGAGCTGAAGTGAGATCACTTGCTGTGAGAGCAGCTCAGAAAAATGAAAGGATAAAATTCATTGAACAGCTCCCAAGTGTGATGGTTCTGTCAGAGCTGTGCTGTGTTCCCTCCTGAAATGGGACAGCCTCTCCCAAGTGCCTGTCAGCATCAGGTTTGTACTGGAAACGCCTGGGAATCCCAGCAAAATCCAACCTCAGCACCTTCCTGCTGCTCTGCTCTGCCTGGAACTGCATCCAGGTCTGCACTTCTACAGCCAGCCAGGCTGGAAAACATGGAAACAGTCCCACCTGCCTGAGAGGCTTTCACTGGGATGTAGCCTTCAACTAGTTAGTATCTGACTGTTTCAGGAAGTTTCTGCTCTTCACCTACTGTTACATGTCCATGGAAGAGCAGCAGCTCTTGGGTGGGTGGAGAAAGGCATTGCCTAGAAAATGCCCTTAGGAACACAGGGCACAGAAAAGGCAGCAGGAGAACCCTCTAGTAACAGAGAAATCAGACAGATGTTGCTGCTCTTTTACCTTTGTGTGCTCTGGGAAGATCAGTGTGAGCAGGGTCCAGCTGTGCTGGGAGAGGGAGAGGTCTCAGAATAGAATGTTCTGGATGAGGGGAGAGCCTCAACAGGACAGTGCTGGGACCACGTGGAGCTTTATCAGGGTGGGAATGACAGCCAGGGATGGAGCAGCAGGTCCAGCTGAGCCTCCTGGGCCCCTTCTCTGCCCTGTGAGTGCTGCTGGTGCCAGCCCTGGCCTGGGCAGGGCTGGGTGGTGGCACAGGAACACTCCTGGGCCCCTCACAGCACTGTGGGCCCAACTGTCTCTTCCTCTTTTCCTGGATCACCAGAGATCCCTGCAGTGCAGGAACTTCCCCTGTGCTGCTTCCTGCCTTTGGTTCTGCTCAGGCCACATGTGGCTGCTTCAGAAATGGCACACACTGAGTGCTGTGGATTTTTAATTCACTAACACCCACCTTGTCCTTCTGATCTTTGAGGAATTAAAGGTAAATCTCACTCCTTGCATCCTACCAGACTTTATTGGAGCCCTGTTTATCCTTGCAGAGCTCTTTTCTGTCAGGAGGAGCCTTGTTCGTGGCACAAAACTCACTGTTGGAATAAAGCAGATCTATTTCAGCACCATAACATTTTATTAAACTACACTATCAAAGTCACATTGATGGCAGGGAGAACATTGCTATCAGTGCATATTTCCTGGACTAAGACTTGTATTTGTAGCATCCAGCACTTGCTGAGGAAAAGGACACTGGAACAGAATCCTTAAGAGACAGTAGAAAACTTCTACAAAAGTCAGGGCAGTTGGGAACCAGCTGAGATCTCCAACACTTCAAGACAAAGCCGTGAGGGAAGGGGATTTTTAAAAAGTTTACTCTTAAGTGGTGTTGAACTTGCTCAGCTGAGGTAAGGTGCTGGTGCCCAGCAGTTTTTAACTGGCATCCCTGTCCCTGCCTGTTCACACCCCACACAAATATTGTGTACTGCTCCTCGTGACCTGTGCTGACACCTGGATACAACAGCTCAGTGTTCTACAGTTATAAAAACCTGCTGCAGCTCTAGACCAAACAATAAAAAGTAGCAGAAATACATTCTATACAGAAGTAAAAAAAAAAAAAAACCAAACCAAACCCAGTTGAATTCCAGACAAATATTAGAGTACATCAGGTTGGGTTTGAAAAGTCTCAAATCTAACACCTATGTCACTATTTCTACTCTCCACGAGCACTGCCACAGCACCAGCTCAGAGCTGCTTCTGGCACAGAGAGGACACCCCCAGCTCTGCAGCATCCCTGGGAGGGGATGGTGACAGACCTTCCCCAGGGCTGCAGCTGGGGTGTGGATGAAATAAGGCTTTTCCAGTCTTCCTGGGAAGACTCAGGGTTCAATGGAGGGTGGGAACTGAGTGTCCCAGCCCTGGCTCCTGGCAGAGCAGAGGGAGGTGGGAGGTGTGGAGAGCACAGAATGAGGGATATGTACAGCAGTCTGCAGGGACAGGGGCTCAGGGCCTTTCCCAGTGAGGTCATGCCCAGCCAGCTGGGATCTGCTCCACGGAGGTGTTCTGGGCTGTCAGTAGCACCCATCCTTCCAGGAGTCGTCCTCGAGGGCCTGGGGGGTCTGTGCTGCCTGGAGGAACCTGGGGGGGACAAAACAACACGTCAGGGACAGCTCCAGGAAAAGCTCTGTGGTGGACATGGGTCTGGGGTTTGGGTTACCAACTTCCTGCCATGGGAGTGCTGCACCCATGAAGTGCTGCTGTCACCCCCTGAGCATCAGCAAACACCAATTTGAGACACTTTAAGGAGATTCAGTGGCTGTTACTGGATGCTTAAATGCTGATATCTGCCAAATTAACACTGTTGTGACTTCAGCCCATGACTGAGTACAAGAGAAATATTTTTCCATGCAAATGTAACTGAACACATGAAAAATAATCAGGTATGTAAAGTACTGATATAAATTAGGAGATTAAAAATTTCCTTTTTCATGTTTTTAAAGATTTCAATGTAAGGCTCTAATGAGACATTAAAGATCAACAAGCACTGCTGTAACCCTGTTCTTTTGAAGTTCTCTAAATCTTCTAATGTTTACATTCTTATAACAGAGTTCCTCACACTCTTTCATATAAATAACAATTGTTTTACATTCTTCTCTATAAAAGGAGAATTTTAATAAACTATTAGTTTGACCAGATGGAGTTGTTGGAGAAGTAACAATATCATTCTCCAATCCCCTGTCACTTTTAAAATTCTATAAATGTTAAGACCTAAAAAATAAAGTTTTCCTATTCCTGTTCAAATACTAAAACACCTTACGTGAGTTTTATTATTTCTTATCACAACAGTAACACACTGGTTGCTTATTAGTCTGCTATCAGTCATATCATAATAACTCTGAATCAAGTCAATTTCCCTCAATAATGAACTGGAGCATAACAGCTGTTAAAAAACCAGCAACAAGACCAAAAAACGTAAGTGTTGGGACACGGCTCCCTATGCTCTGCTTTCACCCTGCTGCATGAAGTTACTACAATGCCAAAGAGGCCTGAAGCCCCACTCACCTCCTGGACGGGGCCGTTGCCTTTCCCTTGGGCACGGCCACCCCTGCCACGCCCGGCCGTGCTTTCAGGGCAGAGGGTTTGGCCACGGTGACCATGGTGGTGCTTCTGGAAGTGCAACTGCTGCCGGGAGAGCCCGCGTGGAGCTGTGGCTTGCGGACTGGGGGGACAGGAGCCGTGTAGCTGCAGGGCTTGCCCACCTGCCTGCCAGGCAGCAGGGAGTTGGCTCCCGAGGCCGCCTTCCCGGGCTGGCGCCCCGTGAGCGGGGACTGCGCGGCCCCCGAGGAATACCTGAGCTTGCTGGGTGTCAGACCTGCAGGGACACAAGAGCACCTCTGAGGGCTGGCTGAAGAGAGAAGGGAATGGAGGCGCGTGGGAGGCGTGGCACTGACCTGCTGACCGCTGCTGAGTCCTGGGGATGCGGCTGCTGGGCACCTGCAGGTCGGACTCCAGGCTGCGGCTGCTCCGCACGGCCTCCAGCGCGCGCAGGCTGCTGCGGGCCAGGTTGGGCATGCTGTGCCTCAGCTCCTCTGAAAGCAAACACAGCCTCAGCCCCCTGCTGCTGGTGGAAGGCTCTCTGGAAAAACCCATGCACTTAAAAGCATATCGGTCTGTACCTACTTCTTAGCTTCCAGTAAACAGCAGTGATTGTGAAATCACAGGATAAGGAGGTTGGAAGGGACCTTCGAGACCATCCCATCAACCCAGCACCACCATGATCACTCCTAAGCCACACCCCCAAATGATACATCCAGAAATGGTGACTCCACTACCTCCCTGGGCAACTCATTTCAAGGCCTGACCACTTCTGTAGGGAAACAATTGCTTCTAACACCCAACCTGGACCTCCCCTGGTGCAACTTCAGGCATTTCCTCTAGTCCTTTCACTTGGGACACGGCAGAAGAGACCAACCCCCACCTAGCTAGCTGCACCCTCCTGTCAGGAGTTGTAGAGAGCAGTAAGGTCTCCTCTGAGCCTGCTCTTCTCCAGACTGAACAACTGCAGCTCCCTCAGCCCCTCCTGGTGCTCCAGCCCCATTCCCCTCTCTGGCCACACTTCAGCCCCTCAATGTCCTTTTTTGTACTGAGTGGCTCAGAACTGCACACAGCACTCAAGGTGTGCCCAGCACAGAGGGCAATCCCTGCCCTGGTGCTGTGGCCATCCTACTCTCGATCCAGCCCCTGTGTCCCTTGGCCCTGGCCCCTGGGCAGGCGCAGGCTCACCCAGCACCGCCCGCTCCCGTCCCGCCCAGCAGCACTCCAGGCCCCCAGCCCGGAGCCCAGCAGGGGATCCGTGCGTGCCAGAAGCCCCTTCCCTGGCTCAGCTCGCCCCTGACCTTCGCTGTTGGCGTACTTGAGGCGCTCCTGCATGGGGCTCTGCACGGCCCTGCGCGGGGCGCGCAGCCGCGAGGCNCAGCGAGCAGTCGCAGTCGTCCTCGTCCTCCAGGCTGTAGGTGTCGAATTCCTGGTCGCTGTAGGTGCCGCGGCGCAGCGAGTGCAGGGAGGCGCTGGAGCTGCGGCGGGACACGGAGGCGGAGCTGGAGGCGCATTCTTGCCGCAGGCCTGGGGACACGGGCAGCACGAATTGAAGAATTGAACGACACTTCCCGAATTCCAAAGCGATGCTTTGGTAGTGATTTGTTTGGCACCGGGAGCGGAGTCAGGTTAACACCTGTCCTCGCTGGAATCCATCAGCGGGAACAGCACCTCCTGCATCGGCACTGGTTCATTACAGCACTGGTTAATTACAGCACAATTAACATTCAGGGGACCTGCAGCGCTCCCTAATCCCACCTGAGATTGTGGACATTGCCACCAAGCTCCAGCAGGTTAAGTAGGTATAGGAGTCTAATTTACAGGTATGGGAGTCTCATTTAGAGGTTAAATCTTTTAGTTTAATTCATTCTGCACCCACCAGCATTTCAAAGGTGGAAACAAAGATTTCAAGACTGCCTCCCATGAAAACACACCTGCCTCAGTGGCACCTGGGTTATTTACAGCTCCTCACCAGCCTATGCCTTTATTGAAGTTTTCCTGCCTGACAATATATAAGCAACTTAAAAAACCAAAACAAAACCAAACCAAATAAAACCCTGCAAAAAACCCCAACCACCCAGAGCAAACAAACAAAACTCACTCTCCTCCTGCAGCCGTGCCATGACCTGGACATCAGTGAGGTCCTGCAGTTTGTAGCCCATGGAGATGGAGTCGTCCGAGGTGCTCAGCTCGCTGTCCACCGAGGACTGGGAGCTCAGGGCCGAGTGCATGCTCAGGTACCCTGGGGAGAGGGACACAAACCCAGTCAGACACTCACAAGCCCACCAGGAGCAGCAGGGATCTATCCCAGGAATTCAGCAGTGCAGCTGGGAGCCTCAGGTCCAGCTGTGAGAAATAAGACTTTAGGAATTCCAACGCTCAGTTTTTAAGCTGCAGTTTTCAGGTGCTTTTCAAACAAGGAATGTGAGGCTGACTGGCAGGAAGCAGCTTGGTCAGTGCCCATGTAAGAAATTCATTTTACACCTGAACTTCACACCTGTGATTTCCATGTCAGCAGTTACTTCTCTTCCAAGCTGGTTGGAGAAATCATGTTGGGAACCTGCTGCTTTTTCCTGCCTGGCTGGGTTCAATCACAGCTGGAAAGGGCTGCTCAGCTTTGTTGGCAAATGGTTTATTTTAACATCACTGTTGAGTATTCAGGAAGTGCCCTGCCTTCAAATCTTCTCAGAACATGGCAGGAAATCTGTGAGCTTCAGGATGCTTAAATAATATAGTGACAGAAGTGTGGCTGTACCTTGAAGGTGCATCTGGGTGTATGCTGCACAAATACACACTCCAAGTCAAGATATTCCACTATAAAATCCCATTTCTTTCCTCTTGGAGTCAGGAAAAGACCATAAGAGTTGAAATAAATCCATCCTGAGCAGGGCTTGCACCTGTAGGATGTGGTGGAATGAACAAGCACAGGTTTCCTGCTGTAATTAACAGCACCTTCAACACTGATTAAAAATCCAGCTGGACCTTGAGACCAGCTTTCTAAAAGGCAAAACTCCCAATCTAACTTTGTTTAGTTTGGCTGTTGCATTTCAAATTGCAGGTCTAGTTAAAAATAGCCAAGAAGGGGAAAAAACTGCTCCTTCTTCCATCAGTAAAGCTGAGCTGAGGATGGTTTTCAAACAGAAACCACATCTGGGCTTTGTCAAAGGGATTGGTTTGGTTTTGAAGGGAAGTCATTGTTAAACATTTTCCATTTGAAGGGTAGAAAAGCTGTTTTTTCTTGGAAATAAAATAAGATTTGGGTCAGTCAGGTTGACAGGAAACTTTAAACTCGTCTTAGCACCTGCACAAGGCACAGGGAAGAGGCACCTGAGATGAAGGGAACTCACCATGCTCTGAAAGGACAGAGCCTGTCCTGGCCCTGCCCTTCAACCCAGCACATTTGCAGAAGCCAAAGACACTTTGGTTTTACCCATCAGGAGCTGCTTCTGGGTGAAAAGGTGCTCAGACACCTGGATTGCCCCCCAACCTCATATGAAAAACAAGAAATTGCCTTAGAGATGTTTCCCTGCAGAGCTCAGCTGGCAAAAATCCTCAGTCCTACGTGCATCCTTTTGTTTGCAAAACAGAGATAAGTGTTAATTTCTATTTATAGCAGAAAATCAGACCTCAAAAACAAACCTGCACCTGTGAAAACAGCCACAGGCAGCCCTTCTTTTTTTCAGAGGGGAAAAAAAGTTAATTTAACATCAAGTTTGGGGGCAGAGACCGTTAAACATGCTTTGTGTTTTGAAACATGCAAAGTAGGGTTTAGCAACTTATTTCCACACAAACAAATAAGGAAGAGTCCTTTGATAACAGAGCCAAGAGGCAAAGCCTTTGTGCTGGGAACAGCAAAGGATAACAAATGGAGCTCCTGGAAGGGTGTTCCTGGCTCCTCAGGCACAGGGAGGCTGCAGGCCACAGCATCTTGGAGGAGCTTCATTATCAGGCTGTAACAAGAGTCATGGCTGAGCTGCCTCTAAGGTAGGGAATCTTCTCCACACACAATTAAGGCTGAAGGAAAACTTTTGGTATTTTCTCTTAGCTGCCCACTCAGGCAATTGAAGGCTTTAACCTGGAGACTTTGGCAGCTTTTTGTTCCCTGTATTAATCAATATTCCCAAGAGAAACCTTCCCCAGAAAACTGAATCCAAGTGACTCTATAAAGATCACATCTACAGTCTACAACATTATTCAAGAGCAATATATTTTTGCCCCAACAGCTGTTTTCTTATTTAAGCCACTTAAAATTAGTACAATTTATAAATATATAGAGAGAGAGAAAGTAGAGAAACCCAAACCAGGAAATAACTACAGGACATTTAGAATGCAAGGAGGTTTTCTCCCACACAAATGAAACCTGGGTGAGCAAGGGAGCAAATCAAAAGGGGAAAACACCATGAGTGGCCATGAGAACTTTTCCCTGTGCCAATCCCTACCCCTCCTTGCATTTTAAAGATCCCAGTGCTGCAGTGCCATGCCATACCTGAGCTGCCACAGGTTAGTAGTGCTTTGTTAGTCGATTTGAGGTGCCCAGGAGAGTTTAGTGCATTGCTACAGGAGCCTGCCTCGGAATTCAGGTTATGTGCGCTGGGAGATGCCAGGGGGCTGCAATACAGGTTTTTCCATCTACTGGCTAGAAGGAAAAATACAAAAAAGCCACAGAGGTTAGCAAATTATTTTGGAAACAGAGAGCAAGATCAAGAACAGAATTAAATTCTGCAGCAGAGGTACTGGGTGCTCCCTGCCACGCTGCAGTGCCCAGTCCCCCACTCGTGTCCTTTAACTGCTTTTGTCCCTTCTGAAGAATTTCAAGAGTTACTCCTGACAAGCCTGGCTTTGAAGAAGCCATTTCAGAAGTACATTTCACAAAGTTCCAGTGATGGATGGATGACTATTTCCATCAGTATCTGCCACTTCTACATACCCTCATTTTAGAGAGTTCACTGAACTTTATATTACAAGTGTGTTATTCTGAATTTTTGTGATGGAACAAAGACACTATTAAACCACAGAAACGATGCCAATCCAATAAAATAAAATAAATAAAACGAATAAAACCCAACTCTTTGAATTAAACTCGTTCAGCTCGCACACACTCACATGTTCATAAACGAACCAAAATCAGGCAGGTGGCAAAACCAAGTGCCCCCATCCTTACTGGAGGTGGAAATGAACAGCTACAACACTGAGGAAATGATTCACACCATAATATGGAGATACTCAAGGGGCTGCTAAACTGCCCACAGAACTCAATTCTCCCTGCTGTGAGACTATCAGCTAAGAATATAATGGAGATTCACCATACTAAGTTTTCTTTTTTTATTTCTCCCACAAATATTACCAGGTCAGACTAAGAACAATTGAAGCCTGATACATTTCAGAGAGAAAAGAAGTAATCAAATAGATTTCATTCAAATTTCTAAGCACAGATGGTTTATGAAAGCAAATGAAGTTTGTTCTCAAAGTCTATTCATTTATCTCCAATCAGGAATGCCAAGGTTAAACTCAAGAGCAGCCTGAGATCTCAAGCAGTGCCAAACACTGTTAGAATGAAAATGAAAATAACCCAGACCAACCCCCAAGCACAGACTCAAATCACAGACTCAAACCACCTCAGACTCCAAACCACAGGGCTCAAATTGTTGGTTGAAGTGAAATCAGAATTCCTGCATTCCCATGGAGACAAACCCTCAGACGTGGGGACCCAACTGGGGTTGGATTCCAGCAGCTCAGGGATATCCCTGAACTTCCAAACATTCATTCTCTAAAAAGTGTCACTTTTCCAAACACAGCTTTTGTGTCTGAAGGTTCCTGAGTCCAACTGGACAGAGGAGACTGCAGCACATGTTTGCAACAAACCTGCAGCTGCAGCAAGTCCTGACCAGGAGAGCTAGATGAGAGGGAATCTAGAGAAGGTAAAAGATAGTTACTGATTCCTTTCCAACCCCTCAGGGTCCAGGCTGTCAGCACCTCCAGGCCATTTTACACGAACCTGGGGGCCATTTACACTGACACAGGCAGGGTATGCACCAGGTGCACTGCAGGTGATGCAGGACAGAGGTAGGAGCAGAATAAATTCATTTTTTTCCCGTGAACTGAAGGTGTTGTGAGAACTCTCCCACCACTGAAAGCCCAGGTGGAAAAGCAAAGCCCCAAAGCCAGGCCCCAGAACACTGCCTGTGATCAGAGATGTCCCCACTGCACACAGCATTCCAGGTTTTCACTTCAGGCAGATGAAATCAGGGATTTCCCCTCAGGATTAACACAGCCCACAGCCACCAGGAAGTGCTTTTAGGGGACGATAAACTGGAGGAAAAACCTGGTTTCCAAGTGATACCATTTCTTCAAATTTAATATTTCATTGTTGTAAGCTTTGAGCAGCAGACAATTTTTTCACCCAGGTAAGAGCAGCTGGGACAATCCAGCAGGAATATCCAGTAGGATATCCAGAGGAGGAATCATCACCACCAGGAACACTCAGCACCACGAGTTCTTCTCCAGAAAGAAGCTGCAAGAGCAGTTTTTAATGGTTCTCTCCCCACTCCCCAGCAGCACATTTTTTCCTCTACACATTTCTTACATTTAAAAATGTTTAAATATTTACAAAACTTAAAAATTCAAGAGCCTGACAACACTAAGCTCGATTTTCCTGCTTAGAATGAGATTTGCAAGGGAGCCCAGAGCAGCAGAGGTTGCAGCTGCCCTACCTTGGTCCAGCCTGTTGATGAGGGTTCTGCAGGCAGCCTCAATCTCGGGGCTGGGGTTATCCAGCACCTGCCGGCACCACTTCAGAGGAGAGGCTGTTTTCTCATCCATGGATTTCCTTGGAGACACATAGAGCCTTTGCAAGGATTCAAAGAAGACAGGAAGAAATGCTCATTAATTCAAAGCATACAGCTACCAAAGTGGCATTTGCTAGAGTGTAGCCATCAGGAACCAACAGTCACCCAAATTAAAAAATTCACGTTTAAATCACATGTTATGATTCAGAAAGAAAATTTACTGCCACAACAGGAAAATTCAATGGCTTCACAGAGAAACCCACAGGCTCTGCAAGGCAAGATGCAATCCTAGGCTGTTGCAACAGTTGTTGCAATACTCACCTGTCTCTCCCTTCACTCCCCTCTTCCAAACCCCCCCTCAGAGGCAGTGAGGGTGTGAGGTGCTCCTAACTTGAGCTGCAGGGTGATCTCCTTCCAGGAGTTGTGGTTTTTGTTTAAAACCCTCTGGATGTGTCCTCACAGCTCTGTCCTCCCAGCAGCTCTGAGACACCCAAAGGTGTATTCCCAGATTCCAGGGATAAACCCCTTCACTGCAGGATTCAGACATTCCCAGACAGGCAGGAAGTGTGGCTGTGCCTCATCTTCCCTGCAATGTCAGATCAATTCTCCTCCAGCCTAAGTGTCTGCCACATCTCTGACACCTCCATTGCTTTGCATGGACACCCAGGATTAGACAGATTTAATCATCTTAAACTCCTGGGTTATTTACAAGGGATTGGGTGTAAAGCAACATCTTCACCAGATTTCCAAAGCAGAACATTCCTCTGAGGAAAGGTCAAAGATGGAAGAGCCTTTGCTATAAAAGCAACTCAAGTATTTTATTTACACATCCCACACTTGTATTTTTAAAAGCAAAAATCAGTTCCCTATTTTTTAATGCTTTTGCTGTTTTGAGTGTGTTCAGCAACACGCTCAAAACTCATAAGGGGAAAGAAAAATCAGTCTTTTGTACATCCTAAAGTGAACCTGTTTTTAATTCTTGCAGATCACTTGGAGAATACCCTGGTGCAGAGGGCAGTGAGACCTCGACCTAGATCTGCAACCTGATGGGTCTTCAAGGTCCCACCCAGCCCAAACCCTTCTGGGATTCTGTGATTTGTGGACATCAGGTTTGGCTCTCAGGTTCCCCCTCTCCTGAGGCTCTGATGAGCTGCTGGCATGGCCCTCAGCTGCTCCCTCTGCACCAGGCAATCCCCAGCAGCAGCTCCAGGAGCTCCTGCACACAATGACACAACTGCTGCTTTCCCACCAGCACCTCCCCTTCCTGGTGCTCCTTCACCTCAGGAGCTGCCCCCAGCTGACAAAGCACCCCCCTGGTCACCAGCAAACCACCTACAGCCACACCTGAGCGTTTATGGTGTTCCCAAAGCTGGCCTCACTGATGCATCCAGAGGACTTCACCTTCATCAGGCCAAAATCCAGTATTTAGGCATAAAGTAACCATGGGGGTAGAGTTAAGATTTCAAGAGATGTCTGCCTGTGCTTCAGTTGCCCCCTCCTCTCTCTCCCAACTTTTGCCACTCCTGCAGCAAGGTACACCGAGCCTTTCTGCTCCAGTTACTCACTCTCTCACAGCCAGCTCAGATCCAACCCATAAAACACTGATTTCCACAACAAAACTGATGTAATTCAGCAGGAATGTCAGTCATTATCCCACTCATTCCGGAAAACCTAGGTTTGAAATACAGAGAAACACTGTGGGACTCTCAGCTGGCAGGTGTCCTGGCTGTAACACCAACACCTGGCCAAGACAGAGCATAAACAGCTGGGATATTGAAAATATTGTACAGGTCTGCCTGACCTGCTGCCCTGGCTCCTGCCCTGACCCTGACCCTAACCTGATCCAGGCAGGGATAACATGGAATGCAGAAAGCAACACTCCCCAGACCTGTCTGTTTTTGGGGCTGTGAGATGGAGCATCACTGCATGCAACAGCACTAAAAATACTGTTTGTTACCTGCAGAAGGATATTATTCCCTGTCTTCTGCCTCCTGACACACCACTCCTGACTTCCCAGCCCTGCCTCTGGCCAGAGCCATCTTTTTCAGGGAATAGACCCAGCCTCTTTAGTCACAACTCACACAGAAGCTTTTCCCCACCAAGCTTTACACAAATCCACACACAAATAAAAAAAAAAAAAAAGCAAAGGCTAATTTGTTATTGACAAAATAAATGCTGAGGAGTGAGTGCAAATATTCCTGTGTCTCCAAAGGTACCTCTCAGGGCAGACCCCCCAGCCAATCTTGCTGCATTTCTGCATGGATAAATGAGCATTACAAGCACTCAAACCCAATCAAACCCAGGAAGCAAAGTGCTCCCTCTCCCTGGATTGACTGTACAGCTCAGACCACAAAAGGAGCAGTAAAACCATCACACAAAAAAGAGGCCAACAGCCTCCTCGGGGCAGGTCAGGCTGCTCTGCACATATTCCAGGTGAAGGGAGACAATCCTGCCCTGCTCCAACAGTTGTTCTGCCCAGCTCCTTCCATACTCCTCATGTTTCCACCCAGGAGCATCCCAGCTGAGGATGGCAACACTTGTTTGCTTGGCAGAGCCGTTCCACACGGAGCAAAGCTCTGGGCTCTGCCAGAGGACTCTGATTTTTTTCTGCTGACAAGTCCATTGGCAAGAGAAGCTCTCACAATTTCCCCAAAGCCAATTAAGTGAACACAGTTCAATTCTTCAGAGCACTGACAGGCAACTTAGTTAAAAGAAAGGAATTCTAGTTTGATTTCACAGCACCAGGGCTCCCATTTTCCTCTGGAGGAGCTTTGGGAAGGGCTCAGCACCCTGACTTCTCCAAAGGCGCTGGCACAGCACTAAACTAAAAGCACCAGCCCCTCATATATGTGAATGTAATATTTCTCTGGACATATTAAGAGCCAGAAGTCACCTTTTCCTAGGCTCAGGAAAGTGTCACCCACCAGAGGCTGACTTAACCCAGCCTCACATCTAGGGAGCTAAAACCTTGGAAAAGGGGGTGTGAAAAGCTAAAAACTCCAGGCTTTGTTCAAAAACACTCAGAATTTTTCTTTCTGGTACTTTCAGCCTCCAAGGCTGTTTGATTTGCCAGGCTAACTGAATCCCAGAAGCACTGGAAAAGCAGGAGGCAGCCCAGAGTCAGGCAGAGTTGAACACAGCCTTGCTCAGGACCAACCTTACCCTGCAGTTTGTTCCTCCAGCTCAGCAGTTTGGGCGTTCTCTCTAAATGTCTCTGAATGTTTTCTTTTGTCAAATTGCAAATGAAAATCGGTTATTTAGATACTTACAAGGCCTCATACAAAATGCACAAAGTAAACATTTGGGCAAATATTCCCAGTTTGATGTATTGGGGGTCTGTTGTATAAATTATTAAATACAAATGAGATTTTCTTCAGCTTCTGAGAGGAAACCCTTCAATAATGAAGTATCTTTAGTTTCTGCTTACTAATGTTTGTGTTTACCCTGTAAACCAGAGTATTTTGTGACAAACATCTCTGGTGAGGACCCAGTGCCACAAGGATTTCTTCTTCCATTAAGTTGTAGCCATTCACAAATAAATTTGTGATACACTCTGCACTTTATTCTGACATAATCCAGAGCACTAAAACCAAGGAATATTCCAGAGATACTATTTCCCTTATGGAATCAATGTCACAGAAGGATTTACAGGAGTTAATGGCCACTATTGTTGGATTTTGAAATTCCTGCTTTAAAAAAACCCAAACCCCAAGAATGCAGGAAACACAGTAACTTTCTCAACTTGCACAATGCCCCAAGAAAAAGCATCCTCACACTGAAAAACTGATCAGAGCAGTTCTAAGAGTGAAAGCCTGAGAATTTTAGATCCCATTCATGCAGAGTATCTGCAGCAGAAATCTATAAATTCTAAGAGCAGAATTCAGGCTGCAGAAGGCTCCAGAACCAGTGCATTAGGAAATGAAACTGAGCATAAAGCAAAGGCCATTTCTGAAGACACAGCTTGGGTTACTATCCATCTTCCAAAGCACTTGGCACCAGTGTCTGCAGCAGCTCCAAAAATGGCAAACACTGCACTGATTTGCAGACCTTTGAGCTGCACACAACAGAGCAAGGAGGAGACCTCCAATAGCTGAAAGTGTTTAGAACAACTCAGGCTTATGAGCTACACCTCCTTCAAGTGCTGAAAGGCAGCTGAATTCCTCTCCAAAGCACAGATTTCAAATAGGTAATACATTCATTTTCCTTTCCTTTACATATCAAACTTCAGAGAGTTGATTTTCAGATTTAGTACTCTGCTTATGCTGTGCTAATCTCAAATCTAAACACTCCTGCTGAACAGAAATCCTAACACAGACAAGACTGGAGTAGAAAGCCACAGTGAAACAGTATTACCCAGGTTCTGAAATGACAGAAACATAAAAGGAAAAAATGGGGAAAATCCTGTGGAGAACACTCCACACAAAAATATTCTGCTGTTAGCCCAAGGAGAGGTCTGGGCTTTATTCCTAAGAAATTGCAAAGAGAGGAAATAATGACACTGCAAAGACACTTTCTTCTGTCTATTTAGGGACTAATCCTGCTGAACAAAACACAAAAAAATCAGTCCCCAAGTCAGAGCAGCTCTAAAGCTCACGTTAAATTAATCTCCTGACCCAGCCAGCAGCCCATCCAGTGAGGACAAGGCAGCTGGGGTGCAGCTCCAGAGTGCTGCTGTGAGCACACACCCCCCAGCACTCCTGCAGCAGCAGGGCCAGCCTGCTGCCCACCTCTCTGGCACTGACACTGAGGATTTCCCTGCCCACCCCTCATTGCACAGCAGTGTGAGGAACGGGAGCCACAGCCTGGAGCACTTCCCAAGCTCAGCCAGGGGAAGGCAGGCTCTGCCATCAGAAGCAATTGCCCCTCCCAGGCCGAGCTCCGCAGGCAGGTTCTGCCTTTCAGCTCTGCCACAGGGAGCTGCTGGGGACACTCCCACAGGGAGCTGCTGGGGACACTCCCACACAGCTGCACTGGGCTTCTGAAGGAGCTCCCGTACCCAGAGATTGTCCCAGCAGGGCAGATGTCACCCAGCCCGTGGCTGTGGCCATCTGCAGCCAGCACAAGCAGGTAACACTCTCCTCAAGCCAGGAAAGGTTTGGAGACGTCACTTGTGCATTATTTAATGCAACAGTGGTAAAAACACCTCATAAAATGACCAGTGTGAGAGAACAAGACCTTGCAAATCGCTGTTTCTAAGTCATGTAGATCTTGTCAGCAGCACACTGTCACCAGGAGAGATCCCAGGGAAGCTACAACACAGCCTGTGAAGGTATAAATGGATTACACAGAGACAATGTGTAAGTAACATTCTCCCCCTCAGCTGGAGGCACAAGGTGCTGTGCTGGTAGAATTCCTGGATTCTGTGCAGCATCATATCCTCACAGGGTGGAACTGCCCCAGAATTTCTCTCCCCGTCTCTGATGGCAGAAGCAGCAATGATTTGCTCCAGTACATTGAATTAAAGACTTAAACACGAATATAGAAGGAGGTCAGGGGGCACAGAGCTAAGGCTGAGGAATCCCATAGCAGGAAACTCCTGCAGTGTCATTTCTGAGAGCAGACCACGCCCCTGCTCCCTACAAACACCAATTCAAGGGCACCCCAATTGCTGTGCTGAGCACGGATTCAGGCAGGAGACAACAACACTGAGGAGAAGACAGCATGACCCAGTTTCAGCCAAGAGAGACTTCTGAGCATGAAAGCAGCAACTCAGGGATTCACCTGAGTGCCAGGGATTCCTTCTTCCCCTCACCCCACAGAAAAACCCCAGAATGACAAACACTGGGGAACACAAGCAACGTAATGCTGTCAGCAGCAGATCTGGCTTGTTCCCTGGGTAAGAGGGAATTTGGACAAAAGCCTTCCCAAAACAGCTCAGGAGCTGCCCTGTGCTCGAGTCCAAGGTGAGCATCACTGAGCTCCTCAGTGTCAGAGCCCAGTTCCATGGGATTGGTCTCCAGGATATTTACAATTTTGAGCAGCTACTTGAGAAAGGGAGCTGAGGGAGCAGCCGAGGCCAGGCAGGGCAGGCCAGGGCAGAGTTACAGCAGCTGGGAGTGGGCTCTGCCTCGGGTTTCACACAGCTCCAAAGCACAGCCTTGGAGCTGCTGAACCAGGGGAGCTGCACAGAAACTTCTGCAAGTTCCAGCTGAATAAAGAGAATAATCTCAAAATAGAGAAGGGATTGAGACTCCACCTGCACCTGCAGAGAACAGCAAGAAACCCTCTGACCACTCCATCCTTCTTCCAGGGAAGAAGGATGTGCAATATTTTTAAAAGGACTGCAAATACACAATACACTTAGCTATTCCCTTTGGATTTGCTCAATCCAGGCAGCACTAAATATTCACCCCAACAGCAAAGCCACCTTGTTAGAGCTGATTTTAAATTCACAAGAGAATTAAAGGCATTTGTTGTTTTCTTTTTGTTTGTTTGTTTGAAGAAAACCCTCCCTCCCCTCCAAGCAGTTTACTGGTTCTTGCTGTGGGAAAGCACAAACACCTGCAGGAGCTGCATGTGGGATGTGTTTATGGAGACAGTTTGGGAGATTTGGCAATGAGCACAGGCACTATTGATTGTACAGAGGATTCATTCCCCACTTTCAGAACAAGCTCCAGAACAAGAAGCCACCACTAAAATCAGCTTCCTGCTTCAGCAGGTTTGTTTGACAAGAGGAAAAGGGAACAGATGGAAGTGATGCAGCACAATCAAAGATAATTTATGGAAACAGCACTTGCACAAGTGCTCTGGATCACCACCCTTATCCAGCTCCTCAGGGGCCTCTGTGTCACAGGTTACCCTGCTCCAACCAAATCTGGCAAGAAAACAGAGCAAACAAACCCACGAGGATCCTACAAGGTGCAGAGTGAAGGGTACCTGGGAAAGAAGGGCATTACCAGCCACCAACTGAAGGAAAAGTCAAAGAACAGAACTCCTGGGCACAGAATCTCTCCTAATTTCACTGGGCAGCATCCCCTGCCTGGGTAAATCTCAGCCTCTGAGACTCAACAGAATTTGAAAACTCTCTCCTGCCACAGGCTCTAAAAATGTGAATATAAACCTGGCTGCTTCCATTAACATGGAAATAATAAAGCTACTCTTCCATATGCAAAATGTTAAATATACTCCCTCATACAGCTATAAGAAATCTGCTCAAATTGCTGTTTAGGTATATTGAAGAGTTCCAGTGTTCAAGTTAGAACCAGTACTTGGGTTTTAAAAGTACACTTGCAAAGAAAAAGAAAAATCATGTTTTAAATATAACCTCAAATTCAGGCTGGAGCTGATGCCATGACCTCATTGAGCTCCACTCCATTAACAAAAACTTTACCTTCCCTTCTAACAGCTAATGAATGTCTGGAGCTGAAGGTTTGGTTTGTGTTCAGCAGCCCTGTCCTTGCTGCCAGATTAATCTGGCTACACAAATTTGAAACCCAATTTGCAGAGCCCTGAGGCTCTTCCTCCCAAGTCTTACAAATTAACAACTCTGGGTAAAATCTCAAGTCCCAGTTACTGCAGGAGCTGGAATCAGCCTTAAACTTTACATTTCCCTTGCCCTTCTCCAGAGGCTGTTAATCTACTGATTTATAAAACAAGTTCCAAACAAGGCTGGTGGTGGAGGGGAGAGTCCCAGAGAGTCGGGTCAGTTAAGGATTACATCATTGATCTGGTTCAGTTCATGTCTCTGAACAAAAGAGGTGCTTAACTGGAAAGAAACAGCCTTCAGGAGCTGGGAATGGCTTGTCTCCTCAGGTCCTAGCAAAAGCCACAAATTCCAGATGGTCTAGGGATTCTTATCGACAGAACTGCTATTAAAATATGGTACTTGACAGTAGTGTTCAAGGTTTAAAAGCTCCATTATTCATTCATCTGCGTGTGCAATATATATCTAAACTTAGAGGGAAAGGAAGCTGCAGCAGTGGCTGGAAGGAAGGGGGGAAAACCAACACCTACAGGTAAACTTCTTTTTGAAAAAATAATGGTCTGGCACAGCAGATAAAAATAAGAACAGTCACTAATGAGAACTGCATTCCTGCTGCTAAAAATCCAAGTCCTGTACAGAAATCAGTTTAGAGCTTTAAAGGAATTGCTCACCTAACCACAGCACGTCCCTCTCCCCCAGGCCTGGGGGTACCTACCAGCAATCCTCCTCTTCGGGGCAATTTTCCAGTTCTAGCACCTTGACTTCATCCAGGTCCGCGTGACTCGGGAGCCGCTCTAGATCTGCGCCCTTTCCACCGGGATTCTGTTCATGGATTCCAGCCGGGCTGTGGATCCCTGCCATCAGCAGGCTGCCCAGGAGCTCAGCGCTGTCACTCGTATCCACAGGTGAGGGACACCGGCCATTGCTGTGGCCCTGCTCCCCGCTGGGAGACACCTCCTCGGGGACACTGTTGCAGCTGTATTGCATTGGGGCATCCAGGGCTCTTTTGAAGTTGTTCTCTCCTTCCTCCTGCCTCATCTTGCTCAGCTGGCTGCGCAGATCCGCCATCAGCTGCAATTCCTGCTGCTCGGCGATGCCGTTGATGCCGCGGGTGATCTCCATCCCGTTGAGGCCGGGCTCGCGGTTATCCACCCCGGCACGGATGTCCCCCGGCACGCTTGTCCCCAGCAGGCTCCTGCTGCTCCTGCTCCTGGCGTGCTGATTGTCCAGCTCCAGCCTCCGGACCAGCTCCCGCAGCTTCCGCACCTCCGGGCCCACGGCCTCGGGGGGCTCCGTGCCCGGGCCCATGGCCGAGTGCTCCGGGGCGTCTCTGCCCAGGGCCGGCTCCAGAGCGGGGTCCTGCTGGATCAGCGGGGCATTCCCGGGCACCACCATCCTCCAGCACGCCCAGTCCCACTGCAAGGCACGGCAAACACAGCAAAGATCCACGAGAGTTTTAGGCAAATGGAATTAGACACCGAAAATTCTGCCTTTTATAAGCATTGGCTAATTACACTGGGGTGGAAGGGTGTCTGAATTTCATCCAAATTCAAAGAGAATGACTGAAAGTAGGGTTGAACACTGCAAAGCCCACAAATTCCTCTTTTTGAACTGCAAGGGTGTGCACCTGTGCTGAATCAATGAGTTTAATAGAAGGAAGCTGGTTTAATCCCCCACAATAGTTTAGTTTCCATCTGTTTACCAACAAAATACTTGAGAAAAGCACCAATTTAGCAAAGTCAGGAAACATCACTAACAAGGTGCTGACGTCAGACAACAACAGCATCAAGAAAATGGTGAAAACATCCTTTGTTCATTACCAGGTTTATCCTGGAAAAGCAGAAAAAACTTGGAAAGATTTCTCTATCACCACCTTATACCAAAGTAACAACAGGAACTGCAGTTACTGCGGAACATGAAAATAACATTAAGTTACATTTTTACCGGTGTATTTTCCTGTTACAACTGAAAAGAGAGGGGTGCAAACAGGGAAAATAAAAAAAAAAAAAATAAATCCCAACTTAAGACTACATACTCCACTAAGTCAAAAAAACATGAAGTGCATTTCACACTAGTTTTACAACATGAGCAAATACTGCTTTTCCCCTCCACTTGATTTACGTGAGTTCTCAGTTTCACTGGGCACATTCATTTCCAAACTGACTTTCCACTGAAAACCCCTAATACTGAAAATCCCTTAATTAACGGTCCACAGAGCAGTAAAACAGGTTAAAAGTCAGAAATCCTCTCTGTTTTGCAGAAGGAGGGCAAACTGACTGAGAGAACAGGGAGTGAGTCAACACAACCAATTCAAAGTTTAAAAATGGATGCACTTGTTACAACTGCAATCAAAGCCTGACTTTTTGTGGCTGTGGATGTTATTCCCCCATCCCTCTGCTGCCTGAAAATGTCATTTGTTTTTAAGTGCCAGCGGGCAAAGGAAAGCACAAAAACTCAGTGTCACACAAAGCAAGGTTACAAACAGACACCCCCATAGGTACCTCAGCATCTCTCTATTATTTAGGCACTTGTAACAGCAATAGCTGGGTACATTTCTTTAAAAATACATTTTGTTTTGTTGGGGATTTTTTACCTGATTTTTTTATTATTATTTTGGTCCTCTATCTGCAAGATGTAAATTTTCAACTTCCACTTGAGTTAATAAAAAAATACAAACAGCCCTTAGGAAGAGCTGTGAGTGAACAGGGCGCACCTTCCACCCATACTCCAAACCCATGCCTGTAAGAAACCCTGCTGAAAGCATTTTGGCTGGGGGAAAGGAAATTTCCTGTGGAGTTACCAAGCAATCCCATTCCCACCCATGTGCCAGCTTCAAAAAGCTCCTCACGTGGATTCCCACTCCTACAAACCCAGAGGATCCTCTCGGGTAACTGCACGGTGTGATCTCCAAAGAGATCTCCGAGGAAGGGAGCAGCGTGATTCCCAGAGATATCCCAAAGCTCAGCAACTCGGAGGATGCACCAGTGGAGCGTTCTTGGAGCTCCACTGTCCAAGCAAAACAGTGGCTCAAGGAAGGGAATTAAGGAGATGGGTCACCCAAAAAATCGGTTCCCTTCCAAGGGTGAGGAGCTGAAAAAAAACCTCACATGAGGTAAAAAACACACGTTGAGGGGGAAGAGCAGCTGAAAAGCGCTCAGTTTTTCCCCACAACCACTAAGTCTAAAAACCACCCCAAAAAATCCCCCAGCAAAGACATGCGGGGGAAGAGATACAAACCTGGGAAAGTTAATTTCATTGTGCAACGGGGGGAAGAAATAAAACACGTTTAGAAGAAGGCAAAAAGGCGGCAGCCGTGAGCGGGTCGGAGACAATAATTCGGAGTTTGCCGAGCAGACATCCGGGTGTCTCACCCAGGGTAACGGTCCCCTCACCCCGCGGGACTGCCAGGGCCCTGAGGGGGCCCGGAGGGCTCCGAGAGCTGCAGGGGCTGGGAAGGCTGAGCACAGGGATTGTGGAGGGGCTGCGATGGCTTTGGGGGGGTCTTAGGGGCAATGATGGCCATGGGGCCATTGGGGGGTGCGGGATC
>VZRH01003525.1:69066-96212 GCA_013397555.1 Urocynchramus pylzowi
TGAAAGGGGACTGAAATGGGTGAGGGAGGAAAGGGAATTAGAGGGAAATGGAGCAGGTGAGGGAAGAAAGGGGGTGTGTGAGGGGGGAAAGGGGTGAGAGGAGGAAAAGGGGATGAATGAGGGGAAAATGAAGGAGTGATGGTGGAAAGGAGGTGAGTGAGGAGGAAGAGGAATGAATGAGGGGAGTGGGGATCAATGAGGGGAAAAGGGAGGAGTGGTGGGGGAAAAGGTGAATGGGGAAAAGGCAGTGACGGGGAACGGGGTAAGTGATGGCAGAAAGGGGGAGAGTGAGGGGGAGGAAAGGGAAGGAGGGAGAAAGGAGAGGAAGTGAGGAGGGAGGGAGGAAGAGGGGCAGATGAGGGGAAAAAGGCTGAGTAGGGAAGGGATGAATGAAGGGGGAAAGGGTCTCTCCCTGTGCATGGGATCCAGAAAAATGCACAAAGTCCCAGCTTAGCTGGGATCTCCCAAAGCTTTGGTGCATGTAACGTCTCTTGAGGACAGTTTTATCAAGCACCAATAAAACTAGCACCATTCTTTGACATCCTCCTCCCAAATGTGCCCGTTGGACACACACACAGCCTCTGGCACCTCCTGATAAGAAGCATTGGATGTTTGGCAGTCACCAAGGCCACGTGCTATGAGCAGCATCTCGTTTTTGTACCAGTTGGCCTGAACACCACGTCCAGCACTGACACTGCTCAAGGTCTGTCCTGGTGTCAGCCGGGCTAGTGTCAATTTTGTCACTCTGTTGTTAATTTTCAGATGCTCTGGAGAGGTTTGGTCTGTGCAGAAGACGGGATTTCCAAAAGCAGAGGTTCCTCTGCCACCATGGGAGCTGCAGTGCCAGGATGGGTTTGCCTCCACCTCTGCTCAGTCACCACCAGCGTATTTAATACCCTTTACATATTTATTTATTTATTTGATTTCACGTGAAGTAATCTGGTCAAGATTTGTCTCCACAAGCAGCAGAATCCCAAGAGAAGTAAGGTCTTTTTGTGAAAGAAAATGCATGACCTCATCCATCATGTAGGAAAAAATCTGTGTGCAGGTGACCCTTCTCCACAAATACCAGGAAGATTCACCTCTTTGAATAATTCATTCGTTTTTTATTCATAGGGTCAGCAATTCTTCAAAGCTCAGACCAATACAAATTATAAAGCATAACATTTTTATAATAGCTGCAGGTTCCCTTTGGGTGATACATGTCTTTTAGGGGGAAGACCCCTCCTGTCAGGGAGTTGTGCAGAGCCAGAGGGTCCCTTCTTAGCCTCCTTTTCCTCAGGCTGAGCCCCTTTCCCAGCTCCCTCAGCTGCTCTCAAACAAACAAAAAAAATCACATAGGGGATCAGGGTTCCTTTTTCCCCAGGTAATCACAGGATTTTAGGAGAAGCTTGGTTTTCAGCAATTCTTGGCTGTGAGGATGGGGAAGCCCTGGTTGCCCAGAGCAGCTGGGGCTGCCTCTGGATCCCTGGAAGTGTCCAAGGCCAGGCTGGACGGAGCTTGGAGCAGCCTGGGCTCATGGAAGGTGCCCCTGCCCATGAACTTTAAAACAGATGAACTTTAACTCCTTCCAGCCCACAGCATCCTGGGCTTCTATAGTTCTATGAGTCCTAATGCTTCCCATGAGGAAACAGTACATCTGGACACTTTTAGGACACCTGACTTTCAGGTTTCACTATTCAGCATTCCCAGCCTCTCAGCTCTGAGTTAAGGGCTAAAATGACACAATTCTGATTTCACTGAGTGCAGCATCTGCTGGAAGTTCAAGGTTGTGAGTGAGCGTTTGGGCTGTGAATAATCTACAGCAGTGAGAGGTCTGGGCAAAGCCCTGGTGAGGGGGGAAAGTGGGATTTCAGCTGGGCAGAGCTCTTTGTCAGGAGAGGGAATTGAGATTGCCCTGCTCTGGCACAAGACACCTGCCCTCAGAGCCCGAGTTAAACACCAGGGGAAGGACACTGTTATCTCCCCAAGCAGGCAGCAGCCACAAGTGCTGCTGCAGCATCCTCAGGGAAGAGGCAGGAAGGGGAATTAGAGCTGACACACAATTAGAATAGAGTTTGCAAGTGCTCCTGGAATCCTGGAGAAAGCAAATGGAAATCAGGCAGAAGCTATTTCTAGGCTGAATTTGGGGGTGAAAGATGCAGAAATAGGCTTTCACTAAGGACTAAATTCAAACCCTCCCAAGAATCCAAAATTAGTGTTTAAGGCTCCCAGTGCCTGCTGCACAAGGGAAAGAAATACAAATATCATCAGCAGAGACTCGTGGCAATTAGCTGGGATAAACCTGAGGAGCTGTGCCTGACTCCCAGCTCCAGGAGCACTCGGAATCTTCATGCAGCTAAAGCCAGGCTGAGGGGCTCAGCACCTCTGGAAAATGTTATCTTTGCGGAGCAAAGATTTATCTCGTTCCCATCACTCTTGTCCGGTGCAGGTGACAGCATCAACCAGCAGGTGCTGAACTCATCCACGGCCACGGGGCAGCGAGAGGGAGAAGAACTCGAGGGAAGCGGGAGCGGGAATTCTGCAATCTCAGCCAGTCAGGAGCTGCGGTATTCCCAGGCGCGCCGCCGGGCACGGGCTGCCTTCCCAGCTCCGCAGCGCCCTGCAAGCACACAAAGAGCGGCTGAGCAGGGGCTGATCCCGCCGGGAATGCGGCCTTGGAGGTCGGTGGAACCGGGAGCGTGCGGGGATGGGCACCTCACCGCTCACATCCCGTTACCAGGTACGGGAGCAGCGAGGCAGGAGCCCCGTTCCCTGCTCCTCCTCCTCCTGCTCCGTGCCGGGAGGCGTCGGGAGCACACGAGGTCTCCCAGCCCGAGCACAGCAGCTCTGGTCGCTGCCATGGCCCCTCCTGCTCCTTCCAGATAATCAGATAAAACCAAACCGTGACCAACCCGCTCCTGTCGATCTGTTGGAATGTACAACTCTACCCGAAGGTTTTCACCTCAGAGGATCTTTAGGTAAAGGAGTAGCTGCACCTGCTGCCGAGGAGCTGTGTCCCTGTCAGGGGAATGTCACAGCTCCGAACTGCCCGCAGCCCCTGCACACAGGGTCAGCCCAGGACACAGCCAGGAACCTTTAACTGCCTTCCATAAGGACTCTCCAGCTCTGAGGGACATTTCTGTCATCACTCAAGCCAGCCTCTGCCTGTCCCCCCCGGGAAGCCACCACAGCCTGTTTGCCACCGAGATTCTGGCTCCAACCAACACCCCCGGGACAGCGCGAGTGAGTTCCCAGCTAATGCTGCAGCAAGGTCACAGCTCCCCACTGAACACCCCAGGAAGATCCCTGCCTGCTCACCCTGGAAATGTGAGGGTTAAATGCCCTTCACCAGTGAACCCTGAGCTCTCACCCAGCCATCCCCCCTGGGAATGGCTTCGCAAAGGGGCCCTGGAAACCCACCTAGAAGAGCTTCTCGTAGCACTTGTCACAGTGGACAATGTCCCGGTGGATGAATATTTTATCCAGGAGATCTCCCATTGCTTTGTGGCAAATTCCACACTGCCGAAGGGAAAACAAGGAGGTTGGACAGTGGCCAAAAACCCACACAGGAACAGCAGAAGGGAGGGGGGAGAGGTCTTTGCATCATTTCATCAAAAGGTGAGGATGCAACCTTTGAGGCTGCACTTTCCTACAGCAGCCAAATGTCCCTGCAGGCCTCTTCCTCCCACACTCCCCATCCCTCCTCCTCCCACCCTTCCCATATCCTCACACACCTTCCTTGGAAACCCTGCAGGGTTTGAGGATTCAGCCACCTTCACTAGAGCACAAAGAGCACAAAGCAGCAAGTCTGCCCCAAGGACAGGGGGGCAAGGACGTGAGGGTGTTCTGAGGGTACTGCCAATAATAAAGAATTCTCCCTGTTCTAACATTTATTCAAGGACCTGAAAACCTTCTGGGGATACCTGTGACTGCCTGACTGTTTTTGTCCCAGTGTGAGGTAAGGATTTGGCACACCCCTTGTATATCCCTCTGAAAGGCTGGGGATGGAATTTGCAGGGAGATCCCTGCTCCCAGCCCTGCCATTCCCAGCAGACAGGCACTGGGGCTTACCCTGAAGCAGTACTCATGGCAGTGGATGTTCAGGTGCTCTATGATGATCTTGGGGCAATCTCGGATTTCCCGGCTGCAGTAGCTGCACAGGGGCTCACTGAACCTGGGAAGAACAGGGCAGTGGATTCCTCTGTGATGCTCTGGTTCCAGTCCCAGCACTGGTGCCAGGGGTTTATCCCAGCCATCAGCACTGCTGTCCATGAGCAGCCTGCTCCCACACGTGTGACAGTGTGAGTGACAGAACAGGGGACTGTGCTGTCCCCCCACAGCAGTCAGGCAGGACAGATCTCAGAATCCTACAGTTGTGGAATCATGGAGTGGTTTGGGTTGGAAGTGACCTCAGAGCCCACCCAGTGCCACCCCCTGCCCTGGGTAGGGACACCTTCCACTGTCCCAGGCTGCTCCCAGCCCCAGTGTCCAGCCTGGCCTTGGGCACTGCCAGGGATCCAGAGGCAGCCCCAGCTGCTCTGGGCACCCTGTGCCAGGGCCTGCCCACCTTCCCAGAGGAGAATTTCTTCCCAATATCCCATCCAACCCTTCCCTCAGTCAGTGAGAAGGCATTCCCTTTTGTCCTGTCACTCCNGCTCCCAGCCCCAGTGTCCAACCTGGCCTTGACTGCCAGGGATCCAGAGGCAGCCCCAGCTGCTGCTCTGGGCACCCTGTGCCAGGTGCCCACCTTCCCAGAGGAGAATTTCTTCCCAATATCCCATCCAACCCTTCCCTCAGTCAGTGAGAAGGCATTCCCTTTTGTCCTGTCACTCCAGGCCCTTGGAAATAATCCCTTTCCATTTTTCTTGCGAGCTCCCTTGCAGCAAGGGAAGGCCACAATTAGGTTACCACAAAGATTCTCAACTCCAGGCTGAACAATCCCAATTCCCTCAGCCTTTCCTCACAGGAGAGGTTCTCCATCCCTCTGATCACCTTGGTGGCCTGCTCTGGACTCTGACTTGGAGTCCATGGCACTGTATTTCCATTTACTGTGCTGCTGTTCCACCAAACACACCCCGGTGTCCTCAAAAAGCAAACCCTTACAATCATTTCTGATTGAGAGTTTGATGAAGCTGCCCAAGAAGCCCTGCCCTGTCCCACCTGTGCAGGGGAGCACTGGACAGGTAACTGTGGTGGCTGTAGCTGCTTCTCTCCAGGTCACTCAAATCCACCAGGCTGCCACTGCGGAAGGAAGGAGGCAAATATCAGCACTTGGCAGTGATATGTGGGAAGAGAATTTTGGATGGAATCATAATCCCATGATTTGGAATGTCCTGGCTATCTGTTCCTTGAGGAGAAGGTCCTCCAAGCACCTTCCCAGGACACAAAGAGGAACCTTGAAGTACCCCCAGAGAGGACTCTCCAGGCAAAACTCCCCTGCCTTCACAGGGGCCCTCATGTTTACATCTGGCCCCTACAAATAGCAGCTTTTCACTGCTAAAACTCCAAATCCTGCACTATTGTGCAGGAAAAGGCATGGAGCACATCCCTGGTTTCACTCCTCATCCAGCTGAGTGTTCCCTCTCTGCCTGAGTTTCCTGGATATTTGGCTTATCTTTGGCTGCTGACAGCAGCTTGGCCGAGCTCCGGGGCAGGCTGGAGATTTAGAGAGTGTAATCAGCTCCCCCAGGGATGCCAGCAGAGCGCTGAGGGAGGATAACACCAGCAGGAGCCTCACACTGCTGTGAACTGGTGCCACATCCCTGTGAGGATGATGTGCATGGGGCCAAATTCTGCTCTTGTCACGCTGGGGCCAGCGTGGAGCAGCTTCACTTGAGCAGAACTCGAAGGACTGAAGACTTAAGCTTGAAAATGGTGCAGTTTAACTTTTTCAAACTCAGAGAATGGAAGTTTTACCACTGAGATCCCTCACCCTCCACATTCTCCTCGTGCATTCCAGTCATTTGTTTACAGGTGCACGGTGAAGCCTCCCAGTGCCAAACCTGCCGGGTGGTGTTTTCATCCACCTCAGAGACCAAGCCACTCCAGGAGGAGCTTCCCTGTCCCCTGGGAGCAGTGGGACACAGCTCCTGCTGTCACCACCACAGCGGGAGGAGAGGGCAGGACCCCAGAGAGCAGAACCTCCCCTCCCAGTAACCCCCCGGGCTGATCAGCTCCAGCTGCTCCATCCCGGTGGGACGCGTGAGGTGACGTGCGAGTGCTGGGCTCTGCACGCGTGGGTGACACACGGGTGTGACACTGGCAGTGACATCGGCCGTCCCCAACGCTCCCTACCTGCCGTGCCGTGGCGAGGCTGCGAAGCCGCCGGTGTTCACGTACTCCTTGACAAAGAGGATCCCTCTCCTGGGAAAACGGGAAGCATTTGCATGAGAAAAGAGCGGCTGGGGCTCGGGAGAGCCGCGCAGGGAGCGTGTGTGCCCCGGACAGGGAACGCGTGCGGGAGCGGCTCGGAGCGAGCGGGATGCTGTTGTTCCGGAATAAATCCTGCATATCGAGCGTTGGTACTAAATAACAACTCCTCTAATTAGCCCACCAAAACAAATCGAGTTAATTGGAAAGAATGGGATGGATAATGTAACCCTTTCATCCAGTCACGCGTTTGAGGGATAAATCTTTCCCGGCTCCCGTCAGGATTAGGCACACAATGGGCACGGGGAGGGCTCCCGGCTCCCCCGGTACCACCGAGCCCTGTGGCACAGCACTGCTTCCAGGGGCTGCTCTGCCTCTGGAATATCTCCAGTGTTTTCAGCCAGTGTGTAAACTGCTGCTGCTTGGTTTTTTACCTCCCTTTTTTAAGGGAGGTTAAAAAAGGGATGTTTTTACCTCCCTTGCACATTCCTGCCTTTTTCCAATCCCAGCTCCAGAATTCCATCTCCCACCCTGGTGCAGCTCCGGGCAGGCCGAGAGGAGGCCGGTGCCCCCCACCCTCAGCCTGCAGTCCTGACAGGAATTAATCAGCCTTTTTCTATGGTGCATTTCCACTGCTGCCTAAAAGCTGGCATTGATCCTCCTTCCTTAGACTAAGACCTGTCATGGCTAAGGAAAGAAACCTCTTCTTTTTTTTCCTTAAAATGAACACTGACTCTTTCTCCACACGTCATGGACACGTCATGGAGTCATGAAATCATTAATGTTGAAAAAGATCTTTAAGATCATCAAATCCAACCATCAATTAGTGCCACCACCATGGTCACCACCAAATCATGTTCCCAAGCCACATCCACACATTTTCTGGACACTTCCACCACCAACCTCAACTTCCCCATGCCCAGCCTGAGGCCGTTCCCTCTCCTCCTGTCCCTGGAGCACAGCCCGACCCCCCCGGCTGTCCCCTCCTGTCAGGAGCTGTGCAGAGCCACAAGGACCCCCCTGAGCCTCCTTTGCTCCAGGCTGAGCCCCTTCCCAGCTCCCTCAGCCTCTCCTGGGGCTCCAATCCCCTTCCCCAGCTCCGTTCCCTTCCCTGGACACGCTCCAGCCCCTCAGGGTCTGCCTTGTCCTGAGGGGCCCAGAACTGACCCCTGGGTTCCATGTGGGACCTCAGTAGTGCCCATCAGGGGGACAACCACTGCCCTGACCCTGCTGGCCACAGTGGGTGACACCAGCCAGGTGCCAAAGCTGGAATTCCTCCCAGCAGGATGGCCCCACCCTGCAGGGAGGGGATTGTGCCCCCCTCGGTTGTTTACCCGGCAGTGCTGGAGTCAGGCTGGTACCCAGAGCTGAGCTGGGAGCTGCAGAGCCTCTCACTGGAACTGGAGAGGAGCCTGAGGAGAGAGGGAAAAGTCTGTGAGCCATGGCAGGATCCAAACTGGCAGCCAGGAGAGCAGCTGCCACTGCTGGGAGGGCAGATGGACAGCACAGCCCTTTGCCAGACCTTGTCATGGACAAAACCAATCCCTTTCTCCTGCTACATCTGCCACAGGACAGAGATCATCCTGTCCTGGAGAAGGGATTTGGGGAAGTCTCACTTGTAGGGCCATGAGCCAGAAGATCCAAGGAGATCTTCCAGTGAGGATGGGCTGAGTGAGTGGGAGCCTGACTGGGAGCAGCCAGGAGGAGAAAGGGCACAGCAGGAATTGCAGGAGATGGGAACATTCCCAAAGCCAATGGAACTGTCCCCAGCTCAGTAATTTGAAGGAAGAATGCAACAAAGCTATGGAAAACAGCTGTGTCCATCCCCTCAGCAATGAGACCTGGAATGAGGCTGACCTTTCCTGGAGCCAATCCAAGGATCTTGTGCCTCCCCTTCAACCCCACAACTACTCCTTGTTACAGATCCCTCAGCCTTGCACTGGTGGCTGCATGGAGCATCAGACAGCACGTGGATGGGCTGGCACTGCCAGGAGGGGCTGCAGGGGCCCAGGATAATGGTGTTCCATGCATTCCTGCCCCCTCCAACAGCTTGTTCTGGGAGCAGTTCTGTCATTTAACCATTGACATTCTGGGGACAGTGACCCTCTCTCTTTGCTGTGATCTCTCTTTTCCTGTAGCAAAGGCCAGCCAGGAACCAGCTCCCCATTTTCCTGTCCCTCTCTTCTGGCCTCCCCCACAGTGAAAAATCTCCAGGGATTTTTCTGGATGTATCCCAGACACTCTGCTAGGCAGCTTTAGCTAGGAATGGTTTAAGAGCTGATCTGTGCCTCTGGATCATGCATCCACTCCCTGGAAACCAATCTTCCCTCTCTCAGCTCTTGGCTTTGCCTGCTGGCTCCTATGTCATAAATTTCTGGGAAATTTCCCTCGGAGCCCTTGAGACTCCCCATTTACCTGGTGCTGTTAGAGTTTAAGCTGTCCATGTAGAACGGCACCCTGTGGCTTCTCTGGGACATGGACATGGTGGGATCTCTGGGAAGGGACTCGTGGCTGGGAGAGGAAGTGAAACAGTCTCAAGCCCTGAGTCTGGGCACCTGAGGGATCCTCCCACAGGGTGGAAATCTCGGCTGGAATCTCCCTGCTGGGCGCTGACCCCTCCCACTCCACAGCCAGGGCACACCCCACACCTGCCACATCCAGGGAATCAGCAAATGGCTCAGGACACCTGGACACTGAGCAGGTGTGGCAGTGGGGAGCTGCTTGGCTGGGGAAGCTGGGATCCCAGCCTGCACTCACCGTCCTGCAGGGGGGCTGAAGTCCCCGTGCCCCCTGGCACTGTCATACCAGCTGCTCCTGGGGCTGCTGCTCCCAGAATAAACACTCCCTTTGGGATCTGGGCTGGGCCTGCTGGGGAGACACAAAGCCCTGAGCACACGGCAGCAGGAATCTCTGGAGTCCCCAGGCTGGGCTCACAGTCACTGCCAGGTTCTGGCACTGCCAAGCCCTGGCACAGCAGTGCAATCCCCGTCCATGAAAGTGTCCAGAAAATGTGTGCATGTGGCACTTGAGGCTGTGGCTTGGTGGTGACCATGTGACACAGCTGATGGTCACAGAGGTCTTTTCCAGCCATGAGGACTCCATGATTCCATGATAATTCCCCCATGCTCTGCCTGCTTCCCCTGTGCCAGGTCTGTGCTCCACGGGGACAGCAGGCTCCAAAGCCAACACCTGAGCAAAACCAAAGCATTCCCAAACTGACTGCCTGGAGAAGCTGTGGCTGCCCCAGGCTGGATGGGGTTTGGAGTAACCTGGGATAGTGGAGGGTGTCCCATGCCAGCAGCTTTCCCTGTCTCTGCATCCTAAACCCTTCAGCCCCAAACCCTCAGCCCCAAACCCCATCCCCAAATGCTCACCTCCTGGTGCTGAACACCTGGCTGTCCACGTAGGCTGGAATCCTGTGGCTGGGCACGGAGCCCCCGAAGGATTGGCGTTCCTGGAACAGGGGCACGGGGGGCTGGGACTCGTGGGCACTGGGAACACTCTCCTGGGAGCTGAAGTCAGACCTGCTGAAGAATTAAAACCAGTTTGACCATAAAGCCAAGGGGTGTCTGCTCTGAGCAGCTCACATGAGTGTTCAGGGTCTGCTGAGGGTGGATCCTGCCACTTCCTGCAGGGAACAGGGAGAAATGGGGCACCATGATGTTATAACAGGATCAGGGAATTCCAGAATCCCAGAATGGTTTGGGCTGGGAGGGACCTCCAAGTTCATCCCAATTCCATCCCTGCCATTGCAGGGACACCTCCCACTGTTCCAGGCTGCTCCAGCCCCAGTGTCCAGCCTGGCCTTGGACACTGCCAGGGATCCAGGGGCAGCCACAGCTGCTCTGGGCACCCTGTGCCAGGGCCTCACCATCCACACAGGGAACAATTCCCAATTCCCAACATCCCATTCATCCCTGCCCTCTGGCAGTGGGAGCCATTCCCTGTGTCCTGTCTCTCCAGGCCTTGTCCCCAGTCCCTCTGCAGCTCTCCTGGAGCCCCTTCAGGCCCTGGCAGGGGCACTGAGCCCTCCCTGGAGCCTTCTCCTCTCCAGGTGAACATTCCCAGCTCCCCCAGCCTGGCTCCAGAGGGGCTCCAGGCCTCAGAGCAGCTCTGTGGCCTCCTCTGGACTCTCTCCAGCAGCTCCAGGTCCTTCTGACGCTGAACTGCAACAACTCCTGTGGGAGATCCCTGCAGGGCTGTGCTCCTTCCAGGGGGAAAGGTGGCACTGGCAGAGCCTGTATTGGTTCCTGAATTCCCTAGTCCAGGAAATGAGCATTTGGATGCCTTGGGCAGGTCAGGAAGGAGACCTGGAGGTACTGAGGGATGTCCTGGTGCCCTGGCTCCGTACCTGTCCCGCCGTGGCTCAGACTCGTTTGCATGTGGAATCTCTGGAGCTGGGATGCTGCTTCCTCCAGGAACAGAGCTGGACCTGCCAAGACATGAGACCTTTATGGTCTGTGGAAGCACCCTGAGCACAGAATTCCTGTGGGATGGAGATGCAGCCCCTGGAGAATCTTCTGCCTCAAGGGAAAAAAAAAAAAATGCAATATCCCTGCATGGAAATGTGCCAGATAGAATCATGGAACCACAGAATTGTTTAGGTTGGAAAAGCCCTCTAAGATCACCAAATGCAACCACCCAGCACTAACCCAAGTCCTCAAATAACCCAAAGTGATGTGAACAAAACCAGATGGAAAATCCAGACCTTTTAAGAAACAGGGCTGAAAGGAAGGACCCCAACCACAGCACCTTTAGTGCCTCCTCCAGAGCCCCCTGCAGCGAATTCCCCATGTCCTCCCACCAGGAAAAGCAGTCCCTCATACCTTCTTGCAGTGGTTTCCTCACTCTGCACACAGGATGACATTCCCATGTCCCTGTCCCTGCTCCCAGCAGTGTCCTGGGAGCGCAGCTCAGACCTGGGGAGAAGAACAGTCTGGTCACCCTCTGATTCCAAGGTGTTCTCACTGACACTCCTGGGAGGGAGCCCAATTTAACCAAGAGCCTCAATTCTTCCAGTTTAGGTGGAAAATATGGACAAAAGAAAGGAAATCAGTCCATAAAGTCCTCCCATGTGGACACCCAGCCCTGACAGGGGAAGTTCAAAACCAGACCCAGCATTACTATGGAGCCTAATGCCAAATTTTATTGCTTTTTGTTTCTCCCTAGACACCCTCTGCTCCCAAATTTAAAGTCTAGGAAGCAACTCCTGACAGTCCAGCTGGACAGGGTTTGATGGCTCCAGCTAAGGAGGATCTTTTCTCCCAGGTTTTCCTATAAAACCATGGTAAAATGTTCACCCAGTAGAAGCAGCACTAGAATCAGACACAAGGCTCCAAGTTGCACTAGAGGAGGTGTAGGTGGAATATTGGGATAAATTTGTTCATGGAAAGGGTTGTCATTTCCATTTCTTCATGGAAAGGGTTGTCATTTCCTGGACATTTTCATTTCCTGGAAATGTTCAGGAAATGTGTGGCTGTGGCACTTGAAGACACGGGTTAGTGCTGAACATGGTGGTGGTGCTGGCTGGTGCTTGGACTTGATCCAAGAGGTCTTTTCCAACCTTAACAATTCCATGATTCTATGAAAAGGAGAGCCTGGGAGGATATTTATCAGCAGGGGGGAAGGTGCCCAAGGAATGATCCCTCATCCCACAGAAGGCAGGGGGAATATCCCATTCCTTACCCAGCCCTGCTGGGCTCGGTGGGATCCTTCAGCCTGGGGGGCTCTGGGGGGGTGTCACGGCCAGGAGCTCCTTGGCCCCTCTCAGTGAGGCTGGCTGAGTCCAGAAACCTAAACCAGAGATCCAGGATTGGGAAAATCCATGCTGGGATGGGCAGAAACCCATTCCCTGGAGAGGAGCAGGCCAGGAGCAGGAGCCAGTTTGGCCAGAGCCATTCCAAACATCCCAGATCAGCAAGCCCAAATATCCCAGATCACCAACCCCAGACATCCCAGTCCCCCCAGTCCTCACCTTGTCTCATCCCAGTAGGGCTGGTGGTGGGATGGGCCCTCAGGATTCATGGAGCTGCTCCTCTCTTCATAGCCCACAACAGAGCTGGAAACCAGAGCAACACCCATCACATCCCTAAAAACTGCACCTGGATCCTGGCACTGCTCTGCTCACCAGGCCAGGCTTGTGCCAGCCTGCACTGGGCTTTTTTCTAGAACAGTCCATGTCCCTGTATTCCAGCTGCTCCCAGCTCCCTGCTGCTGCTCCAACATCCCTGGATTATCAGGGAACTGAAAAGGAGTGACTGAACCCCACTGAGAACACAAGAGGAGGGAAAATCTGGTGTGCTTGTCTGCCCTCAAAGGAGATGGAGGGGGATACAACACAAAGCTCTTGGTTTATTTAAACCTCAGTTGTTTCCATCCTTTGGAAAAAAGTGGGAGAAGGAGCCTCTTTCTGTGCCTGCAGATTCAGGTTTCCCTTAATCCTTAGGGTTGTTCCTGCACCCACTAAACTCACCCTCCTCTTACCTTTTAAAGGAATATTCTGTGTCCTCGATGTGCACAGGGCTCCTCTCGGTGGGACGAAAAGGGACATCGGGCTGCAAAGGTGGCCTGGCAAAAAAAACAGGGAATTTAGAGCTTCCAAAAAGTTCCAGGGGTTTTGTATGGAACAGCAACACTGCACTTTGTGTCAGCCCAGGAAACAGGACAGAATTGTCTCAGAGCACTGATTTTCCCTCAGAAAAACCCATTTTCCATCCTAACCAAGAGGAGGAGAGGCTGGTGGTGGAACTGAGGCCGTTAAAGGGATTAAATTCCCACACATCTCCATACAGGAATTTCCTGTCCTGTCCCAGGATGGAGCACCTGGACAAAGCACAAGAGGAGTAACTTTGGGGAAGACATTCCTACATCACCAGCAGCAGCTCCAGGCCATGGGATCCTCCTCACCTCAGCTCAGGGGGCTGAATTCATTTAATAGAATCCAGGAATCATGGAAAGGTTTGGGTTGGAAGGACCTTAAAGCTCATCTAGTCCCACCCCCTGCCGTGGTCAGGGACACCTCCCACTATCCCAGGCTGCTCCAAGCCCTGTCCAACCTGGCACTGAAACCTGCTCACCTCAACGCCTTTGTTGGGCAAATACAGGGAAATGACTCCCAAAATAATGGATGAGGGAGGGAAGCAGCTCCAGGGAGATCAGTGCTGCCAACAGCAGCAACTCCTCCCTGACCATGCACCCCTGGCAATGTCAGGGGAGCAAAGGCTCAAAAAATCCTGTGGGATGGAGGCACTAAAGGCAGTGCTAATAGATTCCAGGAGCTGGAGCTGCTCCCAGAATCCCAGGGGCTGGAAAACCCCTCTGGGATCATTGAATCCAGCCTGTGTCCAATGCCCACCTTGTCCCCAGCCCAGAGCACTGAGTGCCACATCCAGTCCTTCCCTGGACACCTCCAGGGATGGGGACTCCAGATCTCCCTGGGCAGCCCCTTCCAATGCCCGACCACCCTTTCCAGGGGGAAATTCCCCCTGAATTCCCAAGCTGCTCCTCTGGGAAGAAGTTGTGTAACAGAAAGATGCTGTTCCCACTGTTTACCCACACAGGATTTTCCTTTTCCAGTTGCTTTGTTGCCCAGTTTGGATTCCAACCCCAGCTGTACTCTGGACAAGTTGCTTATTCCCAGCCCAGCTCCCTCTGGAAGCAGAGGGTGCCAGCCCCAGGCCCTGTGCAGGGTCATGCTATGTTTTTTCCTTTGAGCTAGGTCTTATGAGCTCTTAGAGAAACATAACACACTCAAGATAGCTCAGCTACTTCAGATGGCTTAAAATAAGTAGGATAGCTTTTGTGGTAGTGTTAGAAACAGAAAAGTTTTAATAAAAGGCAAAATAACAAAGCTAGAAAACCCGAGCCAAGGGTAAGAGGCTCTTACTCGTAGTAAAAACACACCACAAAAGCGATTATTTCCTTTGTTCTCTTCTTTTTCTAGGGAATTGCTTAGGTAAGACTTTTTGGCTTCTGTCCAATTGGCTATCCTTAAGTTTGAAGCAAAGTCCCTAAAGTCCTACGCAGTGTCTTTTTACCTAATTGAAAAGAGAAACTTCTAGGCTTTTTTCCTTTTTAAGCAAACAAAGAAGAATTTACTTCTCCACCAACAAAGAGCACATTCCTACAGGGACACCTACCTGGTGTCCCCCTGGGAGGGCTCGGAGGGACGGAGCAGCTTCTCTGGAGCATCCCCAGGCCTGTGCCAGGAACCAGAGCTGGACCTGCGGGAGAAGGGGGTTGGTCCCAGCAGGAAGCACAGCAAGAAGTAAAAACATCCACCACGAGGTTTTCCTGGCTCCAGTGGAACATCTTTTCCTCCCTCATGCTCAGCCATGGGAATTTCCTGAAGGGCTGAGCCCCCAGATGCCACCCACTCGTCCTCGTGCGAGGAAAGCAGCTGGAAGAGCCCAGGCCTTTTGAGCTGCTGGGTCAGGCCCACCCTCCTCTGCAAGGGCTGCTCCCAGAACTCACCCACAGGGCATTCCCAGGCCAGGAGAAACCCCCCTGCACCACTCCACCCCACCCCACTCTAAAATTAAGGAGAAAAAGGGAATTTTCCACTTACTCTGGTGGGTAAAACCCATTCTTGGCTTCTGTGTGCTCAGGAAAACTGGAAAAGAGAGACACAACTTGAGGAATGTTCTACAGTGACTTTCCCATGTATTTCATAGAGGAGAGAGCAGTTCTACAAAGCCCCCATGGGATCTGTTTTTCCACCAGTAAATATCCATTCCAAGATGCCAGCCAGCTCCAGAACAGCAGTTTATGGATCGTGCAGTGCCCAAGTCCACAGTGACACTACCTTCCATTTGTGGAAGCCCTGGTGGCTCTGGGAGCCCCTTCATCCCATGGGAACCTCTCAGGCTTTTCCTTCAGAGCTTTGTCACTAGAAAAGAAAGGAAAATTCCAGTGAAAATGGGACTTGCCAGCATTTGCAATGTATCATTCTAGAGAAATCTGCTGATATTTGGTTGGGGAACAAAATGGGGTTAAATCTCTCCATCAGGATGGGCAGGGCTGCATTCCTGAGCCCAGTGGGTCTGACTGCAGATCGTGGAACCACGGTCCAACACCAGCAGGAGCCACCAGGCAGCAAGGACCAGCACAGCCCTCGGAGGTGGGACAGCTCCAGGGAATGGCAGTGGGAGGCAAAGGGAGCAGCAAAATAAAGGGAAATGCGGGGAGTGGAGTGTTCAGGGGGGAGAATCCCAGAGCAGAGAGGGAAGGGAGGAGATCTCTGCCAGGCTGCAGCTTTGCCAGCAGGTGCTGCTCTTGGAGTGCAGCCCAGCCTGGGGCTGGGGGACACCAGGAGCAGGGAGCTGCTGCTCCCGACCAGATCCAGGGGCAGCAGCACAGAGCAGCCCCTGCCCATTCCTCACCCATCTCCATCCTGGGACACCGTTTCCAAGGAGAATTTCCCATGCAGGGTCTGTCTGTCCTCGCCATTCCTGCAGGGAAAACAGCAGGAGTGTGAGGGAGGGGGATGAGGAGCCACAGGAGTTGCACAGAAAGGGCTGCAGGTCTGGATTCCAATTCTCAGCACAGAGCTGGGCAATCTCCAAACTGTGGCAGGCCCTCAGCTTCCATCTGGGAATGTTTCCCCCCAGATGCTTTTGCCCCTTCCCTGGAATTCCCTGAGTGGTGTTTGTTGTTCTGTGCTGCTCCGTGTCCTGGAGGATTTTGTGTCTCCAGGGAATCCCCCCAGGCAGAGCTGAAATCCCCATCCTGCCCTCGGGATCCTGAGGCTGCTGCAGGGCCTCCAGACCCACCTGATCTCAGCAGAAGTGGAGATTTTCCCCAAAGTGTCACTCAGGGATGGGGATGTTTGGCTCCTGCTGCCTGGTTTGGGGCTGCAACAGAGGACAAAGGACAAAATTTTCATTCCCGATCAAACCAGCTCCAGGTGCAGCAAATCTACCCTGCACTGGAGTGTTCCTTATGGGAATGAAGAAAATGGGAATGAATCATCAGTCTTCTGAATCCATTCACTGGCAAAGTCATCTTCTCAGAAGCAAGTTTTAAATTAAAAGCACAGATTTTGCCAGGAACTTCCAATTTCTACAGTGGCACACCAGTAAAAGCACCAGGACAAGGGCAGCAGCCAAAGTGCTGTTTGCAGTGAGAACTATTCCACCTTTTTTATACACCAGGCATGGATTCAGTCAAAAACATTGGAAAACAACTACAAATTATTCCCTCATAGATGTTTTGCAAGAAAGGGTTCAGCTGGATGGGGCTTGGAGCAACCTGGGACGGTGGAAGGTGTCCTTGCCCATAGGGGTGGGACTGGGTGGGCTTTGAAGTCCTTCCAACCCAAACCTGTCCAGGATTCTACATTTGGGTTTTTTCCTTTGGGGTTTTGAGCCCTTCTATCAGGATATTGCCAGATCCTGCCACGGGGTTCAGCCATGAAACCTTTATTAAGAGCTGCCTGCATCCAGGAAAGGTTTCCCATGGAAAGATGGGTTTGGTTCCTCCCCTTTCCCAGAGTGGTGCCCACAGAGGTCTCTGACCTTCAGCCCAAGCTGTCCCACCCATCCTGGCTGTGCTGGAGCTCTCACCTGGAGGGAGAGGCTGCTGCTGCCTTTGGCTCATCCCAGGAAGACCCAGGGCTGGTTTTTCTTAGCCCATTAGCACTGACCAAAAAAAAACCAGAACAAAACAACAAATCAACAACAAAACATTAAGCCAGGTGATTTTTAGGAGCTTCTCCCATGGGAGCACAAATGCTGCTTTGTGCCCACAGCTCCTGTGCTGCTTCCTGAGCAGTGTCCCTGTGCTCTGTGGCACTGCTGTCACTCACATCTGCCTTTCTGCTCGGGTTTAAAAACTGATTTTTCCCATTTATCCCAGCTGGAGCTGTTTCTATCCCCAGTGTTTCCCAGGGGGTCTCCTCTGCAAACTCTCCATGTCTGGTTGTGTTTGGACAGCTGATAAATGCAGTTATCCCCAGAGCTGGCAAAGCCCTGGAATCAGACACCCCACCCTGAGGAATGAGTACCTGCTGCTATCCGGAGTAAACCTGGATGAGCCCGGCGCAGTCGGACTCCTCCTCTGCTGTCCTTCCTCCTCTTCTATCTCAATTCTTTCACAGGGAGAAAGAGATAAATGGCACATCACTTCCTCTTTTCTGCAGCTTTCCAGACAGTTTATCCCCGTTTTTCCCCAGCCATGTTTTCCCTGTTTCCTGAGCAGATTATTCCTGCTGCTCCTGCTCCCCGTGCTCCTCTGAGCACCCCAAGGGGCAGAATGCAGCCAGGTCAGTGGGATTTTTCCACACAGCATCAGCTGAGTGTGGGAATCAGAAAAACAGAAACTTCCACAGACACTGAAGGGTTTGATCCTCAGCCTTAGAAGAAACTGTTTTGGATGCAGAAATACAACACACAGACATTAAGCAGAAACACTATAAACTTTTGTTTCTATAGCTGTAAGTACAAATATGCCTTAAGTAGGTGAGAAGCTGTATTGATAAGATGGTGAAGGGTTTATAGAGTAAGGGTGTAGTTGTGTGGAGTGAGCTGAGAGTTTAGAAGTTACAACAGAAGCATATGTGTGCATGTGAGACAGAAGCCCATTAGGCAAAATTATCTGCAGTGCAGCAAAATTAAATAAAAATGACAAGCTAGAAAAGCAAACTAACCATTGTAACATCTGTTAATTAGATCAGAAAGTTCTATATTGTCTTGTAACAAAGAACTTGTGACTACTCTTGAGCTATGGCTGACTGCTTACTCCTCTGAAATCTCAGGGCCTCTGAGACTGATGTTTATCTGAGCAATAAATCATTCTTTGCCCCAAAATAGTTCCATCCCTTCATTACTAACAGTGACAATGATACCAGAGGGAGCCCTGGGCACGTTTCCCTGTTCCACTGACAGCTCTAGGAGGGAGATGCCTGAGGAGCATTCTCCTGGCTGCCTGGAGCAGCTTCCCAGGGAGGTTGTGACTGAGTCTCCCCAGTTTCAGGTTGCCCATAGCTCAAAGCACCATCAGGACTCTATTCCCAGTTTTTCCAACACTGTTTTTCCCCAAAAAACTAGCAGGATCCAACCCCCAGCATCCTTTTTCATGGAATTGTTCTTCCTCTGCTGTGAAACTCCCGGGATCTGCTATCCCAGCCTGGTACAGCCTGCACCCAGCCCCAGCAGTCCAGCACCTACCTCTTGGCAAACAGGGGAGGGAATTCCTGTGTTGGGCTGCTGTGGAGGAAGGATTAAGGAGCAGTTAAAGGACTGGAGGAAAAAGACACTCCCTGGGCAGGGGCAGAGCCCCCCAGACCCTGCCCCAGGTGTGCAAGGTCCTGTCACCCCTCTGGGCAGAGCTGGCCCCAGCCAGGGGTGTCACACCAATGAAATAATGCAACAAAACTGCAGAGAGCAGCTGAAGGACTGAGGCTGAAAACGGGACTCTTGATTGCCTTAGGGAATTAGGGACTCCCGTGGATTTTCTTTTCTGGAAGTTTCATCCCTCTCAATAAGGAATACTTGGAGGATTTCCCAGTTCTGCAGAAACCTGCAGATACCATGGAATCATGGAAAGGCTTGGTTTGGAAGGACCATCGAGATTTTCCAGGGCCACCCCCTGCCATGGCAGGGACACCTTCCCCTATCCCAGGCTGCTCCAGCCCCAGTGTCCAGCCTGGCCTGGGGCACTGCCAGGGATCCAGGGGCAGCCCCAGCTGCTCTGGGCACCCTGTGCCAGGGCCTGCCCCCCCTGCCAGGGAACAATTCCTAATTCCCAACATCCCATCCATCCCTGCCCTCTGGCAGTGGGAGCCATTCCCTGTGTCCTGTCCCTCCAGGCCTTGTCCCCAGTCCCTCTCCAGCTCTCCTGGAGCCCCTTCAGGCCCTGGCAGGGCTCTGAGCTCTCCCTGGAGCCTTCCCCTCTCCAGGTGAACATTCCCAGCTCTTTCCTTGTAGGGAAGGAGCTCCAGCCCTTGGAGGCCTTGTGGCCTGTCCTTGGCTGCCGTGCTGGAGAGGCTCCCTTCAGCACCAGCAGCCCTTCCCTGGCTCCTGTGCCATTCCCAGCCTCTGGACACTCACCCGTTGCTCTTCTTGGCCGCGGACAGGACGTAGGCGCGCTCCCGGCCGGCCGAGCGCCGCAGGACGCTGTTGGCAGCCTCCGTCCTGGGGGGGAGGGAGACAGCGAGGGAAGGGTCACACCCTGCTCATCCTGCTGCTCCCGGCTGCCTGGAGCCTTGGATGGGCAAGGAACAACCCACTGGAGGCTGGGCTAACCCTGAACGAGCTCCTGCGCTCTGGGGAGCAGATTTCATGGAATCGTGGAATGGGTAAGGTTGGAAAAGGCCTTGAAAATCATCCAGTCCGACCACAGCCAGCACCACCACCATGGTCACCCTAACCCATGACCTCAAGTGCCACAGCCACGGGTTTTTTGAGCGCTTCCAGCCCACTGCCCTGGGCAGCTGTGCCAGGCCTGGACAATCCATTGCAGACATGGACTGTTGCAATCTTGGATTCCATGGACAGAAAAATGGGATGTGGGTTCCGTGGCTGACACTCCATGGAGTGTCTGCACTGACCTGGGTACTACCACGTGTCCCAAGGGAGAAAGGATCACTTCCAGGGATCCAGGGGCAGCCCCAGCTGCTCTGGGCACCCTGTGCCAGGGCCTGCCCACCCTCACAGGGAACAATTCCATCCCAATATCCCATCCACCCCTGCCCTCTGGCAGTGGGAAGTCAGAAATTCCCTGCGTCATGTTCCTCCATCCTTTATCCGAAGTTCCTCTCCAGCTCTTTAGTGGTTGGACCCCAGGGGACAATGACAAAGTTTTCGTTTGTACAAGTCTTGGGGATGAGGAAAAGGGTCCTCAGAAACTCCATCAAAAGCAACGAGGCTGAGGCCAGAGAGGCCAGACCTGATCCTGTTCCTGTCCTGTGTCCCTGGATTCCTGGCAGTACCCAAGGCCAGGCTGGACAGGGCTTGGAGCAGCCTGGGACAGTGGAAGGTGTCCCTGCCTGTGGCAGGGGTGGCACTGGCTGGGCTTTGAGGTCTCTTCCACCCAAACCATCCCGGGATGATTCTCTGATCCAATTGCCAACAGGAGAAGGACAGCCCGGCCTGGAGCTGGCCCCGGGTGCCGGTCCCGGAGCGGTGCCGGCTCTGGGGCGCACCCACTGTGGGGGAGCCAGGCTCCTCCCTGCTGCTGTTTGTGCATCTCCGTGCTCCCCACGGCCTCAACGCAGCCCACGGGTCCCGCAGCCCTCCCCAGCTGTGGGGAATCGGGCCGTGCTGTCAGGCTGGATCACGTCAGGAATTTAATTACGTTTTGTCGGGAGCGCGGTGGCCCGTGGGCAGAGCGGGGCTCGGAGCAGGGAGGGCTGGGATTATCCTTGGATTGCACCCAGCCCCGAGCCGTGCCTGGGCCCACCAACCCTCCAGGACGGAACAGAACTTGTCACTGTCCCTGCAGGAACATGGAGGCACCTCCAGGCCTCACCTCTTCTTATGCTCATCCGGGGAAAAAGGCACATCCTCCTCCTCCCCATCCACGGACTTCTGCCGGACGTTGTACGGAGCTCTGGGATGGGGAGGAAAGGGAGAGCCAGGGTCAGGAACTGCTGCTGTGGCAGAGGCAGCAAGAGCCAAACAGAAATGAATCCAAGGGACTGGTTCAGACCCTGGAAGACACCTGTATTTTCCACAGGGGTGCACGTGTCCCCAGAGGACTTTTTTCCTTACTCCAGAGGCCCCAACCCCATTTTGGATCAGAGTCACACTCTGGGACTCAAAAAGCTGGCAGGAAACGCTGCCCACAGTGCTGCCCTGTCTTCCTCCAGGCTTCAGGAAAGCTCCAAACCCAGTTCCCAGGCTGCTCCCTCCATTCCTGCCTGATAAAATCCCCTCCATGCAAAGGCCAGTGTCAGCTCAAGGAGCCCCTCCTGGCCCACAAAGGGGTGGCCCTGGGAACCACTGGAGTTCCCAGTGGAAGCTCTGGAAGCTCCAGGGGCATTCCCGGGGCTCACACTGAGCAGGGACAGGAGGAGCTGCTCCCTTTGCCCACTCACAGTTTCTTGTAGTCCTCTGTGGTCATCCTGTATCCGGAGGGGGAGCGGCTCTGTCCCTTCAGGGAAGTGCTGGGGGGACACAAACCACGCCTGGCAATGTCACCTTCCCACCCCTCCCCACCTCCTTCCCCAGGGGAGCTCCACAGGGAGGGGGACAACAGGGTAGCCCCAGATATCCCCACTGTGATTGCAGGGAACGCTGCTCAGTGGAAGGGCAGCATTTGCCTCCTCTCCAGGAGGGGACAGGGGGACACACCCGTACCTTTTCTGGGCTTGGCTGGAAGGTGGAGAATCCGGCACGGACGAGCTTTTATCGATGGTCCTGGTGAACACCCCCCTGGGGAGGGAAGGCACATCTTAAACTTTTGGCTGGAAAATGTTTGGAGCCAAGCTCAAACCACCAGTGAAATGACAGGGCTGGCTCTTGACCCTGAGCACTGGGATGTTCCAGGCTGACAGAACCCAGGAGGGAACATTTCCTGCTCCTGATCCAGTTCTCCTCCCCTGGAGCCCAGATCTCTCCCATTCCATACCCACCTGATGAGGTATCCGGACTGGGGCTTGGAGGCAGAAGACCTGTGCAAAGAACAGACATCAGGGAGTTAAAAACACAGGGAAAACAACAGCAGCAGCACCAGGATTGAAGGGGAATGTCCATGTGGATGTCAAACCAAAAATCCACCTAAGCAGGCCTGGAGGGATCCCACAGCTGGATTGACTCTGGAGGGATGTTTTAAAATGAATTATTATCAGAACAAGCTCTAGAAAGGATTTTTTTTATAGGGAAAGTGAATTTCAGAGTGAGCCAATTAATATTAGCCATGCTGGCAGGGTTCTCTGGCCCAGGGTGCTGGCACAGCAGGGGGAAATCATGCAGATCCTGATTATTTTATCACTGGAGAGCAACAGCTGCACTCCAACTCCCCCGAGGTGCATTCCCAGGAGGGAGCACAGCATGGCTCCTCTGGAGAGCACTGTCTGACCAGGAGTGGAGAGAGCTGCCACAGGGAAAGGGGAGCAGGGAAGCGCTCAGGGGAGAGGGCAGAGCTCCCACACAGGGCCTGGCTCTTCCCAAGAGTTTGGTATTTCAGGATACCTGAGCTCCTGGAGACCCCTTGTGCTCTGAACCAAAGTCAGCCCCTGAGGGGGCTCCCCCTGCCCTGAGGAGCCCCTGCTTGGAGCACCGAGGGGCTGCACCAGCACAGCAGCCGATGTCCCATCCCAGCCTCGTGGCATCAGCGGCTCACAGGCTCCATCCCTCTAATTAAAGTCATCCCTGCATCCCACTGGACCTCTTGGGAGCCAATCCATGCTCCCTCCATCCCTGTGAGCAGGGCTGTGCCCAGAGCTGTGCTGGCAGCAGGAGGTGAGGGGGGCACACAGCGAGGGCTTGCACCGACCCCAGCAGACAGCAGAGCAGGGAAGGAGAGGAATGGGCCCCTGGAATTACCTGTCCTGCTGGGGAGCAGCGGGTTTGGGGGCTGGGGGTCCCCCCCCAGCCTGTCCAGACCTGAGGGAACAGGAGACACAAGGATGTGGTTAACTGATTGCTGAGCATGGGTTTGGAGAGAGGGGAAGAGAAGAGGGATTTGGAATTGGGTTTGTTCCCAAGAGGAGCTGGAGCAGACTGGTGTTCCCTGGCACAGGGCACAGTGTGACATCCAGGGAGCTCTTGGATCTCCTGCCTCTTCCATCCTAAACTCCCTCCATCCAGGCCTGCCCTGAGTTTGTCACTCTGAGATGCTGAAGCACAGCCTGGCTTCACAAAACTTTGGAGCTCTCCTGAGACTCCCAATCTGTCTGTGCTGCTGAACTCCAGCTCCAGCAGAGGACACGTGTCCGAGCTTCTGCCCACCCTGCATTTATCAGGAATAAACAGGAGCAGCAATTCCTTTGGCAGTGTCACTGCCTGGCACCCCGGGGACCCCAAAACCTGTCACAGCACATCTTGTGCAGCTGGAGACCGGGGTGCCTGGCGAGCCCAGAGCTCCAGGAGTGTCGGGACAACGCCCTCGGGCACAGGGTGGGATCGCAAGGCCGGGGGTTGGATCAGTGGTCCAGCTCAGGGAATTCTGAAGAGGGACAGGGAAGGAGAAGGAAATGTTCTTACAGGGGGCTGCTCTTCTCCTCGTCCGAGTCGGAGTTGTGGTGCTGGATCCAGCTCTTGTCCCCCCGCAGGGTGGTGCGAACCTTCATCTGCCGGATGATCCTGCGGCGATCCTCGTCCGTGGGCGGGATCAGCCCTCCTGGGAGAACAGGGCAGGGAGGGAAGGGCTCACAGGAGCCCGGGGCAGGTGGGATCCATCCCTGCACCGAGCCCTCTCCTCTCTGTCAGAGATTCCAGCGCTGGGTGAGACTTGCCCAGCTCTGAGGGAGGATGGAGACGTGGCCACCCAGACCTCGGGATCAGCATCCCGCTGGATCACAGAGGTTCGTGCAGGGTTTCCACACCTCGGTGAAAGACCTCCCTGCTGGCCTGTCCCAGCAGGGACATTCCAGCAGCTCCAGCTGGGCAGGGGAAACAGAGGAAAACCAGGAGAGGAAGGAATTACCTTTAGTGACACCCAGGGACATCATGGTCTCAGCAGCACCTTCCCCTTCTGCCACTGCTCACAGCCAGCAAGCCCCTGGAAGAAATGGAAAAGGGGGTAAGCAGAATATCAGCTGTGGTACAAAAACCTGGCAGGCACGGGGAGAGGAGAGCACAGCCACAGGGCCACAGCAGTGGTGGCACAGCCCTGGAGCCCAGGGGATGGGGAGACTCTGGCCTGGCACCAGAGCTGGGGTTTCTCCCCATCCATGAACCTGCAGCATCAAGGACAGGGAAAACCAAACCCAGCCATGCCAGAGGTGTTTTTCCATCTCTGGGAGGAAAGTGGTGCAGGAGACCTTGCTAAAGCACCCAGAGCTACTCAGGTGGGCCAGACCTTGTGGAGTCCACAGAAACCTGAGGATCCTGGAGTGTCCTTGGGATTTGTGTCAGGTGGGATGAGAAGGACCCAGGTCAATTCAGCACCTGGTTGTGTTTGTCAGAAATGGTTCTGTTCTGTTTGCTCTCCTGGTTTTTTCATGGAAGCTGCGGCATGAGCTTTTGTTTTTGGAGGAGAAAATCCCTCATTGAATCTCAGAATGGTTTGGGTTGGATGGGACCTTAAATCTCCTCCAGTTCCAAACCCTTCCATGGCAGGGACACCTTCCAGCTTTTACCACCCCCAGTCCTCCCTTGCCAAAACTCTCTCCTGGATTCTGGAATGACTCTGCCAGTCAGAAATGAGAAGGCCCAGCCCTCTTTGGGAGAATCCACAGGAGGTTGTTATTCCCTGCTGGTGGGCCTGTCCCTGCAGTACTCCTGGGAAGCCACATGCCCAGGAGGAATGCTGGGTGCTGATCTCATGGCATTGCTGCTTGGCAAAGCCTCCTCCCCTGCCTTGTCTCAGCCAGGGATCTGCACACTGCTCTTCCCATCGGGATCAGGAACAATTCCCCAAGGCTCCTCTCCCTCTGCAAACATTCCCAAGCATTACACCCACCCCTGTGCAATCCAAATATGCAACAGGCAGCTGATATTCCAGTATTCCTTCTGGTATTTGGAATAACCTGTGCTATATGGTCCAGCTCATGTCCCTGGTACATTAAATCTCTCATCTTGTGTGCTGGATAAATGCCACTGGTGCTTAGCTTTGGATACCAACCTCTGGGATGGAGCACTGGGATGTCCCAAGCAGCAGGAGATCCATAAAAATGGCTAATTCCCGCTGACAAAGCATCCAACATGAGCCACCCAGCACAAGAGATACATGCCCTCTCTGCACAGGAGCAAAATCCCCTTAAACTGTGTCCTCAGGCTGCACACTCCGAACGGAGCTGCTGCTCAAATCCGTGCTAAGTAACACACAATCCCTATTTCCAAAGGCATGGAACACCACCAAGACAACACACAAGGGTTGTTCCCACCTCTGGGAAAGCCTGGGGCTCACAGGCAGCTTTGCTGAGAGCCAGAGATCCCCTGGTTTGGGATCAAGCCTGGCTGCAGTGTCCCACTGAGGACTCTGAAGCTCCTCATCCCGAAAGGAAAACCATTCCAAGGTATTTAATGAGGAAAGAAATTCCAGACTATTCAGTAAGTAAAAGGGAGCTGGAACCTTGTTTGGATGCCAGTGTTCAGGGGCTCTGGGGCAGAGCCCAGCCCAGCTCAGGGGCAGAGCCCAGCCCAGCTCTCCCTGTACACACTCCCTGGGCTCCCTGCCCTGCCTTGGCTCTTTCCGTGCCCTGGAGTTTTCCAGCAGCTCCAGCACCCCAAACTCCTCTCTCATCCCAGCAGGGAGCATTCCCTATGGATCACAGCCTGTGGGATGACCAGGGAGCACCTCCAGCTGTGCCCAAGGCTGCAGAGCTGCTGTGGCCCTGGAGGGGGTGACCTGTCCCTGAGGATGCAGGCACAAGCACACCAACCCTTCCCTAATGAATTCTTCAAGTGCCTGAAATCAGCAGCCCAGTCCCTAATTGGAAAGGCTCCTGCTTTCCATGGAAAGCACTCCAACAGCTCTAATTACCCTGCAGGAGATGAAACACTTGCTGTTCTTTCAAAGCTGATGGGAGCTCCTCTTCCCTGCTAGCCACCCTCCTTTGTGATGGCCCAGCTGGGACTTTTAAATGTTAATAGCGAGCCTTCAGCCTGCAGTTTGTGGGGCACCTGCGGGGATGGCCCCTTTGTGCCCAACAGCACCTTGCTCATCCCTGTTTTGGGGATGAGCTGGATCCCAGCTGGACCCAGCTCCGAGGGTTGAAGGCATGCCCTGGGAAGAGTGAGCAGAGCTGCTTTGATCCCATAAATCCAGCTGCTTTGATCCCATAAATCCAGCTGCTTTGATCCCATAAAATCCAGCTTTCCTGGGAGCACCCCAGGAACTCCTGAAGTGTCCATGCAGCCAGGCCAGCCTCAGGCCCAGCTTCCAGCGCTCCTGCTCCCTGTGTTTCGCTTCCTGGCCCTGGGATGGGATGCCCCAAGCTCCACACTCACTTTCCCATGCTGATCCCTGTCCCAGTTCCTTTTGGGACAGCAGCCCCCAGGTCCCTCTGTGCCGTCCCTGTCCGTGCAAGGCCTCGGTGGCACTGGAGGACCGTGAAGGTCCCTTCCAGCCTCGATGGCTCTGGGACTCCTGGACAAGGAATGGAGCTCTGGGTCCCCTGCACAAAGGACATGCCCAGCTGCCAGCCTGTGCCCTCCCCAGGGTTATTTCCCTCCCCAGGGTTATTTCCCTCCCCAAACCCACGTGGCATCGCTGATGGCCCCACTCTGAAGTGATCCTGTCCTGCCCACGGTGACCCGGGCTCCGTGGTGGTCCAGGTCCCACCTGAGGTGACCCAGCAGCAGCTCCAGGCTCTGCTCCCACCAGCTGAGCCCGTGCTGGGGCTCCCCACGGATCTCTCCCGTGCCCCCCTGCCCCTGGCTACAGCACAGGACTCACTTCCCCCAGGACTGGCCACTAATGGAGGCCTTGGCCGCTGAGCCGCAGGCCCCGGGCTGCAAACAGCACCCAGGGCAGTCATGCGGAAACATCTCCTGCTCTGAGGATAATTGATGCCTCTTCTGACCTTCACAAGCCTCCAATTAAAATGTATTTAAAGCTTGCAGGAGGTTTGAACCTCCTTCCTTTGGGCCTCCTCAAGCCTGCTGAGAATTTTGGCCTCCAGGCCTATCTCCAGCCAGGTCCCCACTTCCATGTGCGAGGTGGGAATTTGTGGATTTTTTTTTGTTTTG
>VZRH01003526.1:22801-62067 GCA_013397555.1 Urocynchramus pylzowi
CACTCTCTACAAAGAGAGTAAAAAACTCTACAAACTCTACTTTTGGAAATTATGTTATGAGTAAGCAGCACTTGGGGAAGTTGAGAAATATTTTTTCCAGGTTAATAAAAAATTACTTCCAGCAAAGCAGAAAAATGGGAACATCCAAAGAGTAGAACAGGAGTAGATTTTGCCTTCATTCTAGTTAAGGGAGGATGAGGGTTATAGAAAGGAAATTGCACTGCTTCTTTCTGAAAATTTACTCTAAACTCCTTATGTCTAATAATCTTCATAAAAGTCAGTGTGCCTGTATTTGAATGTTATTTATTTCTCACCTCTTCCCTGTTGATGAATGAACTTATTAAATATAGATCCACAGAACAGGATGCATGTTTGCTACCTTTACTTCAGCAGCATCCCCTCACCGAGATTGCTTGCCGAAAGTCTGGCTATTAAATACAAGTCAGACAATCCAGAGCCACTCTGGATTAAGGTCACATTCATGTAGGCAGGGGTATTGTTTGGCCAACTCAGAGTATTATATACTGCAGTTATACTGCAGTCCTCCCTCCCTTCATTGAAGAAAAGATTTTGCCCACCTATAGCAAAGCAATGAGTATTTTCTGTCAGGCTGTGCTATCTGAAAGAGTATGGGATCTTTTCCCACAGATTCACAGAATCTATTCATCCAGGTCACAGTGAAGCTGTGCTGTTTCATACTCTACAGGTACTCCCTTTGTTTAAGCTTTTGCCAATAATTTGATCATTTGTTCTTTCTCACGTGCAGAAAATGTGGCCCAAGTCAAATGAACTGCTGCATAGAATGGAATCCCTTCAAATTGATGCTGTACCAGAAGATACCAGCAATGGTCAAGTAGGTAAGTCATAGCACATTTGCCAAAGTCATTTTGCCAAAGATAAAGTTGTGTTCAAAGCAAGTAACCTTACCATTAAGGGTTATTGAGACTCAATTATTCAGCATCTCAGAAAGAGTTGTAATCACTGAGAAAATGATATTTGCTCCCAGAAGTTACACTTTAAAATTTCCATCTCCTTTTACACTCTTCTGCTTTCCTCTTCCATGCCAAAAATTTTGTTCAACATTAAGCTTTATGGTGGTCACTTTGATCATTACTTTTCATACTTGATCTTTCTTCTCATCTTTTCAGTCATGCCAACTTCTTAGTTTGTAGGCTATAATTTCATTAAGATTTTTATTTTTCCCCCTCCATCCTTTCTTATAAATGCTCTGAATATGACCATGATACATAATTGTAAATTATTCCTTTGTTTAGGACCTTGCTCTCTAAGGAATCTGAGGAACAGTAGTAGATATTTTTTTTCTCTCTTTTCTCTCATACTTTCATCAAATCTTGGATGAGTTGCATGTTTTGTGATTTTATAGAGCTGGCTCTTTATTATGTGATAATATATCTAATATAGATACATTATCTGTATATGGATAGATATATAGATATCTAATATATCTATGATAGAGTTTTGTAGTAGTACACCCAGAATTCTCTTACCAAGGTTTCTTAATGTCAAGGGACCCGGGATCTTATTTGCAACACTGATTTACAAGAAATAATAAAAAATCCAGTAGAAATAAAATTCAGCTGAGTTATCTTAGACATGATTAAATTAATAATGTTAAACTGTAACATGTAACTAATACATCTTCCCCAAAGTTAGGCTTCCCACAACTGTTCCTCAGTAGAACTGATGGACTTAGGGCAGCCCCACTGCTGTATTTTTAAGAGAGTGTAGTTACATTTCCTGTGCAGAAAGAATTGTATATGACTGCTGCAGATTGCAGATGCTCTCATGTTTTAAGTACAAAAGACTTTGTTGTGAATCTCCACTGCAGAAAGATGCTATCTTGCCAGCCTGTCAGTCAAAGGCAGGGGTTTTTCTCTAGTCAATGGGCATCACTCAGACAGTGGTAGTGAAAGGCATCCCACAGGATCTGTTCATACATCTCAAGCTTGCTCTGGAGAGCAGATGCCATATACTTTATGCTAATACTGAATTGCTAAGAGCTGTCACTTTGGATGAGGCTATTTCTATTAGCCATTATTATTATAAGTGTTAGCCATTCCTCCCACTCCCTCTCTAGCAGTGGTAGCAAAACAAGCAGAGCAAGTCCGACTGAAGGTGTTCTAATATACAGCCATCCAAAGGGACTAGTTTTGGTCCTGGCTAATATGGGCTGAAATAATGTAATTTTGGGGCGGGGGGCGGGGAACCCACTTCACTAGCATTATCTGAGCTAAATAGAAGTACATACATACACTTTATTCCAGTTTTACAGTGCTCTGTAAGTGTCCCTTGCTTCAAGCAATGTATGATATTTTCTAGAAAAGTGTGAAGCTTTCAGAACTTTAAGAAAGCATCTGCAGTCCTACCCTTAAAAAATAATTACAAGTAGTAACAAACAGATTTTTATGTTTCTTATTTAGTCTTGGAATGCTACAGAATCATATAAATTATAACTCCATCTAGCTCAGTTCTGAAGTAGAGCTTCCTTTGATACTGAGAATTAGGTTGAAAGGTATAGATGACACAGACTATTTTATCTGGTAGACATTACCTGTAAAAATGTATTCTTTGGAAGAGTATTCATCATGAAATACCCAGACAGAGTACATGGTACCTGGTACAGGGACACTGGGTACATAATCATTTTTAAATAAGAGTTTAATAACAAATTATTTGTGCTTTATGAAATTACATCTGTTATTACACTGGCATTATTTTCCATTCTGTTACACCTCAGTTTTGCACTGATTGAACTCCAGTTAATGCCAGAAGAGACACACCAGTAAATCAGATCCTACAAATGCCTCCAGGAATGTTTGTTTCAATGGTTGAAAACTTGGTGTCAATACAAGCAGAGTACACAGTGAATTCTCACACCACTCGAGATAGTGAGATTTTAAAACCGATAGCTTAAGCAAACTGTACTTCCTAGATAAAAATCAGTTCTATTTGTCAGTAAAGCTCTGTTTTATTTTATAGAATGTCTTATGCTGAAAGTAATGTTTTATTGAAACCTTTTAGATATACAATAATAATAAAGTAGGTTAATAGACCTTACTGTCATTGCAACAAGTTAAATACTTGTGTTTGAATGTTTTCAAACATTGAATGTTCTTCCCTTTCAGATCAGCCTAATTCTCTACACAGCTCTCAAGGTCCCATGACCAGTGAGGTTAACGAAGCCCTGTTTGCTGCCTCCTCTGAGAACCAGCCCGTGGAGAGCTGTGAGACCTCATTTGCACCTCCTGATAATCTGGAAAGAAAACTTCAGCATGAATACAACTACCACGCCTTTGGGAGCCGCATGGATAAAGCGGTTCCACCTGTGCTATACAGCCCTGAAATGATAGAGGAGGAAAGGAGACGGAGAGTTTCCTGCGATCCGTTTGCAAAGCCATCCCCTACTTCTCAACTGAGTGAACTATATCCAAGAGCTGAAAAAACAGGATCAAACACTAATCCATATTCCTGGCCAGCTTCAACAACACCAAAATGGGCAAATGTAGATGTTTTTTACGGGCCCAGTCCCAACAATCTTGCAACAGGAAACCCAGTGGATGCCTATGGATTATATTCAGCCAGTAACTTTATCCTAAATAAACCTCCTGTGCCAGAATCTGGACAAAGCCTGAAATCACAGACCAATGTAAACTGGTATTCAAAGAATTCAGACACAGATACAGGTAAAATTCCTCCTTCTCCAACACCTTTGTTTCTGAAAACACACTTTTCCTCTATTTAGTGAAATGGTCAGGAGAGTTTTGTAGCTCATCAAACAACCTGCTTATTGCAGGCTGATCTGTAATATAGAAAGGGTGATTTTTTTTCAGTAAGTTTTCTTTGTTGACTCAAAGCTAAAACACTCTAGCTTTGACTTCATTATGTTGTTTTCACTGATGTCAGGCTGCCAATTTCAAATGAATCATTTCTAAAGCACCAGTGTAACAGAAGAGCATGAGACCCAACAGCTGACTTTTCAGCTGCCGGCCAAGGAAGAACAGACAGCAAGTACTGCTAAAGCAGCTCCCAAAACCAGGAGCTGCTACCAGTCATTCTAGGAAAGCTGAGAGAACTTTGACTCTCAAAACAGTAACATTCCTACCACAGGTTCTGCTCGTGCAGAAACAACACTTGTAGCATTTCAGAAAACAGATGGGTATTTTTCAGCTTGACTTGCAGCAAGCTGAGAGACTCCTGAACCTAGGGAGCCAGCAAGGAGCTAAGGCTTGTAACTGGTTTCTCCAGAGAGCTCTGCCTGGTGCTGAGGGAGAGCTTCTGTTGGTGTTTGCTGGTAAGCCATGGAGTAGAAAGGTATGGAGACAGAAGGAAGAGAATATTGGGCATTAACAAAACATATAAATAAGTGATAACCGGAGACCTACAAGATACAACTTTGAGGAACTAGAGACAGCATGAGATGCCTGCTCCTATTCTTGAATATTTTTAGCATGGTGTTATTTTCCAGGTCATCTCACATGAAAATGAAGGATGCCTAGATTTTTACAAGCAGAATGCCACAAAAGTGTTATTGTGTTAAATTATTAATGCAGAGCCTGTGATTAGTTGTTTATGTGAGTTTATTTACTGAAATGAATCCGAGGGCTGTCACGTCAGAAGGCAGGCATTAGAATTTTCAACATCACTAGTAAAGGAAAACCTTCTGTTTGAAAGAAATAAAGAAAACATTTATTATAGGAAGGCTGCATGAAATAGTGTAGCAGATACCAGACTGAAGTGCACAAGAGCTGCATTTCAGTTCCCACTGACTTGTTGGGTGACTGTAACCCATCTGCTCTTGCTGCCCCTGTATGAGTTGCAGAGCTCATCTGTGAGCATCCAAAAACTCACACTTGGGAGTTCAGAATTTGCCAGTTTGAATACTGAAATACTCATACATGCACACTGCCAGGTATTCCTACAGCCACATGGACGCCCATTGTCCTCACTGAGATCCAAGGATGGTTAAGGTTATTAGGAACTCAGCAAAACCTCAATAAGATCATTGCTTAATCTAGAGTTATTCAAGGAGACACAATGCTGCTAATTAAAAAACTTCGCATCTCAGTATTTAAGAGCACTGTATACTCACATTGTTACAAATATGGCAGTTATTGTTAAGTATATCTACTTTTCTATTTACATAATGCTTTTGGCATTTCTTTGGTTTTTTTCTCTTTCTGCAGGTTACAGAGATTCCACTTCTTTCACAAGGGGAACGTTTGCATACTATCCTAGTGCACCCAGAGTAAGCCCAGGTAAGTGCCCTGGTAGCCAACAGGCTGTGTGTTGCATCCTGACCAGCAAAGCAAAAAACTTCAGGAACTTGGAATCATTTCTGTTATTGCTTACTACCTCCAATCAGTTTTCAGTATTGGTAGGTAAAACTACTTCCTGTCTCTAGCAAGACCTAAACACACCATTAAATGTGTATTTGATAAATCAAGGACTACATATTCTTTAATGTAAGAACTTTAAAAATATGGGAGCATTGCAAGATCTCCTGTACACTTAAACTAGTCAGTTCCTTAGATTAAACTTCAAGTTGCTGTCACTCTGCCCAGCTCTGGAACCACACATACATTTGGGACACTTTGTCCTATCTTGCTCTGCATTTTAATACATATTTCTAGCTACAGGCTTCATGCTGATCAGCCTTCATTGGGGCACAGGTCTCTACAGTTGTACTGACGTGAACCCCTAAAATCATGCAATATCCTTCAGGAGTTATTAATATATGCTCCTTGAAAGTTGTGTTGCTTGGGGCACTCTGAATTCTTTAATTAACCCTTTCAAAGGCTTGTCCATTTTCTAAGTGGTCTATACTACAAAGAAAACTTGAAAAAGCAGGTTTATGTCTTCTTGACTTTGCACCCCTTAAATGATGACCCAAACCTGAGAAGCTGCAAAGTGTAAAAGCTTGGGAAAGGAGATTTATAAGCATAGTGAGTTTTCCTGTTAATACTGTAATATTGACAAAGTATGTGTATACATTTTCATATGTTATACTAAATTCATTTTGTTGCCAGATAAGAACATAGCAAACATGAGGTTTCTTTCTATTTTTAACTACAAATATGATGTGTTTCCTGAGTCCTCTGGCTGTTAAAAAAAAGAATACAGGAATTGTAATGTTATCAGTAGAAGTAATAATGTTATGAGACAGGATAAAATGCATTCCTTTTTTGCAACTTCATCAATCTAATAATGCATACATATAATATTTCTGACTTGCAGTCCCAGGTTAGCATATATTAAGTATATTTAGGCAGGTTTTCATACATAACTATAGATGTTCACACTTCACATTGCAATTGAGTGTAACTGGGATGTAACCATGATTCCAGGTGATTAAATACAGAGCTTGGTGTATCATTTTAAGTATCTGTACTTCTTTTAGACCCAGGTTGTGAGATTCACCATTTAAGCTAGAGTTAGAATGTTTAGTGGATAATTATCCAAGCACAGTTCAGAAAACACTGTCAAGAACAGAAAACTGACATCACCTAAAATGAATAGTGACTTGGCTTCATGCTGCATGTGGAAATCGGAAAACAATAAATAAAAGATCAAATTATGTGTTTTACTAATCATATTTTATGAGCAACATGAAATCATTTGCTGTAGTCTCACAGAACTCAGAAGTCATAACTGTAAACCTGCACTTACATCTATGAAAAGTGAAGCTGAGAGGCAGAAGTGAGGCTTTAAAATTTAAATAAAAAGAATGTTCAAGTCAAGGCTGACCTCCTGAAGCTGTTAGGCAGCAGAAAGCAAGACTGCTACTATGCATTCCCAAGGCACAGAGAACATTATTTACAGTCTAGTAACTATCAGCTTGGTTGTGGCACTCTGTCATAAAATAGACTCGGCTTTCACTAAAGTACACTTGCATCACACTGCATAGTGAAAAGACACTCACAGCACAGTTGCCAGTAAATGGTTATTTCTACATCAAGTGCAATGAATATCACCCCCCTTGTTAAAGGAACTTTTTCCTCCTTATGTTACTTCTTGATATTTGAACCTTATGCTGTTGCTTGTAAATTTGTGTTAAAGTTCCCTATACAGATGATTCAATCAAGTACAACATAACTAACAGCTCTGGAATTCAAATTGGATCCTACAATCACATGAAAATTGAAGAGCAGAATCCGCATGTCAGCACTTGTCCTGTTGCTATGGAAGAAATTTATACACATTATGAAGCAATGGGTATATTTGGTAAGAGAAATATCTCCCTAGTTTTCATGTATTATACCCCATATAATTACCTGAGAATCATTTGGTTTGGAATGTATAAAACACTCACATTAGTAGAAGCAAGGCTAGGATTGGAGATCCTCACCTGACTTCTAGTTTAAATCGTAGAATATCCTGAGTTGGAATGGACCCGTGCAGATCACAGAGTCCAGTGCCTGACATGACAAACAGAAAACTAAAAGTTAAACCATGTAAGTAAGAGCCAGAACAACTTCATTCAGATGGAAGGTGGACAATTTTGAAATGTACTTTATTTTTATTGGTCAATACTGAATTAAACTATCTCTGTGTATTCCTAAGTCACATTTGTGTCTCAGAATATAAAACATACACAACTCTGTAAGAGCTCTAGAAAGGGTTTTCTCAATCTTGCAGGTTTAAGTGACAACCTATGATAGCTTCAGAACAAAGAGCAAATCTAGCAACAGACCCATGAATACACATGTTCTGTCTGGACATTTCTTGCCTGCCATCACTGGGTTATGCTGCCTCCATGAAATCCACTTCTGATTGCATCACTAAGATTCTGTCTCTAGATAGTACCAATAAATAGGTGGGGGAGGAGAGGAGAGAGAGAGCAAAAGGAACAGAAGAAATGTTTAATGATGCAATTTTCTTAACACTCTTCTTCTTTTTGCAGACAATACTACTGTCCTGACAGAAAAGCATTTGAATCTAGTGAGAGAAAAGCTGGCTAAGCAGTGGAAGCACTGTGCTCGGAAACTGGGCTTCGGTGATCCCGAGATTGATGAAATTGATCATGACTATGAACGAGATGGACTAAAAGAAAAAGTTTACCAAATGCTACTCAAGTGGGTAATGAGGGAAGGTGCCAAAGGTGCTACAGTTGGAAAACTCGCCAAGGCCCTCTTTGGCTGCCAAAGACTGGATCTCCTTAGTAGTTTGATGCAAATCCAAGAAGAATAAGTTTACTGAAAACAGACTTTCTGGAGCTCTCTTTTTTGCACAGACTTTTTGGAACATACTTTTTTTACCAACCAGTTAATACCTCCAGTAAATAAAAAAGTTCATGTCACAATATTTCACCTTCCAAAGGATAAAAAAAAAAAACCATCTTCCTTCCAAATAGAACAATTGTCCAAAGATAACAACAAAATGCAAGACAAATATCAATTCAAGGAGAATGCATTACACAAAATTTCTACATTATAATCTTGAAACATGTTGGTAGTTCTGAACACTTGTTCAATTCTGAAGATTGACCTATTGCTTGAAAAACTTGTATAGAAATCAAAATCATCCCTTACATTTTGCCAAAAGTGCCAATACTTATCCTGCCAGTATTTGACTGGTCTAAGTCAATAATACTTTCCAAATATTTTTATAGTTTTTATTAAATATAAATGTATAGAATTATGCAGAACAGCAGCATAAATAAAAGTAAAGCCTATTTCTGGCTTTAAAAGTTTGTAATTAATACTTTATAGTTATTATGTTGCATTAGATTTTTACATTGTTTGGTAGAAAAGATTTCACAGGGCAAGAGTTTCATCTGCTTTATGAAATAATGAAAAAATAAGTTAAATCAGTATGCAATCCAAATTAAAATCTCAAAAATACAAGAGTTTTGGGAAGGAAAAGGTGCCTTATTACCTCCTGACTGAAGATGCATTCTCCTACCTGCTCTGCGGGCTCAGTGTCACTACATTCTGAATCTCTTAGGCTGCATTTATATTAGTAGGTTAAATGAGCCTGGAAATGTTACTGGATGCTGAGGTTAAACTGGTATGCTGTAGCCTGCTGCCAGAATAGCGCATTCTTTAAACCTCCAAAATGTTGTGCCAAGACTATTTCACAGCACTCAGGTTGTTTCTGGGGAACACTGGAACAGCTCTGTAGTTCAGGTGATGGTATCCCAGTGCCTGGAAATGTTCCTTGTCACTCTGACTTCCTAATATTGACATGATCTCAGTATGCAGTATCTATGAAAGAAGAATTACTGCAAGTTTTTTGTCCGAAGAATTATGCCAAACTCTTCTTATGAGGGACAATGCCTCCTGTTCCATCAGATTTACAGATATTTCAAGCAGATGTTTTGGAGCAGGTAATTGTTTAAGCTGTACATAGAGCACTAGGTGTTCATTAGTGTTCATAACACTTAATTTTAATTGTCAAAAAAAAAAAAGCTAATAACTTAATGGAGTGCAGTTAGAATGGATTTCTTGATACAGCACCCACCATTTCAGTGGAAGCAAAATGAAGCTGTAATCAAAGCAAGCATCACCATATTTGTCATCTTTTAACCTACTTAAAATTTATTGCATTGCCTTACAGTTTTGACTTAGCAACATGCCAAATTTTCTATAAACTCTTGAGTGCAATATAATGGTATGGTTTATCTGTCTAATATAATAAGCATACACTTCCCAGAAAAAGAAAAATTATACTTTAAGCAAATAGAGAGATGGAGTATGGGGTGTCTTCTCTATGCCAGTCCACAGAGCTATGACCAGCAGTTACTGTGTTAGATCATTAAACAAATCCCTGAACAGATCACAAAGTCCATTTACATTCTGTTAACGCTGCTTGCACTGTATTGCTACATCAGTTGCTGAGCTCCCCGCCAGGTTTTTAAAGTCTCCCATACTTGCAGTCTTATTTAAACAATATGCCATTTTTCAATCATCAGATCTTTGTCTTATTTAGTACTCAAAATGAATGGTGATCATTTAATGGGCCTACATTAAATGCTTAATTTGCTCTTAATTAAAGCAAGTCTGGACCTTACTTCCTGAAGCAAGAGCAGAGATGTAGAGCACAAACATGAAGCATTTTAGAACAAGACTTAGGCACAGGGCAGTCCTAGATTTTTAATGCAGGACGTGGGCGATACAGGTCATTTTAGCTTTGGTGCTTGTCAAGTCCAGTTCTAGACTAGTACTCATAGTTCATGTGACACTGTAGATGGTACAGAACACAAACAACTGAACTCACCTAGAGATAAACTCCTTCACTACAGCCCTTGCAGAACTAATCACAGAGAGGATTCAGCTTCCTGGGCAGAAGGGCTAAAGTACTACAAGTCCTTTAGCATATTGTAGAAAACCACATAATAGGACACAATGCCTGAAAGCAGCAGCCAGACATGCCAAATTAGAATACATATTCAATAATAAGGATGATCAACTACTGGGATAGACTACCTAGGGAATCTTTGGATCTTATTATCTCTTAATTAAGACTGGTCTTGTTTCTTAAGATAGCTATAATTTAAATCAAAGCTATAAGTGTCAACACAAGGTTAACTAGGTGAAATGTAAAAGCAAATGGTGTACAAGAGGTCCAAGGAAAAGTTAGTGCTCTCCTCGACCTAAAAATTTACAGAAATACTAAGTGAAACAGAGAGATAAGCTAATACTAACTTACTGGATTGCTCATTTCATCTACCACCCCATACACCTCTTTCCTTGCTCAAAAAAAAAACAAGGAAAAAAATTAAGGATGGAGCTGATTTTTGAAAAGCAATCTTTCACGAGAGATAAAAAATGCAGGAAAATAATGGGGACAAGGATGAAAGAGAGTGTATTACGGCATAGATCTGATACCTTTCATGGCAAAACAAAGGAGAGAAAGGACACAAGAGAAATTTCACGTCAAACTGGCAAGCTATCAGCCTCAAGGGCAGAGGCAGCAGTAATGCAGCAGCCTTACAGAGATTTTTCATAAGATTGGTGAGGTGCAAGACAGGGAGGAAAAGGCTGTGGGTTGGAGCAGCAGCCCTCCTCATGATCTCTCCTTGAAGAACAGGAGGTGAACTCATCCAGTTTTCACAAGGACATTATGTTTTTCCATTTTAAGAGAGTAAGTGCTTGGAGACTTTAGATCAAATACAACTCAAGTACAATCCCTGCCCAGTAGCTACCCTCATCACAGCAGCCAATCTGTGCTGAAACTCTTAAATGCAGAGAGGACTGAGTCCATGTAATTCAGAGCAATTAATTTGTTTAATTTTGTTACTATGCCACCACTAACAGTGTACAAGCAGCTAAGGAATGTGAGGAATTTTTACTCCTTCCAAAATAGTTGTTAAATAATACCAATTAATAATGCTGCATTAAAAACTCAGAGAGGACATTGTTGCAAATATTTGATACGTGACCTCTGAACTGAGCTGGCAGTATACAGCTCCTCTTCCTCAAAGGCCAGTTACCAAGGAGAGGCAACACTCAGCACTTAACCTCTGACTGATCGAGCAGCTTTAAATAAACGATGCCGCTTTTCTCTGAAGGACTTTTCAGCACTGTTCAATAACAAATGAAATTCATTTTTCAGCATGGAGGGACATAGGACATTGAGTAAGAATCCCTAAGCCTCTGAAACATGCTCAGCCATGCATGTGAGAAGGAGCTACAGGGAAACAAAGTATGAAGGATCATCCAGTACAAGCAGGGACACATTACAGCAGCACATGTAAGTAGCACATGGGGAGAGCTTTCTTCATGGGATCCTAGTGTCCTCCAGGCATTTTTTTTCCTATCCCTTCCTCATCACAGTCTCTATAGGCCACAGAAAGTGCTCCTTGCAGCATGCAAGGTTTCCCTTCTAGCATACCAATTAGCAATAGGAGTCAGCCGACCATGCTCATTTGTTCCTCAACACACAAGAGCAGCTAGTGAAAGTGCAGCTCCTTAATACAGCCCCTGGGAAAAAGGGAAGGGGGAAGGCAGGATCAGAACAGGCTCTGGGCTGTAGAGACTAGAAGTGATCTTTGTGCTGGAGGAAAGCACGAGTGAAACAAAGCCGACCAGAGTTCTGACTTATGCTGGGTTTCCCCCTCCTCTTCAACTCTTAAGTAGGTCACTCCCTTCCTCTTTAGCACGGTTTCCTCATCTCTTTGGTACAGACACTAACTTCTGCCAGAACTAAGATGTGATCTGATAATAACCATTGTAGCCTATAGAGCTCAGAGAGATGGTTGATAAGAGCTGCTTGAAACAAAAACCCACGCTAATTTCCTTAATAAACCAGTAATACTGCTGGATTTTGAACGATGGGTTGCAACTCCTGTGCACCCCACACCCCTCTCTCATTAGCTGAGAGACCTAAATGCAGCACTGGAAAGGATGTCTTGGTCACCCAGTTCATCAAAATAGATTCACACAACCCCTTCCATAAACAAATCAAGAACTATCTTCTAAATGCTACTCTTGTCTTCTCCAAGAGACAAGCTGTTTCTTCCTTCATACCAGAGTATTTGGAATAATTTCAAGTCTCTGTGTCTAGAATTACCTAAATATGGTGAGAAATTATACCAAGACTATGCTTGGATTTACAAGATGGAGATTACATTCAACTTTGAAATTATGAAACCACCTCCCATTGAAGTGCCCAAGTGCAGGTGTGCCTGCACTTTATGATTTATGATGCAGTTATTCATGAACATACAAAAGATATGCAGACATTGCTTAAGTTGACAGACACAATCCTTTGCTAGCATAAGAAAACTGCAGGCAAGCAAAGAAAACAATTGCATACTGTGTTTTAGCTTCTTCATCAGTCTGAAACATTCTTTGAGCCAAGGTATCCAGGATCTTTTTCTATGATCTGTTCTGCTTATGATAAAGCATCCTTTCCTTTGTGCTTGGTTAAAATTCTAACTAAATAGGCCTCCTGCTACAAAATCACACACTGCCACTCCCCACATTTCACAGCTTCAAAAGTCATGCCATATTCAGTCTTTCTCATTTGGAAGGTCAATACCAAACTACAGAAATACCAGTATTTCCACATCTTTGTTCTGAATTGGCAATTTCCCACTACCCAAGTCTTACCTCTTTGTGGTGCAGAAGCAACACCTCCTAAGACGAAAACATAACAATCAACATCCAAGAGGCACAAGAGCCCAAGCAACAAAGCAGTCCTGAAATAGCAGGATATTTCACCTCATAGAAGCAGCTAAAATAAATTAAGCAAAAATAATCAGTCAGTGTGTTCACAGACTCAGGAAGCAATCTCTACAACAGTACCTAGATCATGGGAGACCCCAACAAGTCACAGAGATGGCTGTAACACAGCTGGAGTAGGGGCAGGGACTGATGGCACTGTGCTGAGCTGAAATTAGGCTCCAGGACCCATGAGCCAGGGTGAGGGGGAGACCCCAGCTGAGGCTGATTGTGGCTGTTAAAGCCTATTAGTGTCCCGATGGCCCTGACAAATGAGATCCTTCTTGAAAACTCCAGAGTTAAATCTCTGCTAATGCTGATGATTCTGGTGTCCTGTATGGGATTGCAGCTCCTGATAGGAGAATCCCATGTGTGGGTGAAAATAATGAGCATTGGAATTAGTCTTTCTGCCTGATGATCCAGCAGATCTCAAGGGACCCACTATGTCAACAACTGACTAGGTCTTCTCTAGATTTTCTACAATCTGCAGTAATACAAAAATAGCAGATACATATTTTCTATCCAAGCATGAGTCAGAAGACTCCTCCTTGCAATTCAATAGGCATACTGAACTATTAAATTGCAGTTGTGCAGTTTTGTCCCTTAAAAGAAGCTGTGGAAAACCTTTCTCCTGGTGTTCAGGTCTGTAAGGAACAAATCCATGCAGCACCATCAGTGCAGCCTGGCTGCAGACTGTGATGGTTTGTCAGAGGTGACAAAGTGCCACTGTGCAGCAGTGATGCCCTGCAGAGCACTACCTGGATATGAGGGAAACCCTGCCAGTAGTAGATGACCACAGTGAAGAGACAGTGCAATGCTAAGGGAGTCAAAAAATGAAGGGGCAGTTAAAAGGGAAATCTGTCCTCAGGAACACATCCCCTGCAGAGCAGTGCTACCTCTTCTAAACATCACTTTTTCCTTTTTTTCTTTTTTTTTTTTCCTTTTCTTCTCTATGCAAAGGCCAGAAATAGGTAGTTTCCAGCCTGAACCATCCGAAGTAATCAGACAAATAAAAACATTTTTTGGGAGTGGTCAGGAAAACTAGTGCTCCAGTTGTTCTCAACTCTTTCATGTGTGTAAAAGCAAGCCAAAAAGCAAAAAGCTTTGAGCAGCCTGTGTCTGGGTTGCTCGAAGCTTTTGCTCTCCTTTTAGCCAGTAATTTATGAAAACATATTTGAGGAAATAGTTAAATTGAAATACTGTATTCTCCCAGGTCCCCCTCATTATGTGCAAATCTGCTTTACTAACAAAACTGGATGTTCTGGTGAACTGAGTAGGTTGAACACAGTTTGAATCTGCGAGTTTACACTGTTTGTCCTCAGATCATCCACCACCTGCATTCAGCCTTGGCAGAGTCCTGCTTTCACAGCTCTACCTGGGGCCATTTCCCTGTGGGCCCAGCAACTCTCCTTGAGCTGCTCCCCTCACAAAGCCAGTCATTCAACACACACACAGACAAGGGTCTTTTGCCAATGCCATTTCTGCCCAACTGCCATGCTATTTTACTCTCTTCGGGCCAAAGAAGACAGGACACTGCCTGTGGAAGGGGTTGCATGGTCAGGCACTTGGGAGAGGAATGGCCACTTTACAGGCCTCCTATGCTCCAGAGCTGTGATTGCAGCTGGAGATGACACACAGTGCAACAGCTCAACTGTGACAGCCTTTTCTACAGAGGCACTTCCCAATTTCTTCACACTGACAATGGAGTTAACCATCTGAAACTTTCCCAGATCTAGGTGGTACATAAATCTCCCCATCTCCCTTTTCTCTCATCTGGGAAGGGCATTTGGATTTACCTTTCTACTTACCTCTTTCCCCACCCCTACACTGTATGACAAATTCTTTCTACCTCATCCTTCAGCACACATTCTGAGAATTTGTTATGTTTCCTTCAGCCTTAGTAAGTAGTTGATATGGACGAAGAATAGATTGAAAGGCATTTTAACCAGCATTAAATTGGATACAAGTTGGAGACCTTTCCCTCTGAAAGCTCATAGTGACACACGAGATAGGAGACCCTTTTGATTAACAGAAAATGCAGAATTCAGAAAAAAGAATTACATTTTTACAGAAGTAGACCAAGCTACTTCTTTGTCCTAAGCACAGAATAGGAGATGTCAGCCATCTCCTCCAGTAATTTTCTACCAGAAAGAAACTTAGACAGTGAGACTCACAACAAAAATGAGATTCTGAAAGTAGCCTAAGAACCGAGGAAACTTCAGGGCTTGTGAATATCACCAGGCAAGAGCGAAGGCAGCTTGTCCTGATGAAAGATTGCTTGTAATTATCCATACTAAAGACCTTAATCTTAAATGGTTTGATCTGCTCAGGGGATAAACCGAACCAGTATGCTTACACAGTTGAGTTAATCTCTTTATGCACTGGGATTTGTTATGACTGTCTTTCGTCTCTAAGACTTGTTAGTTCCCTGCACACATATGGCAATGGGGTGGGAAGGCTGACAACTATTCACTCTCAGGGCAGTCACTGAGCTTCTGCTGGGCTGGAATATGTAACACTGACCTGTCCTGAGGAAATTCCTCTCAGCCAGGTATAAGGCAGGAGACCTTTAGGTCTGTTTAAAGCTCTGTATCAGCTCTGCAGCTTTCTGCTATTTTCCTTACCACCTTCTCCACCATCACCCTGGCTGGCTGTGACTCAGGCTCATCCAATCTCCTCCATGCTTGGAAAACAGACACCAAGGTGCACAGCTGGACACCAAAGAAAGCGGTTGGTCTCCTTGGTGTTTTATGTGCAAATTGTGAGAACGTGCAGAGGAAGGCCAAGCCAAGTGCTGTGTTAAAGGAAAGCAGCCAGGCTGCTTCAGAAGTGGCCAGCCCTGATCAGTACGGGCACTTGCCAGGGCAAAGAGTTTTGCCAGATGTTCCCCACAAGCAGGGCCTACAAATAACATTGGTGAGGCAGGGTTAACGATTCCTGCCAAGGGCCTGGGAATGCCTGACTCTGAAGAGACGCTCAAGGCACGGCCATCGGGGAGGCTGCACTATCCAGATCTGCCCAGGGAGCCGTTCTCCAGGCACACCTGGAGCCACAGCCGACCCCGCGTCCTCTGTGTTCTCACAGTCCATGGAGCTTCTGCATGATGGGCAGTGCTGGAGGGGCAGTTCATGGCTTCAGCTCCCCTTATCTCCCAGGGCTGAGATCTCTGCTCCCGGCGCTGCAGTGTCTCGGTTTGTCTCCGTCTCTTGAAGGGGAGGGAGGCGCTCACAGCGCCCCGCTCCCCGCCACGGCCGACGGTGCAGCCAAGCACCTGTGCTGCGCTGGGCACTGCTCGACTCTTGGAGGCGGCTGGAGAGGGCAAAGCCCTCAGCTCTCGCCTCATGCTCTCAAGCGGGGGCAGCACTACCCCTTCCCTGGCTCCAAGGCGGGATCAGGAACCGGGAAAACGAGGCGGGAGGAGGGACCGACAGACCCGCTCCGGCCCCGCACCTCCCGCCGGGTGACCAATCAGCGCAGCGGGGGGCGGGGCCACGGCCCAGAAGCCAAACCCTCCCCGTCCTGCCTTGAGTGACAGCGGCAGCCACCAATCAGAGCGCGGACGGCACACGGCACCTCTCCCTGTACAAGGCCTGGAGGTGGCCCCGCTTCCCACCCGGCGGGTCAGGACACGGGAGGGCAGGGCCAGGGGAAGGGAGGCGGGCACACGGGAAGGGAGGCGGGCTACGGGAAGGGAGGCGGGGACACGGGAAGGGAGGCGGGGACACGGGAAGGGAGGCGGGGACACGGGAAAGGAGGCAGGCCAGCCCCTCCCGTCTCCTTCCCTCGCCGCCGGGCCGGCCTCGCTGGGTGCGATGTTTTGCCGGAGCGCGGGCCGGGCCCTCAGGGCTCTGGCGCCGCTGCAGTTGCAGCCGCCCGCCCGGGCAGCGCCGCTCACGCCCCGGGGACCGGCCGCCTGCTACGGGTAAAATCCACAGCCGCCTCCTTCTCCCTTTCCCCAGCTCCCTCCTCCCTTCCCGCGGCTTGGAGAAGGGGATATTTGTCAGACAAAGCGTGTTAGAGGAGGGGGTGGCGCATCGGGTCGGGAGGGCGGAGGTGACAAAGCGGGACTCGGGCAGTGTCCTGAGGAGCCTGCTCCTGCTTCCCCTGCGCTGCAAGGATCCGCTCCAGGTCCCCGCAGGGCAGGACGTGCCGCTGACCGCCTGCTGCTGGTAAGGGGCTCCCTGGAGGTCGCCGAGGTCGCCAAGAGAACACATGTATCTAATCTATATCGTACTGCTTATTCCGCAGATCTGTTGAGGAAAAGTGACATAGTACCATATCCATAATTTTTTCCCCTGCACAGATAAAGAGCAGGTCGTATTGTAGCACAGCTGGAACAGAGGTAGTTCCCAGATTAAGCTACCCTCCTACAGAGTACGAGATGCAACACAAGATCTGCCCACTCTGCATCTGTGCTGCCTTGGTAAACGTAGGCAGTATATCCAATGCTCCTCAAATAGTTGTACACCTTAACATTACTAATTCAAAATACCAGGGTGGGGTTTTTGTTTTGTTTTGTTTTACCAGAGTTTCCAATTCTGTCAACCAACAACAACAAAAAAAACATTCTTTATGAAAACTTAACAGAAGTGAAGTCATCCTGCTGACAAGCATACTGATGAAGTGATTTCAGGCTCACAGAAATTTGGTATTGGAAGGACTAAGTATGCCTCAGATGTTGCCAGTTCCATTACAATTTTTCAGTGCATAAAAAACCCAACTCATTTGTTGTTAGTCCAAAAAGTATTGAAAATATCCTCTATGTTAAACTCCTGGATTTCAGTGGACTTCACACTGAGGTATGATCCAAGAATGGAAAAGCACCACAGACTCAGCAAAATTCTCAAGGCCCTGATGTTAATAATTAATCCTAAAAACATAGAACTATGTGAAAAAAAATCTGAATCAAGAAAGCAGAATATGTAACTCCGTCTATTAAACTGTACATTGCTAACCTGTTTCTAAAAAAGTAACAAGATATTGATTGTTTCTGTTTTGTTAAGAACTGAAAATGGGTTTGGCAATTACGAATTATAAGTAAAAAAACCATCACGTAATTCTTAAAATTTTATAAGAGCAATGTGCTGATATACTGTGGTGAAAACTATAATAAAATATCTATTGAAATTAATGACAAGCCAAAAGATGGCATATGAAGAATAAAAAAAAAGCCCTTCTAAAGAAAAGAAGTGAAAGTCAATATTCAAAAAGGGGGTAAGGCAGCCATATGAGTGCTACATGCAGAATTTGAATTGTGAGATGTAATAAACCCCATCAAATGTGATACACGGACTTTAAGCATTACAGGCAAACTGTCATTGGATCACTATGCTAATTGCTATTAGCATAGCAATTCAGCAAAACTCACTGAAGGTATAATTACACAGTGAATTTCTTTGAGCTGTACTCTGGCCACAGATCTGGATTTGTACTCCAGTTCACAAATTGGATCTGCACAAAAAGAGCTGATACTATTCTTCACAGTCACAGCTTTTATTCAGGCACGTGGCATGATTGGTTACACAGACCCAAGGTTTTACGTAAAATCAAAATTGGCTTTGTGTTGAAGAGGTTCTGTGGTTTAACTGCCATTTATGTATTGGGAACCTGAGTTTGCAAGCTATTGTTCATTTTTCTTATGAAAAGGGTTTAAATTAGTGGGATTATTTTTACCTGTAATCCACCACTTTCAACTCTATACGTACTGTAAGTAGTTCAGACTTTCTATATTAAAAGTAAATTGTTAATGAATTGCCCAGTGCATATCATGGAATAGAGATTGTTATTATATCTAAGACTGGAAAAAAACATGTCTCTATGTGCATGAAATTCACAGTGATTGAACTCATAGGGCATGAATATTTAATCTAGGTAAAATTATGGTTACTCAATAGGTAACCAAATGGCAAGATTTTTATCATATTAGCTTTAAATAAAATGAATTAGGCTGTTGAAAAGATGTTTTGCAACCATTAGGGCACAAATTTGCCTGAGAGAACAGATGTAATGGTTTATATTGTTAAGAAGATACTTTGAATCTGTGCTGCTTCTGCTTTCTCACTAGGGGTTTGTATCTGGACATGGTTTCTCTGGTCACTTATTTGCATTTACACATATGTCTTGCTTTGAACTGAAGATTAGTGTGGGGGTTTAAGTGTTGGGGCTGAGAGATGGCCTGTACAGTCGGTTTCTGTGGTGATTTTTTAGTGGGTGGATTTATTGTTCATGTGGTATTTCTCAATTAAGCGTTATCTCCTGGTGAGATTACACTGACAGAAATATTATTGTCACATTCTTCTTCTCTGCTCTCATCTCAGTGCAAAGTGGTTTTCATTGCAGACCCTGTGGTTCATGGGGAACAGCAACAATAGATTGTGGTTTCTCTGGCAGATGAAGAGGCTCAGTTTAGTAATAGCAAGGTGAACACCAGCCATTTTGAAAGCTATGCTGTGACAGAATGAGGTTTCTCCTTTGTAATGAATTTATTTCAATGCTTCTGTAACCATGTAAAGCTGCCTTTATATTTTCCTGGTTGCACCATCAAGACTGTTTTCCCACCCCCAAGACTTTAGCCTAGGTATGAATGCTACATAGTAGTCACAACTGAATAATTTGCTTCTCCTGAGAAGCTTTTATTAATCTTCTGTATAGCCATGAAGGGCAAGTGACCCATAAAAATCTCATAATGCTGTCATTAATATCTAGGAAAAGTAATTATTCTGTATTCCTGGAGTGATCAGGTAGTAAAATTAAAATTAACTGTCTGAATGTTTTCCTATTTCTCTCCTCTTTCCCTGTCCCTAGTACTTCAATAACATCTGCCAAAATCCAAGTGAATGGAGTCCACCTGCATTATCAGCAAACAGGAGAAGGAAGCCATGCAGTTCTTCTGCTTCCAGGAATGCTAGGTTTGGAGATTTTATCTTGTCTTTGTAGACCAACCACCTCTTTATCCAAGTGCTCTCTAGCAAGAATGCACAAAACTACTTTGTAATGTATTCAACATCTGATTATGGAACATTGTCATTAAAAAAAAAATTGCTACACTTAAAGCAGAAGGGAAAATGCAGAGTTGTTGCCATCAGTTACAGTTTTTAGAAGATTTCGTTTATCTTACCAGGCACTTTTTATACAGTGTCTTGACTTATCTAATGGTCACTTGCACTTTTGGATTTAAATGTGCAAATGTGGTGTCCAGGACAGGTGGCAAATAGCTACACAAGGTGGAAAATAGCAGAAGGGGGGAAAAATCAGGTCAGCTAAATTTGTTACACAGACTGAATAATGCATTCCTCTTTAGAAGCTGGATGGATTCCAACTGAATTTATAGACATAATGTAACCCTTACAGTTTATTGTGAAAAATTCACTGTTAAAATTTATTTTTTGCTTAAAGACGTATTTTCACGTTTTGTTTATTCAGGGCAACATCATTAAGATTCTCAGTGTTTTTTTGAGATGGACAACAGGTTCTGCTAGCTAAGTGGTGTCTGTCCATTGAAAACGCTGGTTTTGATAACAATCTTTAAAAATTAACACAGCCTATTTTTTCTGGATTCTTGCAGTTCTAAAGGATCCATCAGACTTACCAACAGTTCATGGCAGGCTGTCAATGGACTGTTACTGTGCTCAGAGTTGGGCAAATGCTTAATTGAATTGCTGGATAAGATGATAAAATGTCAAGAACTGAAGAGCAGGAAACATTTGTTCTTCTTGGCAGCAACGTTTTCAAGTCTTCATGGAGTGGTTCTTTCTTTCAAAGAATTCTCAAGGGGAGAGTGGAAAAAAATTAATACTGATCATCCTTCAAGTAGTCAAATGTTTCAATCTATCGAATTTAAACAGCTTTTTAAACTAGAAATACTGTTGCCAATGCAAACTCTTTAAACAGAAATAATGTATTTCTTCAGTTGTGAGCAATATTATTATTATTGATGATTATTTATTATTATTAAGCATACATTGCTATCATCATAGCAGGCTATATAAAGCCTCTTTTATAACTTAGACCTGTTGATGGTATCTGAGGACTGATTTGTCCAGGTAAACAGAAAAAAAATCTTTTAAATGCCTTTAAATGGCCTTTTAAATACAGCAACGGATAGCAAACTTCATATTTCAGCACTTTAAATTTGAACAATTTTTAATCAAATAGCATATGGTACTATTACCACATGACCACAACATAAACTGCAGTCTTACCTTCATGCAGGTTACCTTCATTCATAGATAGCTTAGTGCAATAGACTGGAGTACTTCATTTTTAAATCTTTTGAATATCTGTGTCATTAGTAAAAGAATGGTTCTGCATCAGAAAAAAATGGCTGTATTTGGTTTATTTTTACATACTAGAAAAAAAAATTATATAATTTTATGCTTCTGTGTCACTACAGTCTCCTCAGGCAACAAAGTATTTAAAGGTCAGCTATAAGCACCAATAGAGATGCTTTATCAAATAATAACTGTCTGGCACAGTGCTTTTCACTTACAAATATGTAGCAAAATATTCCTGCCCTCTCAGTTTGACCTGCATTGCCCAGGTAAACAGCAATGACCATGCTGGTGCTTTAAATCTGTCAGATATAAATCCCTGCTCCGGTAACTCTGTTTAAGATACTGTATTTAATCATATGTGAGAATGCTGTTCTTGATAACCTTGATAACTTTCATACCTACCAGAAAGTATTTGCTCTCATACTGCAGATGCTTCTAAAAATTTTAGTTGTGGCACTTCCTGTCTAAGAGTTGCAATGGATACAATTAAAGAGTACTTCACTTGTTAGATAATCTCTTATTTGGAATAAAGTTACAAGTTTTCCCCACTTTCCCTTTAGAGTATGTATACTATATAGGCAGTATGGTAGTTAATAAAATTGAAAAATTATAATGTTTCAGGGAGTGGTCAGACTGATTTTGGACCGCAGCTTAAGTCTATGAATAAGCAACTTTTCACAGTTGTTGCTTGGGATCCTCGGGGTTATGGAAAGTCCATTCCTCCATCGCGAGACTTTCCTCCAGATTTCTTCGAGAGGGATGCAAAAGATGCTGTGGATCTTATGCAGGTAAATCTATTATGAGATTTTTTTTTAAGTTGTTTTCCTTAAATTTTGAGAAGGAGGAAGGTTGTTTTCAGCAGACAGCAGATTAGGAAAAGACCATACAAATGAAGGCTTAAAAGTAAGCATATACACACACTATTCCAGAAAATATTTTCTTCTTCCACCTATTCTGCAAGATGCATAGAGGTTCAGCAATGGGAAATAATATAAAGCAGTATGCTTTTATTCTAAGGCCCTGCCTGAGAGGTTTGCAGCCAAGAACCATATAAGTTTAGTTGAATGTGTGTATAAGAAACAAATTCTATGCGAAGTAATTTAATTGAAGGAATTGCCATACTGAAGGGCTCTTAGAAAATTTTCTATCAAATAGAATCTTGGCATTTTGCCTTGAGCAGCCCATTTTAAGCAACATTTGATTCTAAAAATGAACTTGATGCTTTGCATTTTACAGCATATTACTGAAGTAATTTCTGTAGGAAATCAAAGGCTTCCTGTGACCATACCAAATCTTACTAATTAATACGGGTATTGTGGTTATAAAGAATATGGCCTAAAGCTGTTATTATTTCTCCTTCTTGCAGAATTTTTTATTCAAATCTGTGTTTCTGTGTTCCTCTTTCATTCTGTCCTGTAACTGCTGACACGATTTTTTGGTTTAGCTTTAACTAATACTTTGGCTTTTTTATATTAAGATATACAGTCTCTTTGGTCATGCTAAGAAAGTTGGCAGAGCATTAAAATTCCACAAATACAAGGCAAGATTCAGACAGTCAGTCCAACTGTATTTCTGTAATAAACAATAACCTTGCTGAAAACCCATCTGAAACTGGAAATGTGGCCTTCCAGGTGGATTCTGCATAGCAAAACAAAGTAAGTCTGACAGCAGAATCAGGATTAAGACACAGATTTGCCCTCTAACCATAAAAGCTCTCTCTCTCTCTGTACTGTAAAACTTCAATTTCTTCTACTACACGAGCAAAGAAAATAAAGATGCTGCCATGAATAGGTGACAAACTTGCAGTCTAAATGGTTGTAACCCCCTTTCTTGTCTCTGTTCAAATATTAATAAATGCAAAATATTAAACAGAGCTTTTCCCAAAGGTAATGTAACCATGTAGCTTCCAGCCAAAAGGGACAGCAGCCTGCCAGTCTCTAGAGCTGCCAAAGCAAATGAGGCATAGCATCCTGTTTTTTGAAGATGTTTCTCAATATAAGCATATAATAACAACTTACTAAAATGTTTCCAAGCGTGGGTGACTTGCTTCTATTTTAGGATATTATAAAGGATAGCACAAATCCCAAGGAATCATTCCAGCTATGATTTCCAGAATATAATGGTTTATATACTTCATCCAGCCTACAATTAGCCAAAAACACATCCATGTGGGTGAGCCTTCAGACCTTTGTTCTAATCTCCTTCAGATTCTGGTGCCTCTGCCGGAGCTGTGAGTGATGCAAGGTTTCTGTGAAATAACAAAAGCTGAAATTCTGCAGAAGACTTTGTTCTGTATCTCTGTTTGTGTTCTGTGAAGGAGTTTACCTGAAATAAAAGGAGTATAATGCACCTGAGTCCACTTTGCTGCCCTCCACCCCAATGTCTAATGCTAGCAAAGTCAATAGCATCAAAACAATGATTAGGGGCATAATTAGTGTTGATATTTAAGAAGTTCTTACTCTTCACAGCCACTGTCCTAGCAAAAGGATGGGCTTGGGCTTCTCTATGTTTTTGTAGATCAACTGTAACTTTTGCTTGTGCTACACTTCCTGGGATGCAGTGAAAGCTTACATGCAGTGCAGAGTGATGTTGTGTTGCAGCTCACTGTATGAGCTGCAACATGTATGAGTATGTATATTGTATGTGGTCATTGGATTGCATTTCACATAGGCTTGGATAGAAAAGGAGACTTCGAAAGAAATTTTGTTCACTCACTGGATAAAGACAGCACAAAATCACCCACAAAACTGTGCTGTGCAATCAGCTTTCAGGTTATTGCCCATGTTAGGTTAGCAAACTGTACTGTAAGTAGTTAAAAATTAAAGCAAGCAAACATGCACACCTTATCCAGCACATCTGTTACATCACATTGTTTTTCTGAAGGCTGCAAAGGATAAATTAAATTCCTCCTGCTGGAAAGGCATCCTGAGATACCCCAAAGAATGCATCAATATAAAGGCTAATAAATATGAGAAATACTGGAGGCAAATAGATGTCAAATAATGTGGCATGAAGAACAAAAAGTTTAATCAGTTATATCCATCCATCAGCCAACTTTGAGCTCCATCATTTGCTATTGACAGTAGGGGAACAGTAGCAACATCAAAAATTTAACCTTTACAAGCAGCTCTCCCAACCCCCAAAATCTGCCAAGATACCAGGAATCCTTCAGCAGCACAATAGTGAAAGCTGGACACTGATGAACTACCTCTTCATGAGACCAGGGCCAACTTCTGATCAGCTGCAAAAATTCAAAGTTCTCTTTTCTTGCTATCAGCTCTTACTTTCCATGTCCCTTTCTTTCCCTTATCCTATTTCTTTTCTGTTTAGTAATTACAGCTTTGCAGAGTAAAATCTAAAATTGGTCAAAACTACAGAGCAGAATACCGAGGATGAAGCCGAAACCAGAAAAGCCTTATAGGGATAGAAGTCTGCCAAATATCGAGTTCATTAGTAAAGTTGTGACTCACTTGAGCATCAAGTTTACAAGCAAAGTGGAAACTTCTTTTCCTCCCTCAGTAGTTGTTTTTCTCATTGCCTGCATTTTTGCTTTTTTCTGTCACAACAAAGCAGGCCTGGACTTCCGACATCACCAAGCACCAAAGCAACTCATTCAACTAACTTGCTCTTTTTCCTCCAAAAGTACAATGTCCTCCTTAATTGCATCTAAAAGGCCATGGTTTCTGTAGAACAAAAGCAAAAAACACTTAAAAATATATTTAAAAATATATTTTCTATCAACAAAATTCACAAACCGCAGCTTCTACATGCAAAACTTCAAGTATTGCTTAACCATTGAACCATTGCTTAACCATTGTCCCTCTACAACCTTCAGATGAGTGCCTTTACCTTCCCCATTCTTTCTCCACTGAACATAGCACATACAAAATTCTCTCATCTGTGACTATCAGTACTCCCTACGACATACAGTGATTTATGAGGAAACAAGAGTTTCAAATTCTAGTAGAAAGCATTATCATAGAATCACAGAACATGCCGAGTTGGAAGGGACCCATCAGGATTATCTAGTACAACTCCTGACCCTGTGCAGGACACTCCAAGAGTCACACCATGTGCCTGAGAGCATTGTCCAAATCCTTCTTGTACTCTGTCAGGCTTGGAGCTGTGACCACTGCCCTGTGGAGCGTGTTCCAGTGCCCAACCACCCTCTGGGTGAAAAACCTTTTCCTGATATCCAACCTAAACCTCCCCCAACTCAGCTTCATGCCATTCCCTTGGGTCCTGTCACTGATCAGAATGAATTAAGGTCTTGGTTGTTATATTTTTTGCCCTAAGCTTTCCTTTTGAAGAAAGAGGAATTTAGTTATTAATGTTTCAAATCGCAGCTGACCGTGAAGTAACATTTCAAACATACACTTACAAGCTTCAGAAAATGTGAACAAGCAACTAAAATTTGATACAACCTTTTAGAAAATACTTTAAGCATTTTTTGGTTGTTACCAGAAAGCAGATTTTTTTTTTTTTAGCTCAGATAGCATCAGTAAACCAGATCACTGGATTCCATTTTTCAAGTCTTACACTTTTCTTTTTCTTAAGTTTAGCCTAATCTTGGATTGCATACCATCTACACTGTGATAGTCTTTGCCAACTTCACACCAAGAGAATCCATGGATTCTTCACATCATCAGGCTCTTTGAAAAGGTCTTTACTCTCCATTTTAAATCAACTTTTCTTTTTTTGGAGGGCTTTTTAAAACGCAGCAAGACTTTAATAGGACTATTGCCTGTTTCATTAAAGAGTTACAGAAAATTGAAATGGCAGGTGTAATTTCTTGTTTTCTAAATATTTGACTATTTTTAGCATTTTTATGTATGTATAGCAAGAAAATTATGGTTTTTAATTATAAAAGCTAGCTATAGTTCAACTATGTAGTGTTGTGCCTAAAACAGTACAGTTAATTTTCAAGAAATACTTGACATTTGGCTGTAAAGCCAGCTGATGATTTGCATATAACTTTCTTGTATGAATCAAGGCACTGAAGTTCAAGAAGTTCTCCTTGCTGGGGTGGAGTGATGGTGGAATTACAGCACTCATTGCTGCTGCAAAGTACCCAAACCTTATCCACAAGTTGGTTGTCTGGGGAGCAAATGCCAGCGTTACTCAAGAGGATGTGAGAATTTACAATGGTATGTACAAACTGCATGTTGTATTCTAAATTAATTATTTTACTTTCTACTTGACCCAAGGATCTTAGTCTTGTATCAGCTAAGTGGAGACAGAGCTGAGGACAAAACAAACCTAAAGAGATGGGACAAAATTCACTGCATTGCTAGGTATAGAGATAGATTAAAGTTACAGTGAGAAACTCTCTGACAATTACCATAAGGGTAATATAATAGATTTTTTAACAAGCCCTTATCAACTTACTCTGATGAAGAGCAGAAGTTACAATAGCTTATCAGCAGTTTTCAGAAAGTCAAAGTTTTGTTGTTATAACAAATTTCTAAAAATAAATTCCAAATAATGCTATCAAACCCCAGGTTTGATTTCTTATCTCACATCTTGCACAACCTTTTTAAAACCAGGTCCACAGATATACTAGGCTAGCTCATTACAGCTTTTGCCTCCAGGGGCTATATAATATAGACAGTGAGAAAACAAGTTCATAACTTGCCTTTTAAGTTCAGGAAGCAACTGAATCATTCAAGTAAATGTCCCAAGGTGTTTTTACCATTTGCATTCCTTCAGAGTTAATTATTGTCATAAGAAAACCTTTGCAAAGTAAAGAAATATGGGATTTCTGATCCTTATTCCACTCATGTGAAATAGAATCTGAGGTCACTGCTCACTATAAAGAAAAATAGGAAGAAATGGCTGGTGAACTCAGAAAAGGGCCATATTTCCTGTTGAACATAGAAATGAAAAGAGTTAACCATGTTGCTCTCAACAAATGTAACCCAGTATAGTTTCATTTTAGTGACTGCAGTTTGATTTATACTAGCTGTGAAATCTCTCTGGCTTCAGCAAAATTACAAGTCTATATATTGCACATCTGTATTTACCTCACCTATACTAGAACTAAAAGTGGTAGCAGCAGTAGTAATATATATTTTTAGTTCTGAAAGCAAAATGCTTTTTAACTCTGTAAAATGCTTTATTTTTTTACATGTTTTTAGTTATGAATTTTTTGTTGTATAACTATGAAATGCTCGTCTTCTCCCTGCACAACAGACTAAAACACAAAAGAAAAATTTAAAAAAAAAAATCAACAAAAAAAGCACCCTATTTACATGGAGCACCCACTGCAATATTGGCCTTTGTCCTTTGTGAATTTTGCTTTCAACATCTCTCCCTGGCTGATAGAGCTCAGAGAGTATCACACAAGTCTTCTACAACTGGCTCATAGTGCATGTCAGCTGCAGTAGAGGGTTTGGCAGGAAGGAAAGGTGTTGATTTGGTATCCATGTCCTTTCAACATTGGCTTCTCCTTTCTCTTTTTAAATTAATGCCAGCCACAAGGGTAAAACAGTAGATTATATGGGGAACAGTTGTTAAGTAGCACCTAGCCTGGGGTGAGCAGACTCATTTCCAATCAGATGCTGTTATAAAATACTTCCAGTCACTGCTACCTTTGTCATTTGGCTGGACAGGTTCTCTTTGTTGATCAACACCTCACTCCTTTCTTCCCTTAATTCCCTTTTGAAACCAATTAAAACTTTTGCTAGTGGCATATTTTGCAGTTTGATGATTCAGTACTGTCCTGTTCTCTGCTGTGCCAACGTTGTTTCAGATTTTGTCTGTACAAAGCTGTACAGCTGGAGTGTAGTTTAGTGAAAATAACCCTTTTGAATACCTAGTTTGTGAGCAGTACTGAAAATTTTAGAGGAAAAAAAATAGAAAAATCTGATAAATAAATAACTAAAATGTCAGACTATTTGTACAGTTTTAGCCAGCCTGCCATGAGTCAGAGATCTCTACTGAGTCACTTGTTTTTGTGTAAAACTATGGCAAATGTACCATGATGTCAGCTTGCTGGAATGCCTTAGTAAGAGCTTCCTTCCTCTGAGAGCTAGTAGGAGCCATGGAAGAGCTTCCATCCATGAGTCCATGCAAAAAGCTAAAGGATATGAAAAAGAACTGCCAGGTCTAGCACACTGTTATGAAACAGTCCCATTTTTATACACAAGGTAGCCCTTGAACTTCTCTTGTGAAAGCCTTCCAGAAAGAACCATCAGAAGTTTTAGGACTAAGTCCTTTGAATATTATGGTTTTTCTGTTTTTCCTTGTGACCATAATAACAAGACATTCCTCTGTGGACTCAGAAGACCACAGCAGAGGTTGTACAACTGTCTTTTTTGCACTCTTTCCATACTATGAATTACTTAAAATATTCGTTGCATTTTTGAGTTTGAAATACTTATTTGCAGTCTTGTTTGAGAACTTCCCCATATTGGGTGTGGCTTGTACCTTTTTGCTGGAAAGGACATAACATATTTCAACTTCATTTTATGTAGGCATCCGAGATGTTTCAAAATGGAGTGAAAAGGTCAAGAAACCACTGGAAGAGCTGTATGGACATAAGTACTTTGCAGAAACCTGTGAGGCTTGGGTAGATGGAATATCGCGCTTTGCTGAAAATTCAGATGGTAAGGCTTTCACAATGTTGAACTGAGGCAATTAGAGTAGCAGGCAGTTCTGGATTTAAAAAAATCTAACAGTACTTCTGGCAGCCAGTAAAGGAAGGACTCTGCATATGGCATTAAAAGCTGGGTCTGACTCACACTTAGGAATAACACAATTACTCTGTAGATGGTTCACAGAACCAGAAAGGTATGGGAGGAAAACATTTCTGGAAAACATTAGCTGATGAGGCTCTCCTCTCCTTCCACCACAAAACTGCATTATTAAGTCATTGCTTTTGTGCAGACTAAATAGGAAGGATTCTGCTCAGGCAGAATCTTTCTCTTCTGTTCTGTCTCTGTGTCAAAGGATTATCTCTTGGTGACATAGTTAAGAGCTACCAAAAGTAAGGCATGCTCTTTCCACTTCTTGCAAAACAGAGCTGAAGAACTCTTTCAAACCTCGTAGCATGTGAATTAAAAAATAAGGGACTTCAGATTTTGAGAACTCAGAATTTAAAAAGCACATTTTAAAAACGCTATTGAAGCAGCTCAGGTGTTTAAAACAAAAACAAAACTACACAATATAATTGTTTATCCCTGAAGATTTCTGCAATTACTCTTCATAGACCTTTTCAGCCAAGGATATTATGACTAATAATCTGAGGTTCTATTTTGATTCAGAGAGAATTTGCTTTTAATTTGCCTAAAGCAGTAATACATAATGTATAAAAAAAGGAGTTTGTAACTCTTATACATATTTTCCTGTAGCTCTCATAATGAAAGCTAGAAGGTAATGTACATTAACAGGCAGCAGGTTCTACAAGGAAAACATTCCTTCCTGTCATATTTTTTCCATAAATTTTTGTATAGGATCAACACAGGACTAGGATTTCTTCCAGTAAAGTGATGTAACAAATTAGGTTCCAATTTTATTTTACCTTTTGTGGAATATCAGTAAAACTATTTTTTTCTGAAGTGCAAAGCCCAGGCTGGTGAATTTGTGGCTGAGACATCTCTTCACTGCCTGCACATGCCTCAGACACTGAGGTAAAGTGACTGTGAAAAAGAAGCCACCAAGAAACATGTAACAAGGAGCTGAATTACCTAGATGCTGAAACTGGGTCAGATATTGGGAGAAGCCTAATGTTTGCTGCAAGAGTTGAGCAGCTATCAGACTGTAGGTTTTTTTCCAGGGGAAAACCAGTTTTCCAACTTAGATTTACAAAGAGGCCACCTTGCAATTAAACTTAAGACACTGCAACAAAGGCACAGATACAGCAGATATAAGAAAAGGTGTTAACAAAACCCATCAGAGATAAAAAGAGAACAGAAAACCAATGTTGGTCAAAAACTCAAGTTCTTTTTAACTAGACTATTTTCCCTGAACGAGACAGCTTTTAGTGTGTAATACCATAAGAAATTAACTTTTAAAAGGAGCCAACACTTAATGAAACTGAGTAAGTTGCATAAAGTTGCAACATCCAAGATTCTTCTTGCTGTTCCATGCTTTTAAAATAAATACAATTTAGTGGTTATTGAACAATATAGTTTTAGTACTGAAAACTGGGAAATAATAGTTTGACTGCCAACTATGTTCCTAGATAAATAACCTAAATTTACTTGGTGCTTGTTCTGAAAAATAGTCAACTTTTCTGCAGGTGTTAGAGGACTGTGGGTAAAATGTTCTAAATGAAAATATTTAACCAGTAGAACTGCAAACAAAGGCTGCATAAATAACCAAACTATTGAAAAAACTGTGAAACAGCCTCTGACTTTAGAGCTAAGGAAAGTGTGCACGTATGAGCATTAATCTTACAGCTGTTGGTAGCTCCAAGGTGACAACTACAAGTAGACAAAGTTAGCTCAATGAAAAATGGAGTATAAAGCCCATTGAGGATGTTTTGCCCAAAGATTCCTTTTCAAGAACATGGGAATTTAAACAAAGAGTTCAGAAACTGGGTTACTAATAAATATGGAAGAAAAGGGGAGAAAATTCAGAAAAGTCTCTAAGTAAAACCATTAAAATTACTTCTAATGAGATTAATGATTAGAAAACATAAAATTATGAATGGGCAGGGAAAATAACTTTTGAATAGCTTTAGTGCAATGCATATCAAATGGTTATGCATTTGTACTGGGTTTGCATGGCCAGGTTTTGGCACCAGGGGGGTTGCAGGGTGCCTAGAAGCTTCCTCGTGTCTGGCCAAACCAATGCCAGCCTGGTCCAACATGAACATATCACTGGCCAAGCCAGTCAGTGATGGCAGTAATACCTCTGTGAAAACATATTTAAAAAGGAAGAAGTAGTTACTGCACAGATTTTACTGCAGACAGAGAAGAGCAGAGTGAGAATATGTGAGAGGAGCAGCTATGCAGCCACCAAGGTCAGTGAAGAAGGAAGGGAAGGAGGTGCTCCAGGTGCTCGAGCTGAGATTTCCCTGCAGCCCACGGTGCAGACCCTGGTGAGGCAGCTGTGCCCCTGCAGCCCATGGAGGTCCACAGGGATGTATGGATCCACCTGCAGCTCTTGGATGAGCCCACCCCAGAGCAGGTATATGCCCAAGAGAGGGCTGTGTACCTGTGGGAAATCCATGCTGGAGCAGGCTCCTGCTGGGACCTGCAGAGAGAGAGAGGAGCCCACACTGGAGCAGGTTTCCTGGTAGGACTTGTGACCCAGTGGGGGACTCATGCTGGAGCAGGCTGTGCCTGAAGGACTGCATCCTGTGGAAAGATGACTCACCTTGCAGCAGTTTGTGGGGAACCACTGTTTGTGGGATGGATTTATGTTGAAGTTCATGGAGAACTGTTTCCTGTGGGAGGGACCCCATACTGGAGCAGTGGAAGGACTCCCTGAGCAGCAGCAGGAGCAAACTGTGATGAACTGACCACAACTCCCACTCCCATCTCCCTGCACCACAGGGGGACAGGAGGTAGAACCCAGGAAGAAGCTTCTAAGATTTATTTTACTTCTCATTATCTTGCTCAAATTTTGTTAGTAATAAATTCAGTTATTATCCCCGAGCTGAGTCTGTTTTGCCTGTGATGGTATTCATGATGGTATTCAGTGAGTGCTCTCTCCTGGTCCTTAACTCGGGAAGCTTTCATTCTGTTTTCTCTCCCCTGTCCACTTGTGGAGGGGAGTGATGGAGAGGCTTAGGTAGTTGCTTGGCATCCAGCCGGGGTCAGTCCATTAGAACATTGCAGACAGCAATGGGCCTGGGAGGTGCAACAGGTATGAGTACAGTCTAAGCTAATTTGTTCCAAAAAAGTAGCAAATCTTGTAACCTGACAACTGATGTAACAAAATGCATCTCAACGTGAGGGCCAAAGACTGAGGCTGAAAAGAACAAAGCCAGGAATGAGATTAATGTATTGGCTTTGAAGAGTCAAAGGGAACCTGGGGAAAATGTGGAACAGAAGTACTTCATTCTCTGTATCCTTTTGTGCTAGTATCCATTAATGGAGCAAATTGCAGTGAAGTAAATTTTTGGAGAAAGAAATGTTAATTATAGTCCTGCTTACGTAGTTCTGTAGCTTAATCACACACAGTCCACAAGGAGAGGTAATAGCTAGAACCCAATGGAGTTCAGAGCCCTTTATGGAAGCAGTTTCATCTTTCATACAATTTTAAACCAAAGTGTGACCTTCTTTTGTTTTCTCCCTAGGTAATATCTGCCAACAGTTGCTGCCAGATATTAAATGTCCCACATTTATAATTCATGGTGAGAAAGACCCTTTGGTCCCACAAGCTCATGCAGAATACATTCATAAGCACATCAAAGGCTCTCGGTAAGTTAAATGATGGAATTTTTATAAACCATTGTTGAAGGAATGAACTAGTTCAAACTCACTGTTAAAAAAAATAGTATTTGGACAAGTTGTCTCTGTCACACAGAGAGCTATTCTAAACTTCCCTAGCAAGTTACAATGCAAATAGGGCAGCTGGACTTTTCTTGCAATATAAAAAGTACAGTATTTTAATAAGCTCCTTCCTAAAGCCCTCTGAGAGAAACCAAGTAAGTTCCTTTTCCTCTTTCCACTACACAAACAGAACTACTACTCCCTAGGCTTTATCAAAGCAAGCAAAGATGTTTGTTATGACCATTGCATTCTTTTTGCTGTAAGAGACCTCATTTATGTCCCATTCAGTAGAACAGGGAATTTAGATGCTATGAATGGAGAGAGATTCCCAGTTATTAGAGACAGAAACACAGTTTACTTCTGTTTGCTCTGCCCTAATAGTGTGAACAATCTCAAAGATTCTGTTTCCACCTGTCCCATGAATTTTCAATGTTTTTAAGAAAAGCAGAATGAGAAAAAAAATGTACAGGGGTGCTCAGAAACATTACTATATAAACAAGAAAAATATCATGAAAAATCTGCTTCATGTGTGTTGTGGTTTAACCCCAGATGGCAACTCAGTACTACTCACTCCCCCACTCATGGGATCAGGGACAGAATCAGATGAGTAAAAATGGGGGAAAAAATCCTCATGTGTTGAGATAAAGACAGATTAATAGCTAAAGCAAAATCTACAAATGCCAGCAAAGTAAAACAAGGACTTAACTCACTCCTCCCACTGGCAGGCAGGCTGTTCAGCCATCCCCAGGAAAGCCAGGCTCCATCACACATAGCAGTTACTTGGGAAGACAAATGTCATCCCTCCAAACATCCCCCTTCCTTCTTTCCCCAGCTCTGCATGCTCAGCATGATGCCATATGGTATGGAATATTCCTTTGGTCAGTTGGGGTCAGCTGTCCCAGCTCTGTCCCCTCCCAACTCCTTGTGCACCCCCAGTCCCCTCCCTAGTGGGGCAGTACAAGAAGCCGAGAAGGCCTTGATACTGTGCAAGCCCTGCTCAGCAATAACAGAAACACCTCTGTATTATCAACACTGTTTTCAGCACAAGTCTAAAACACAGCCCCATACCAGCTGCTGTGAAGAAAATTGACTCTATCCCAGCCATAACCAGCACAACTTGAAAATTCCAGAAAGGCTTCCTATAAAAAAATTTTTACCAGGATTTTCAGCTGGGATTTTACCAGCTGAATTTTCTTCATGAATTTGCACACAAATGCAAGCATTCTATTACTACTTAATAACAGACTAAGTGATGATTAACACTGTAGAACAGAAGTAGTGAGGGGAAAGAAAAGCATTTTTATGAATGCAAAGTGTAGGGAACTGTTTTGCTGGTGTCATCTCAGTGCAAAAATGAATGATATGTCAAAATCAGCCCTGCTGATCATAGTAATGCATTCTGCTACAGGAAAGATGAGAACAAGAGATCTTGCCAACAATCACGTGCAGGTATTTTATTTTATGTCTGCTGGTTTGTCACTCCTACATGCCCTGTTCAGAACAGCTATCATCCTGCTTGGTTTCACTGAGCTCCAAAGTACGCCAGATGCTGACTAAGGCAAATTATCCCAAGAAAACAGACAAGAATCTGATAGCTTCTTTTTGGAAGACAAGTCAAAGAGGAAACACTGTTAGAAATTCCCATCCAATAAAATATAAAACCGTGATTCTTTCCATGTCTTTGTGCTGAAGTGCTCCCCTGTATGCTTATTTGTCAGAAAAGAAACCAGACTAATAGTGTTCTCAGAAATCAATGCTTGGGCACATGGGCACTATTTTTCCCTGGTTGCATTGGAAATGCATTTTCCAAAAAAACATTTTCCATTGTGAAGCAGAAAGGAAAGCTTATATTCAATATGCTTTCAGTAACACATGCTTCTGCCATCAGTTTTTCTTGCCTCGATTTTTATCTAGTAGTAAAGTGGAAAAATCTTCTGATTATAGTGCAGATACATTGCTGGTTTCTCTCATGGTGAAAGATTGTGCCATCATTTGGCATTTGCATGGTATGGCTGGAGTTTGATTGCATGACAGTAATAGGAAACATGAATGGCAATAGGAAATAGCATGCCCAGTGCTTTAGTTTGTGCATCTGTGTGCTGCTTACCTTTCAAGAAACACACAATGAAATTCAGACAGAATTCACTAGAAAAGCTGGGTATGTTCACATGATACTGCTATTTCTCCAAAACAAAACAGGACTTGTCACCACCAAAAGGGGGTCGATCCCTCTTGCTATAGTGGGACTCTTGACATGAAGGCAACATAGTATCAGTCAAAATTGTTTTAGCTCTATAGGAACTGCTTAGTATGTGGTAGAACAAAACAACTTAAAGAATATACCCCCTCCATATAAAGAAGTGTACATCCCTGATGTATGAAGTTTGTCTCGGATAGAAAGCAAAAGTAAGTAGAATTTTAGGCATGTCAAACTCATACTTGTATTATAAAAATTTAACCTTATTCACAGGTACTACTTCTAAGCTTTTGGTATAGCCAAAGAAGTTACGACTTTTTTATTTTAATGGATGAATGGTTTTAGTTTTGGATTGTCTTTTTGCAGGAAGATTAGACAAAGTACAAATACTAACCAAGTTTGGGTAATGACAAGAACTCTACGTTTCACTGCCCAGCAGAACTACTGTTCTCTGAAAGAGGCAAAAGTGCTCAGTTACTTTACATACCTTTCAAAGATGCATCTTACATAAGTTTTGGAACTTATCTTCTCTGAAAATCACCAGAAAGATTTCTAGAAACTGGGTCTAGGACACAAAAATTTGGTTTAGGCATATTTTATCCTTCCCAGAGTGGGACAAGTAGTGTGCTTGCTGTTCCAACTGTTGCTGTGGTTCACATTCCAACCACATACATAAGGACAATACTTAAAATAAGAGTTACTACAATTCCTTACTGGGTAACCAAGAGCAAGGAAAATCCAACAAGCATTTTAATTACCTATACTCACAGAATAAAATGTATAATTAATGGGGGGTTTTTTTCTCATTTAAGGTTGCTTCTGATGCCAGAAGGAAAGCATAATTTACACCTGCGTTTTGCAAAGGACTTCAACAGAGAAGTGGAAAATTTCCTACGCTGACATGAACTGTAAAACAAGTCAGAGGTGGTTAGCCTTTCCTTGTTTAGGAATTTTGGTTGGCTTTCCATTTTCAGTGGAGTTCTAGGTAGGTTTGAGTCGTGTAAGAAAAAGATTAAACATATTTGCATGAGAAGCATATGTCTTAAGAACACGTAAGCCTCAGCAATCAGAGCATACCACTGCAGTGCAAGATTTCTGACATGTCTTTAAACTTACTTGTTGCCACCCAGGCTGAACAGCTGTTCTTTGTCCAATTGAGGTGTTAAGAAAGACAGAAACCATGATCTTGAATACATGCCTTTATGTGCTCTTAATATTAAAGGACAAAAAACATTGTAAGAATTAGGATTCAGAACTGTTACATTGAGAAATCTGGCAAAGTCACAAAAGCTGAGAGGATAATTGGGTACATAGTTTCTAAAAAACATGCTTCACCACCACTATCAGAAGTCATTCAGATGCATGCCTGCTTTACAGAAATTCCTTTGATACCAGGTGGCTTAAGCCTCATCCTCCTCTCCTTCCTCTTCAAACTCGCCCTGCTCGTCAGCAGTGGCATCCTGGTATTGCTGGTATTCAGAGACCAGGTCGTTCATGTTGCTCTCGGCCTCCGTGAACTCCATTTCATCCATGCCCTCGCCGGTGTACCAGTGCAAGAAGGCCTTGCGCCGGAACATGGCCGTGAACTGCTCCGAGATCCTCTTGAAGAGCTCCTGGATGGCCGTGCTGTTGCCGATGAAGGTGGCCGACATCTTGAGGCCGCGCGGGGGGATGTCGCAGACGGCCGTCTTGACGTTGTTGGGGATCCACTCCACAAAGTAGCTGCTGTTCTTGTTCTGCACGTTGAGCATCTGCTCGTCCACCTCCTTCATGGACATGCGGCCCCGGAAGATGGCGGCCACCGTCAGGTAGCGGCCGTGGCGGGGGTCGCAGGCGGCCATCATGTTCTTGGAGTCGAACATCTGCTGCGTCAGCTCGGGCACCGTCAGGGCGCGGTACTGCTGGCTGCCGCGGCTGGTCAGCGGGGCGAAGCCCGGCATGAAGAAGTGCAGCCGCGGGAAAGGCACCATGTTGACCGCCAGCTTGCGCAGGTCGGCGTTCAGCTGGCCGGGGAAGCGAAGGCAGGTGGTCACGCCGCTCATGGTGGCCGACACCAGGTGGTTGAGGTCCCCGTAGGTGGGAGTGGTCAGCTTCAGGGTGCGGAAGCAAATGTCATACAGGGCCTCGTTGTCAATGCAGTAGGTCTCGTCCGTGTTCTCCACCAGCTGGTGCACAGAGAGGGTGGCGTTGTAGGGCTCCACCACCGTGTCCGACACCTTGGGCGAGGGCATCACGCTGAAGGTGTTCATGATGCGGTCGGGGTACTCCTCCCGGATCTTGCTGATCAGGAGGGTGCCCATGCCAGAGCCCGTGCCTCCGCCCAGCGAGTGGGTCAGCTGGAAGCCCTGGAGGCAGTCACAGCTCTCCGACTCCTTCCTCACCACGTCCAGCACGGAGTCCACCAGCTCGGCGCCTTCCGTGTAGTGCCCCTTGGCCCAGTTGTTGCCGGCCCCGCTCTGACCTGCGGGGCGGACAGACCACAAGCCAGGTGCCACATTAGCGCCCCAGGGACAAACACAGGCGATGCCACCGCCCCTTCCCTCTGGGCTCCTCCCCCCTCTGCCACCCCCGCTCTGCCATGGGGATTCAGGCTCCCCAGGGTCGCTTGCATGCCCGCTCCAAGCCTCTTCTGTGTGGAGTTCTGGGCACTCCTCCGTGCCACAGTCACTCACCAAAGACAAAGTTGTCGGGACGGAAGATCTGTCCAAAGGGGCCGGAGCGCACGGAGTCCATGGTGCCGGGTTCCAGGTCCACGAGGATGGCACGGGGCACATACTTGTTACCTGTGGGAGGAACCGGCAGCAGCGTTACAGCCCCGCAGCCGGCAGCCAGTGTCACAGGAGCCCTGCTGTGCTCCCTTCCACCTCCCTGCATTTCTCTGGAGAGGCACTGTCACAATCAAGACTACCGTGTTATCAGAGCCTTTCTGAGAACAAAGGTCTCTTAGAGGATTCACTGGCAGATGACAGCCCTTGTTCAGGGATATTTCCAGCCTCAATGAACTGTCATGGCTGCCCCATTTATTTGAGGACATCTGAGCAAGCAGGCACTTACCAGCAGCTTCATTGTAGTAGACGTTGATCCTCTCCAGCTGCAGCTCACTGTCCCCGTGGTAACTGCCCGTGGGATCAATGCCGTGCTCATCGCTGATGACCTCCCAGAACTAGAGGAAATTTTTGAAAAATGGCAATTATCCATTTCCAGTGCCAGTGGAAACAGCTGGCCAGTGCCAATCACACACCCCCGGTGCAGCCCATGCATTCCGCGGCCCTGACCACTCCCTTGCATGGCAGAGCAGCTGCCGGGTGGGAAGGTGAGTCAGTGCACAAGGGCTTCGCTGGCCGCAGCAGCTGAACTAGCAGGAGACTGACGAGCAGCCATAGCACTGAAGTGCGAGTTAATTCCTTTGTAGCTTGTATGCAAAGGGTAACCATCTCTGGTTATATCAATTTGGCGTCCTCCCATTGTCTAGCGTTGGCTTAAGACCCTGTAGCCACTACAAGATGGCAACACCTGCACACGTTCAGTGGTGACGGTGTGTGGCACAAACACCTCCCGTTCCCTCCCTCGGCAGCTGGCGCCGCGGCCACAGAGGGGCGAGGCAGCGCGGGATGGCCGCGGCTGCCTGCGGGAAGGCCGGGCACGCCGGACGGGAGCGCGGGCATATTCCTGCCCCGCCCAGCCCCGCGGCAGGGACGGGGGGCACAGGGGCAGGAGCTACGACGCCTCAGCAAACCCCGGGTCGCTTTTCACTTCGGGACGGGCTGTGCGCCACCCGAGGGGCGCGACCTGCGGGAGCGCCCCGCTTCCGCGCCCGTCCGTACCTTGGCGCCAATCTGGTTTCCGCACTGCCCGGCCTGGATGTGCACGATCTCACGCATGGTGCCGGTCTCCGAAGCTGCCCTGCTGCTGCTGCTACCGCCTCCTTCGCCGCCGCTCCCGCACTCGCAGCTGCGGCAGCCGCGCCCCTCGCTGCCCCTTAAATCGGGCGCCGCGCCCCGCCCCGCCGGTGACGTGCGGCGGGAATGGCGCGGTGCGGGGCGGGCCCGGGCATTGTCTCCCGCGCCCCGCTCGGGCTCCGCGTCCGGGTCTGGTCCGGCCTGGGAGGGGCAGGCTGCCGGCCTCTCCGCATGATGAACGCCGCTGGCTTGGGGTGCCCGGGGGACTT
>VZRH01003526.1:76443-89654 GCA_013397555.1 Urocynchramus pylzowi
GGAGACTCCCTCCCCCGTGGAGGCACCGCGCACCCGCCGGCATCACCAGGCGCCCGTGGGTGCCGCCCGTCTGCCCGCACAAGCCCGCACGGGCAATCAGAAGCCCCGCGCCCTGACCCGGTTTGTCTACCCCCGCCACGACGCGGGTGGGCTTCCCTCCAGCACGGGCTGATCCTGTCCGCCAGCCCTGCCTGCCCGCGGGCGGTCCCCGCCTGCCTCGCCTCGGTGCCGAGCTCGGCTTCTCTTTCTATGCCTAAAAAGGTCGGATTCGGTCCGGAGCTGAGCCGGGAGCCGCTCTCCAGCCGAGCGCCCTGCTCCGCGCTGTCCCCCGTCCGGCCGCAGCCACCGGAGACCCGCAAGCAGACAATAGCGCGGGTGCTGCTGCACGGGGCCGGGGGCTTCAGGGGGGTGGTTCCCTCAGCGCTGCAGCGAGCGGGTCTCGCTCTTCGCCGCTTCGCTGCGGATTTACAGATGCTGAGGGATGGAGAAAGGAAGAGTGGGGGGAGCAGGAGAGAGTTGAACATGTGGTCCCCAGAGATGGTTTCTTGTGCCTCACTATATTTTGGAGCAGCCCAGTGTGTCACCGCGGGCATTGCCGAGGTGGCGGGGAGGGCCGCGGCAGCGGGCAGGGCAGGGCACTTGCCCGCGCCGCCGGAGGAGGAGGAGGTCAAGGGGAGGAAGAGCACGGGCAGGGCGGCACGGTTCCCGCCGTGCCCGGTGCCCTTCGGGGCGGTCAGCCTGGCGTGGCGGCTCCTCCTCGGCATCGCCTGATTCTCACCGCGGTCTCGGTGTGCGTGTGCAGCGGAGGGAGGGTGCGGCTCCCTCGGGAGGCTGCTCCCAGCCACCGATAGCCAGGCAGGCTCCCCGTAGCCAGCGCCGGGGGGGGCTCCACTAAACCCTGTTTTAGTGACCCTCCAGATGTACTTTATCTATTCTACACTTCAGCTACTCTAGAGGTGCAGATTAAAGCACATCACCATTTTCAACCCATATTTCTTCAATATCTTCCTTCTTCTTTCTCTCTCCTTTGTTCTATACACGTGCCGATGTCCCTAATCTCTCAAACCTGGTTTATGCAGATCGATAACCTTGCCTGTGGATTACTCCGGATCTGATTTTACCTACTTCCAAGGCAATCCTCAGCACAACCCGGTTTCCTCTGATTGGTATGCCAACGCATCCACACCTTTCTTTTGTTTGCCTTACGGTGAGAAGGCATCCCATCTCCAAAAGGCATGCTAGAAAATACAGCCTCACGTTTGTCTCTTCAGTAGTGATTCTGAGAAAAATTAATCCGATCATTTGCAGTCCCTGTGGAATCTGTTTTTACTGGCCTAAGCCAGGAACAATTTAATTATTTGGTTGACTACGCTTCACAAACAATGTGTAGCTGTAATTCCAAGCGAACATTTTTTTGTGGCGTGCTAACTGCATAATCAACATCCTCATCTATAATTATTTGTTCAAGAACAGCTTGCAGATTAGCAGCTCCAGGGGACCACTGACCGCTCCAGGTAATGATTCAAAGTAATGCCAGTCTTTCCCATGGCTGCGGTGGGTGTGTTCCTGAAAACCTGTCACAGCAAAACGGGGTGACAGCAGAGCTGGTGCAAAATACAGGTACTGTGACTCTTTGCTACTATTATTTCCAAGTATCCTGCTTGTTGTACACTGCATATTAGTTTTTTACGAGGAGAATAACTGACATTTCAGTGTGAAGGGGAGTAGCTGATTTTACACATCCTCCATACCTACGCTAAGCTCATTCCTAACAGCTTGAGGCTTCAAAGGAAGCCATTTTAAAATCCAATTCAAGGAAAACAGATTATTAACAGTGGAGGAAAGAAACCCACCCCAACAGCTTTGCCTTAAAATAAACTAATACACCTCTTTGAAACAGGGGGGATTCAAGTATATCTACTGTATAGAATTTGTTGAGACTGTAAGAAAAATAAAATAGGTGAAATATTTCTTTTTAAAATAAATAGCTGCTTTTCAGAGGGATGAGAGAGAAAACCCAGGTCTAGCTTTTCTGCAGCCCCTAGACCAGACTCCTTAGAGGTGAATGGCAGCCGTTCAAATCCCTTCAGGAGACTTCAGACAAAGTCCATTTTAATTCTGAGGTGAGTTTTAGGGAAGGAGGGTTCCTCAAAGGTTCCGCAGAGCTTGTTGTGAATTACTTGCAGGGAAATGAAGTGTTCAGCAGTTGGCTGCCCGTGCCTCTCTCCCCCCTCTCTGGACCTGCTGTGTCTGTCAGCGCAGCCCCTGCCCCAGCCCCGGGGCCGGCCCTGGCCGGGCTCCTCCATCCCCATCTCCCCGGCAACCGCCCCCCCGCCCGGCAGAAACGAGCTGCACACACATACAAAAAAAAAAAAAAGAAAAAAGAACAACAACAAAAAAAGAGCCTGCAACATTTTCACTCGCCAGGCTCATTTCCCATGGTGTAAAAGCACTGTGGGTAGGGGACTGCAGAAACGGCACCAGGGCGGATGCAATGCCAGCTTGCAAGGTTGTTCACCGTCGCTCTCGATATTAGAGAGAAGGAATAACACAATCACAGTCGAGAGTTTGTTTAAAGAAACTCAGAGGATTAACCCAGTTTTATCTAACATGTCCTCTCCACTCTCCCTTTTGTGGTTCCCATCCTCCCACTGCGAGTTTGGGTGTGATCACCATCAGAGCCTCTGTCTTATGCTATTGAAGTGAGCACTGATGAAAGAAAGTCCTGGTTTCCTTGCTGGATACAGAAGGTTGCAAAAGTCAGCTAACAAAAGCCCAAGGGAAAGACTTAGTCATTTTAATTTATAATAGAAAATATGTGCTTTTGTGGGATGTGCTGCAGCATAGTTTGTGGGTCATTAAAAAGTTTTTTTCTAAAAAGAAACTTGGACCTGTCCCATGGTTCAGCATCACATTTCATGGAGATCCCACTTCTTGTCTGTGGTTCCTCTCAGAAGGATGGAAATTCCTTACAGACCTTGAAGTTATGCCCAAACCCTCAAGAGAGGCACCTAGACCTTCTGTATATTGAGGGAAAGGATGCTGTATTATACAAACTCTCATGAGTTGAGGTCTTAGACCACAGACCAGGCTGGACCTCTAGGGTGCCTCATTAGGTCATTCAGGGCAAACCAACATTTTGCTCCTCAGCATGAATCTTTATAACTCAGCAGAGGGTCACTGAGGGGCGGGCTGGGAGGACCCTGGGTACATTTGAGAGGAACTCAGAGTCGTGCAGGTGGAGAAGGAACATTTTGGAAACATAATTTTGTTGAGCATCTCCGTTTCTATGTGTCTTCTCGGTTTTGCATACAGGTTGCTTGCAGTCTGTGTCAGTGGCTGGAGCCACCTGTGCCAGCTGCTGGGAAAGGACAAGGCTGTGGCCACAGCTGTGTGCTGTGACCCTCATTATCCTTGCTCCCAACAAAACCCCTGGCTGTAACATAGCCCAACTGCACCGCCCAGACCCAAATTCCTGAGAAAATTGCTAAGCTGTGGGAAAGCCAGCAGCAGAGCCCCCTGCCTTAACAAGAGAAGGTACAAATGCAGGCAGAGAGATTATAGGAACATGATCATCAGTGGCTGAAGGACAGGGTAGAATCAACACCAGCATGGAAAGCTGTGAGGCTCTAAAGGAAGAAAACAGAGAGGCAGCAGAAAACTGCAATGCATCAACACCGAGGGTGCGTTCATGGGAGCAGCAAAGTCCAGCCCTCCTGCCTCTGCCTGCAGCTGCCCGGCCAGCACACCAGAGTCTGTCTCTGCCTATCAGTGCAATGCTTAAACCCCACAGCTCATCAAGGCCAAGCTGCCTTCAGGCCTCAGTACCCAGGGTTAATGCCAATGTGTCCCGATGAGACAGGCACAGGGTGATCCAGGACTGGAGAGTGAGGGGTGGTTACACTGTTGACAGTGGTCCCACACCATCCTGTCTGCAGGGTGGGCTCTGGTCACCCAACAAGCCCCAGAGGGTGAGGACTGGGCCACAGTCCTGCTGTATTCATAGCCCCCATGTCCTCCAGGGAACCCCCCAGCGTAGCAGGATCACCCTACACTGCTGCCACACTTGCCAGCGGGGCCCAGGGCCAGGGCAGCTGCCCCATGGCCCCTGTCAGTGCTGCCCATCCTGGACCATCCCTGGCCTCATCCCTGTTGAGGCCAGGATCTTCTGGTGCATCCTCCCCACAATGGGCTTCAGCCAGATAGAAAGATAATTTTTTTCTCTTTTACTGCTGCTACAAGTCATTGTTCCTAGCAAATAGTTAAAACTCTGTGACTGTTTAATTTTTTCTGAGAGCACCTGTGAGCTCACCAGTTCCTCTTACAGAACGTAAGGATGGCTTTCACAAAACAAAAGCTGGAGCAAGGCTGTTAGACACTCAGTACTCTCAGAAAGGAAACCCCCTAGCCTCAGCTTAAGGACTCTCACTGCAGCACTTTGTCAGCAAAAATTACAGCAGTAAGAAGCCCCAAAGGAGGCTCTAAAGGACATTGAAGGCCCACATGACACCTTTCATGTGCATAGTGCCACATATTGTGCACTTGGGTTCTCACAGCACATAATGGACTTGTGTCAGTGTTATTTCCACACTAAGGCTGGTGGGTATGCCCCCATATAAGCAAATTACAATATTAATAATAATAGTTCAAGCATCTATAAAGTCTTCAAGAATATATAATATGTGGGAATATGAACTACGGAAGTGCAAAAGAGAGATGAAAGATGGTTTCTCTAATTAGGAAATTACTAGATGGCGAGAAGCAAAGAGCAGGTAAGAAGAGGCAAAGGGCAGTTTGCCTACTACTGGGTGAGAGTGTTGATGAGAAATTGATCTGCTCTCTAATAAATCCGCTTGCCTGGCCCCAAACGTGGCAAGATGTTGAATGGACGCTGGGGTCCCTGAACCAATGATGGGAAAGCATTTTGATTCCTGTGTGCTCTGCTTGCCAGGCATAAATATTAATAAGGTTCCAGCCTCAGTACTGTTGCTGATGCAGCTGTTTCTACATTCATGTGGAACAAATTCAGTAAATGCAAAAGAGCAAGGCATGAAAGAAAATATTCACTTGCTTGTCTGAGTTATTCTTGAAATCTGGTCTTGTTCCTTTCTTTCATAAGCAGGATTTTTTGGGGGGTGTGTGTGTGTATACTCGGGGAAGTAAAATGGAACAAATTTTCACAGTTTGAGGATCTTGTTGCAAATGGCAGTGTCAGAGAGTAGAAACGCTGGCAAGACCCTCATTTGCAGCCATCAGGTCAGAATCTGGAACCGCAGCGCTACAGGAGCCACATGCTCAGCAAATACTCCTTTTTTGTTTCCACCCTCCTCGGTTAAAAAAAACAATTTCTTTCCACCCCAGAGACTCATCCTTGAAACCCCGATAGCAACACGCTGCCCTGCATCAGTACTAAGTCTAATTTCTACTGAATCCGTTGCCTCCCTCGACCAGCTCGGATTTGGTATGTTAGGGAAGCAGGAGCCTTTGTAACCGGTTTGAACAAAGAAATTTTTTTCAAGGTCTTCTGCCACCACCCTGCTCTCTCCTCCCTGCAGTTACATTGCGGCTGGCAGCGCTGCTTGCTGTAGGAAAGAGTGTGCTTGTCAACTCGTTAACACTTTCTTTTTCCATTTGCTAAAGGCACGATCGTGCAAATTAATCGTAAAGACCTTATCGAGCAGCTGCGTTGGCCTCTCAGGTGCCTCTGATAAGCATTTTCAAAAGAGTGGAAAGAAAAGAAATATGATTTTGAAGGCTGAAAAAGACTGGTCCCCAGATCACTCATATGTCTATTAAATATCTGTCTTACTGGCAAAGAAAATGACGGAGAGATTTCTCTCTCCCCGGCACCAGTTGCCGTCCCGTGTTGGGCTGGAGGGAGATGATCTGGGTGTGAGGAGCTCGCAGCTGAGAAAAGCAGGGTTTGGGGAGCTGTGCAGGGCTGTGCCGTGCTGTCAGTGCAGCAGTACAGCCGTTCTCCTGATGGCAGGATTTACACAAAGGCTTTGATCGTCTGGTTCATTAAAGCTGGAAGCATCCTCACTAAGACAGAACCAAGAGCACAGCTGAAAGCACCATTTCCACCCCTTCCTTCCCCTTGTGCTTTAAGGAATCCCAGCGCTGGAGCGGCAGTGATGAGGAAAAGGCGGCAAAATTGGGGTGTGGTGACAGAGGACCACCGCGTCAGCGCTGACATTGTCACTCGGGGACATCCGTGTGGGTGACTGATAGGCACTCGTGGGGGAGCGTCGACCTGTGCCCACAGAGCTGCCTGGGCTTTATGGGCTGAGGCCTCACCTTGGCACAGGTGGGGATGCAGGTAGGTAGGCAAACCATCCAGCACTACCTCTGAGCACACACTGCAGCATTTCACACAGTGGCTAAGTGAGGTTCATCATTACAAGGTTTATCTTCTGCTCACAGGAGCAGGTATGTTTTCAATTGAATAGTGTAGAGGCTGGCTCAGATTCTGAATGCATTAAAAAGAGATGTCTCTTCCAAATGGCATGAATTCCTTTGTCCCGCTCTCTCCTCCCATTTTCCCATTTACACGGGTCTTCACAGGATTTAGGGATACTTTTCACCAATTTGTATTTGCCTCATGAAAAACCATTTAATTTCATGTACACAAATCTTTCAATCCTGAGGAAGGCGACCATCCACCCCAGAACACTGTAATAGCAGCAACAGTGCCTGGCACCAGCTTTTTCAAACACAAAAGCAGAAAAGGGAGATAATTTCTCATGCTTTCTGAGAGGCAGCAAGAAGGATATTTTTCAGCTGCTGTTCAAGGTGGGACACAGACTTTTGAAGATGCAGTTTCAGCCTCTTGGGATCATACTTTGAAAATGCAGTAAAGGGACTGATAACATTTGCTTAGGGTGATGTGTTCTGACAGCCAAACTATTCTATCTGTTCTGTTGTCATGCAAATAGGGAACACCCCCATCTTTGGCTACTAGCGTGAATTATTATTTTAAATGTTTTTTAACTCAGGAATTTGGAAACAGATCACTGAAGTGATGTTTGCAAAAGTTATGTCCAGTGTAATCACCAATAACATCAGATATACTGAAGAGGTGTCAAACAGTAGCTGTTTGACATACTTGTGCTAGGAAATAAAATACACACCAGATCTAAATAATAATTTTCGAGAACTGTACCAGGAACGTGGAGATCCTGGCCAAAGCAGCCATATCCTTATGGAACAGGTGACATTTGCTGCTATCTAGTAATGTACAAATTACTATTAATCTATTGTTTGAGATATTTACTCCTTCTGCTAAACCACTGCGTTCAACAGAGCAGGAAGGAAAAGCCAAGAGAAAAAACTGAATTGAGCTGAGGAACTTCTGAGTGGAGACTGGGAGGCTGCTGAGGGACAATGCCAGGCCTGTTAGCTTCCTGCCTTGCCCAGGAAAGAGGATGGAAAATTATCAAAGCTGGTTTTGTACAGCTAGTTTTGCTTGCTTGCAAATGGAAAAATGAAAAGGCTGTGGCATCACTTTAAAGAGTAATGAAAGAGAGTGGCTGTTTGGAGAACCAGACTGAGAGGCAGGCCCTTGCTGGCATGCTGGAGAATGGGACAAGCCGTATGCAGGCACGTCCAGTTGGACCTGCAGGTTAAAGGTCTTGTGACAGAGACTAATAAGTCCAAGGCTCAGTGTAAAGACCAAAAGTAGATTCATGGAAATCCTGGCATCAGCAGAAGGAAAGTACCCAGAGGGGTGGGGAAGAGACCAGAAGTGCAGCAAGTTCCATAACCATGGCAACAGCAAACTATCTGTCAAAAAAAGGAATTTCATTCCACTCCCAAAGCAGCCTGAATCTCGGTCAAACCTTTGTTTATGTGGCTGCCAGTGCTGCATGTTGAATCAGTAATTTCCATGGCTATGAACGTGACTCTCTGCAGCCTGAGCAGACAAGTGAGCCCTTGAATCTGCAGAAGACTGATGTTCCCTCTGGTTCAAGGATACCACATACTCTCTGTCCTGGCCTTGCATTGGTCTAGGTGACCCAGGAACAGAAAAATATCAGGATTCACCAGGTGTGTTGTATGTCATACAAGATCTAGGAATTGAATTGAGCAATATAAAGGAAAAAGTATTTTCAGTACTATCTCATGGGTTTTTTTCCTTCCCTTCTCAGCCTTTCAAAAAGTTGGTTCCATTAGCCTTTCATACCTGTGCCCTTCCCTGTCAGGTCACAGGTGTGTAATAACCCATTGCTCCTGCAGATATCACTACAGCTGCTGACATCTGTGTAGGGGAGTTGGTGTTGGTAAGATGCTTTGGGATTCTCTACCATGAAGTGGTCTATCTGCATACAAAATATGATTTCCAGTTGACTGCATAAACCTCTTGTCCCCAAGGGGAGCAATGAGTCACTCCGTGTTAGTGCCTCCCGTCCAGCAGCTACGAAACCACACGTCTCAAATGCTCCAGCAGATCTAAGGCAAGGTCCTCCAATGACTCATATGCCAATTAAAGGAAACTGTCTGATTTGATAACAGCAGAAATTTAGTCTGGGCTCACAAAGGTCCTTACAAGATGTGTGTCACACAGGGTTGTGTTCAGCTGCAGGGAGATAGGCAACAATTATTGTACTCTTCTAGTCTGCAGAGGAGTGAAATAAAGCAGGGTAGAAGGGATTCGCAGGAGGCCACTGGGTCAGTCAGACACAAAACCTAACAGACACAATTTCTAACCAAACACACTGTGCAGAGGATCACAACTGACAGAGAATTGCTGTGCCACCTGCATTCAAGGCTTCATCCCACATGTATGGAAATCCTAACAGCTGAGGTTACAAATCCTGGAAAAAAACCCAAAAAACTTTACCTTAAGTCTTTTGGAAATCAGGAACTTAATTTCCTTGTAACAATGCCTGCCTAGGTACCAACATGTATGATGAGGAAGTAGTGTAGCAGTTCTGCTAACACTGTCATAGCAGCTACTGCAGATGGGGAATTGCTTGTACATCTATATTTTGCATCTGCTCACTAGTGGTTTTCAGACTTTTTTTTCAGAGAGGACTTGCTTTGATAGTGCTTTGGATTGCAAGATTCATAGCATGAACTTGGTGTAGTCCCCTTGCAGATCTCTTAAACTGATTTTCATACAAGTTCACAAGTCTGATTCCTCCATTTTCTGCAACTTTTTCACAAGTTCCAGCCTGGATTCTCTTTCCATCTCTTTTTCTGAGACTACAACTCAGGCTGATCAACGCTTGACAAAGTTTGAGTCCTCAGGTTCCCCCTATGGCATGGTTAGATGATTCAGGAGCAACTTCCTATCACATCTAACCAACAACCCATGCCAGGATCCCAGGAAAAGGTTTTGACCAGTTTGATTCCCCAGACTGACTCATCATCATATTAGATGAGCACGAGAAAGAAGGACTGGGCCAGCCCCACCTTAAACTGGTTTAGATGGCCACAGCACAGAGACACTTCTCCCTTTCTTGGTTGCCTGCCCTCCGTGATGTCAGCATAAGTTTTTTGAGCAGTGGCACAACAATCTATGTCAGAGGATGGATCCAGCTGAGAAGAACCATTCAAGGACGGGGGGGGAAAAAAAAAAGGAAGTATTTTTTTCCAGATCCTCAGGCGCCTTGATGTAGAGGGAGACAAAAGAGCCCCCTCAGCCATCAATGCCACTGATGGAAGCCTACATACAATGAGCATCCAAGTCTCAAACAAAGGAGATCCCTGGAAGCCTGGGACTGCAGCACAGCTACTGCAGCAGCAGTCTGGAGTGTCATGGAGCCTTAGCAGAGCAGCTGGAAGGTTTTGCTTGGCTTTATCAAGAGTCATTTACTCCTCTGCAGAAGGATGGCAAATCAAGAAAACTAGAACATCCTAGGCATCAACAGGAGGTTCACTGACACACACTAATGGTGACCTGACTTCTCAAATTCACTCTTTATTCATGCAGGAGCCAAAGCACGGAATACATTTTGGAATCAGAAAAAGCTGCTCTCAGTGACATCCCACTTCATAACTGTGCTTTATGGGTCTTGACTCCTCAGTTACCAGGAAGAAGATTTACTCCTCACTTAAAATTGTACTGGAGGGGAGATGACAATCAGTAAAAATCAAGGTTTAGGATCTAGTGACTTTTATGGGCAACCTAACTTCTGGAGAGGAACAAGATAAGATAGAAGTACATACCTTTAAATCACCTCTCCCAGAGCTTGGATCTCACCTGAGCAGCAATACATACACCACCATATAAACATGCAGTGCTTTTGCCAAGGTGTGTTTGCTTTGTTGTTACTTTTCTCTCCAGTGTGTCACTACAGCTGAGGCTCATTGCAGCCTCATATCTGACAAACAAGGCAGACTTATGGGTGCTGCTTTCAAGGCCACAGGGAAAAAAAGGTGAGTATTTTAAAAGAAATGCAAGAGGGTCCATACATAGCATATAGAGTGCTTTCCCCTCATATTGTAGGGATTCTCATGACCTTGCAGTGCTGTAATAAAGAAACTCATTTCACACTTGATGGTCTGGTTCTGCACAGCTCTACTCACACACCTGCACTGCAAATAAAAATGCTTAACCAGCATTTTAGTCGCTAGATGAATGTTTTTCCTTTTCTGAGCTTAAACAGGGATTTAGCATGATTTACAGAGAGCAGCTGCATTTCACAGAAAAGCACTGAATACACAGAACTGCTAATTTGCAGAGGAGTCCTGTGACTTACTTTTAGAGGTCTGCGGGGTTTAGGATAAGGGAAGTTACAGGCACTTTGGAGAAGACTCCTGGTGAGAAGAGGAACAGATCACAGCATGATGAAATAGGGGCAGTTCCCTGTAGGGAGAAGCAAGTCAGGAGACAGCCTTGGAAGCAACACCAGGCATTTACACCTGACGTGGAAAGACCAGTGAAGAAAACTCTTACTTCAGTCCAGCAGATGACTTTAACAAAGGTTCAGCACACAAGGAGGCCCAAACTTCTACTTTGTGGGAAGACACACTGAGGTGGAACTTTGTTAGAACAGATCCTCCACTAGGACTCCATTGCAGAAGCCAACTCTGACCCAGCATAGCAAAGAAACTGGCTCTGAACACTTAGAGAAGGATTTGCCTGCATGAATAAATCTATCTGCAAAGCTGCGCAATGCCTTACCTTTCACCCTCACCTTCTTTCAAGTCAATGGAAACCAGACAAGAGGAGTTCCTTCTCTCAAAAGAGAGACCTAAAGCAGCTCAGGTGAACTGTGCCCTAATATTTCCTCTTTTCTCCACTGATCAAGCAAGCCTGGGGCAAATTCCTCCATCACCTCCAGGTGTCTAACCACAGGAATCTCACCACCACCTGTGTGGCTCCCAGCAGACATTTTATCCTGTTCCTAGATTTTTATTCCTGCAATGCTCCCGGCTGTTTTAGCTGCAGGCCTGCCTACCCAGCTGCAGAATGAACCTGCAGCTGCAATAAGCTGAGTGCATGCAGCCAACACTCTCTCCCTTCCAAGGTGGCTTTTGTCACCTATTTGCCTGTCAGTTTTCACAGCTGCCACAGGCAAAGTGTCAGTTTGCAACAGGCTGTGGGGATAGGTTTTTGAGCCCCAACACAAGACTCAGCTTCTGCAGTTCCTCACCTTGTGGGAGGCCAACCCATATGGAGGGAAAGAGTTGGGACTGGCTAGAGTAGGGGCATGGGGGACCAGCACAAATCTGATGCTGTTTCAGCAGTGAGGCGGGGGACAGACATAGCGGGGGGCTGACACCATACATCCCATAATGCTTTATGCAAGAAGCAAGCAACAAATGTAGGGCAGGGGAGGTGGTGTGCGACCCCCCCCTCTCTCCAAGCTGATCCTGTGCCATGGGATGTCGGGCTATGGCAGCTGAGCCGGGCTTAGCTGCCTCCCGGGATTTAGTGTCAGTGCGGCAGCATGGGCAGAAATTAGCAGGGCTGAGGATTTTCTTTTGGCAGATGCCAGGAGAGCTGGAGCGGCTCAGGGTAGAAAAGTGATGAAGGGTTCCTTTCCCTCCACCCGTTTCTTCAATGGGAAAATGAAATCTTACAATTTAGAAATTGAAATTTTGATTTCTAGCGGTATGTAGGAAACCGGAGGCAGAGGAAATGCTGATTAAAAAGCCCATCTGTACCCTTAACGTGCTTGTTCTTTGTGCAGCGATGATTGCCCTGCCGGCGGTGTGAAGATACATGTTTCCAATTGCAAAGGGCCCACGGCCACCAGGGAGCCGACAATGTTCTTATCAGCAGCAGACGGTACAGTTACTGAAAATCCTCTCCGGTAATGACCGACTTTGCCGTGCTCCGGCGGAAAGAGTGATGAGCACAGAATTCACACCCAAAGTAGGGCTTTTAATTATTCACGCCTCCATATTCTCCAGAGCTATGCAAACCCGAACCACTTGCTTTGTAGATCGCCAATGCCGAAAACCTCCACAGCTGCGCGAAGCCAAGGTCGCTGTGACCTTCCTCCCCCTTCCCGAGGCTGCGCACCGCCACGCTGTCCCTTTCCCTTTCGCCTGAATCCCCGGGGCTCCTCTCGGGCGGCTGCCCGGAGCCGTCGGTGTGCCAGGCGCGCGTCCGCACGCAGGGCTTCACCTGCCACCTAGTGGGGCTTCCCAAGCCTGCGGCGCCTCCGCTTTATCCCTCTCCCAGGCGGGCAGCGCGGCAGAGCCCGCTGGGGCGTGAGCCGCGGGAAGCCGTGCAGGGAGCGGGTGCTCGCCGGGGCTGCGGGAGTGTTCCCGCACAGCGGGTGTGCTCCGGAGGGGTGCCTGCGCACCGGGAGGGGGCTGCGTCTTTTGGGATGGGAGGGGAATCGTGGGAAACGGAGAGGGTGCGCACCGACCGGGGGGAGTGCCAGTTCAGGGGTAGGGGGCACGGAGGAGGCGCGCTCCCGGGGGGCTGTACCCGGGCGTGCGTGTTCGTGCTGGCGGGGCCTGTGCACGGACGGAGGGGAGGCTCGGGGAGGGGCGTGCACGGAGNCGCTGAGGGGCGGCCCCGCCGCCTCTAAACCGCGCTGCCGCGACTAAGCCGTGCCCTGTGCTGTGCTCCGCTTGCAGGACAGCATCCCGGTGGCCGCCTCGCTCCTGGGGGACCCCTCNTCCGTGTGCGGGCATTCCCTGGGGCAGTGGAAGCGTGCACGCCCCGGGAGCCGGGCGCAGGGCCGGTGCCGGGGGCGGTGCCTCCCGGCGGAGCGGAGCGAGCGCCGCCTCCCCGGGGCGGCGGGGCG
>VZRH01003526.1:89988-193260 GCA_013397555.1 Urocynchramus pylzowi
GAGCCGCCTCCCGCCGGGATCGCGCGGGTCGGGAGCGGGCCCTGCCTCTCCGGCGGTGCCGAGCCAGCCCGGGCCGGGGGGTGCAGAGGGATGCGGTGCGCGCTGCCCCGGCCCAGAGCCTGCACTTCCATGCAATCCACCGATTCACTTTTATTTTCCCATCCGTGTACGAGTCTGTGGCACCTGAGGCAGCGGCCTTGGGCACGCCGTGCACTGTCAGAAGTGAATTATTTGGTATCTTTATCCTGGCTTTGGGTGCGAGGCAGGGCAGCACATGCTGCAGCTGTGGAGTGGGGTTTCAAGTGACCTCGCCTCTGTAAAGCTGTGGCACTGCTGTGCTGGTGGGCGAGGTGCCGTCATGCCAGGCATGTGCATTTCACCTGAAGATGAAGCCAACCCTCATCACATCTCGCACCTTTTAGCCCCCACATTCCAAGAAGTTCTGGCCTGGGAAGCCCAGGGCTGTCTCACAGATGCTTGGGCTTGTTCTGACTGACCCCAATGGGCACTGCTCGGGATGCTTCCTTTTCCATCACGTGCAGTGTGTGTGCTACCGCTACTGCAGTAGCTGAAACCCTGAATCTTCAGGACAGCTTGCAAACTCCCATGTCCATATTAAAAAGATTAACAATACACGGCCTAGTGCATCCTAGCACCTTCACAGCTCTGACAGCTGTGTCATGCTGGGTGCTCATCATCACCCACCAGTGGCTGATGCAGCTCCAACTGGTGAACTGCTGACGTGCTTATTACCAAGTTTTAAAAGCAACATGCTGAGCTGCTCAGTCTCACCTTACTCCCTCTGTTTCAGATGGAAAGGCCACAGAATTATTAATGATCTGTGTGCTGATCTCCATTTCAGACAGTATGTCCTGAGTTTGTATTGTCAGGCACTTTCATGAGTCTACAGCAACTGCTTCCCCTTATAAAAAAGGGTTGCTCACAAGACTAATCTTTGAAAAACGGTATTAGCATATTTTCTTCTTCACAATAACTTCTGTTTTATTATGCACTGTTTTAGTCGACCCTACACACTGAGTTCAATCCTTTCTACTTTAATGGGGTACTGTATTACACAACTTCTTTATGTGTAAAGAAGTTACAACTTATCTTACAACTGCCTTATGCTTAGGAAGTCAGTCAAAATGTGGTCAGAGAGGATTTACTTTGGATAAAATGTAATAGTTTATTCCACTTTCCCTTTGGTCTCCTTGTCACTCATTTCTTCTGAATCTTGCTCTAATCTTCTGTGTAGCATTGCAGCCCAGCTGACAGTTCTAAGTTATATTAGTGATTCCCATACTCCTTTTTGTTTTTTTTTTTTTTTTTGTACATGTGCTTGCTGTTTCTCTTAAAAGATTTATTACATGTTTCACAACTGAAGTTTATAATAACTTGCCATTTCTTCCATTAGCTCCTTCAGTGTTCTAGGACAGAGGCTGCCTGAGCTGCCTGACTTTTCTCCTAGTGAGTTGTCTCAGTTTTGCTGCCTTTTTTTCTTATACTTTTTTTTTTTAAGGTGTTTTTATTATTTGCATTACTAATTTCCCATACTTTGTTACTGAGAACTGATACTGTTGCTTGGTACTGGTCTATAGGTTATTCTTTACCCTTGGACTGTAATGCACTTTCCTGTTTTCTTTTTCTTTGTGTGCTTTAGTTATTTCATCTTTATGTCTTTTGTTATTTCATCTTAAATTTCTGAGCCATTTGTGGCCCAGCTAGGCTTTTGGTCCATGTTCCTCTGTATCCATGACATCTATCCACTGGGTTGCAGGTTTCCTTGCCAGTCAGCTCCTTTCATATTATTTTTATATACTTTTCTTGCTTGTATGATCCTGGTTAAAGTATATTATTTTGGGGAAGGCCTATAGACCTTTTTCACCTTTGGTTCAAAGGGGAAAGTCAATAATACACTTATGGCTGTGAATAATTATGTGCTTGCTCTTTACCTGAGCTTCTGGGAAAAGAAATTTTTGAATTTCACACTATAGTCTTTAGGCTGGCTTTTGACAGTCCAGCAATTTAGGTCAACTCATGGTCACTTAATCCAAATTTATGTATTTATTTATTAATCTATTTTTTTTTTAATTTATCCTGAGACCAGCAAGATCATCAACAAACATCCCTTATCTTTGTTTCACAAAGTGCTTGGTAAAGAAATCTGTATTCCACCTCAGCTAAAAATACCCAGCTTTTCTGTTATTGATGTTTAGTACATTCTGGGAATTTAAGTCCTTGTTACTCCCACGCAATCTGTAATAGCAGAGATGCTATTCACAGCCAAGTCTGACTTGCAGTTGTACTTCCAAGGTAGCCTTTTTAACCATCCTGACATGTGGTAACCTTCAGGCAGGCAGTTTTTCTCCCCTCTCCTCCCCTCACCATGCTTGTCACCCTTTTTTCTGTGCAGTTTCTTGCCTCCACAGGCACTAGCAGGAGTAGCATGCAGTGCCATTTGCACATAACTATTTCTATTTCTTACACTTGCCAGTCGCATTCCATCATCTGCCACGTGTTCCTGCAACATCAGGTTTCCTGCCCTGGAGCAGGAGTTTGTGCTGCTGTGCATCACAGTGCACACATTCTCCTTGTGTTTTCTGGATAGTTTGGTAGGGGTCCTAGCCACAACAGCTGCATTTCGTGTGTTGGCTCTATCTCCTTCCTTATTTCTGAATTTTTTTCTGTTGCTGAAGACACATGTACTTCATTCTTATTCCTCTTTCTACTTACATCTGTCTATCTGCTTTTATGAGGTGCAGTTTCCCACCACCCTGCCTGATCACTTTGGCACAAGATGGGTCTCACTAGTCAATGAACCCGAATTCTAAGAATGTTTCCTGTAGGATAGTGGAGGCTAATTCTTGAGAAAGTCCTTGTCCATTAGTGCCTCCCTCACGTGCATATCCTGAAATCACAGTGCTTTGGGCTGCAGTACTGATTAGGGCCATGTCTTCAATCTTCCTTCTGTAGGGACTGGCAGACTCTTGGTGAAGATCACCTCAACCTTCTCTTAGAGTATTTCTCAGCTGGGCACTGGCCACTTTCATCACCTCTTTTCCAGCATAAGTAGTCTACAAACTCATGTCTAACATTTGTCCTGCCTCTTCTGTTCCTGCTGGGCTCCTCTTCAAGCTTTGGTTTGGGCCTTTGCTGTGTACATGAAGTTGCAGGAGCAGATCTGTGCTGCTGTAGTTTCTCCTGGTTCTCAGCACATCCCGGACGATGGCTGTCAAGGATATTTTTCCTCCACTTTGAAGAGCCAGGGGTTATTAACCAGGCTGCATGGGAAGCAGACCTGCTGGAGGGCTTTTTAGGTAAGCCTTGTCCTTTGCAGTTTTCTGCTTCACTCTGAAGCTGCAGATGGTCTTCCAGAGAGGCATAAGATCTGCCCTATTTTGTCCTTTCTGCAGGAGCGCACACGTCCAACTGAATCCTCAGGAAGCAGGGACAGAAAAGGTCCCCCTGCCCCTCAGAGCTGGGGCAGAGCCCTGGGAGCAGAGGTCCTTGGCACAGGCAACCCAGAGGGACTCCCAGATTCACACTGTTCCTGGGAACTGGAGCAGCATCCCGGAGCATCTATAGGCAAACATAATTAAGAAGCTGAGTTTTGACACTGCAGTGCATTATATAGTTTTGTTAGCTAGGATAATGGCATTAATTAGTTCAGAATTAGTATTGCATTCATTTTAGGGCATGATGATGAAGCATTAGTGCTTACAAAACATGCTGCTTTATACCACAAAAATCTAGTGCCAGGTGCTAATTTTTGCAATCAGAGCACCACACTACGTTATATCAGCATTTTGTAGTGCCAAGTCTTAAAAGGCAAATGAATCCTTGCATTTCAGAAGCAGCTCTATTTACTGAGTCAGGAAGCTGGTAACCTGTAAGGATAGAAAATAATAAAAAAATCATTTGCATAATGAAAATGCCTTAAAGGAATTGTTTAACTACATTTTACACATACATATGTATGGGTTTCTGTATTTAAGTATTTAGTTTCCTATTTAGAAAGGATTAAAATCTTAGAAGTCTGAGTGTCTCTATTTTGAAGTGTTAAAAATTCAGATGACATTTTTGAATATTCAGCAGAACAGTCTGATTTGTGTCCGGGATCATTAGCTCCCAGCTCATTCCCGGACAAGAATATCTCATGACCCAAATACTATTTTTTGTCTTCTATTTTACACAAGTCAATTTAAATTTAGTGCCTATTTTTCCTATATGGTGCTTACATTTTTCACAAAGTTTAGCTTCAGTAATATATAGAGAGAGTCACAAATTTGCTGTATTACTGTAAAATCTAAGTAGTATGGCATTTTATTTATAAAACACTTATTGGTGTTATCTCTTCTTCTCTGATAATTGAGTCTTCTTGTCCCACTGGACAGATTTTTTTGTCAATGTTAATTAGCTCTGTCATGGAAGGCAGCTCTTAATTTTGTAGCACCTCTCTCTAGGTACTTGTCATTACAGTAGCCTGGAACTTGTGCTTGGCTTCATCACGTTCAGCAAAGGCTCTCCAGCCTCTTGGCGCATTCATGGACACTGTATGAAAAAAAGTTAATGGAAACAAAATTGATAGCAAGCTTAGACAGAACTGGTGTATAGCTTTTTGGGGCCTTTTAAGACTTATGAACCTTTTAAGGTTCATTAAAATAATTAATTTGGGCCCAATGACTTTCTTGAGCACTAACTTTCCCTCTAATGTTTTACACAGCACAGATTTACAAACTCTGAATTTCAGTTCTTAGAGTCCAGTACAGTCTGTGGTGTCACTTACAATATAAGATATTTAAAAAGTGTCCAAAAATCCACTACAAGCTCTGCAAGGCTCTCCAGTGGATAGTGGTGCCTTGTGTCAGGTCAAAAACTAGTTGACAGTCACCAGTCTTATCTTGTTCACTTCTGTGATGTGCAAAATCTTGCCCAACTCCCTAGTGGTCAGGGACTTGTTCTGCTTTTCATTCATAACTGCACCCAGCACAGCAGGAGTGGATGACATCTTAGAAATCTGCCTGATGTGGATTTTTAAGAGGCTTGCTCAAATACCATAATCACTTTTATATATGAATAAACTCTGTCTGACTACTCTGTTTTGTGTTTTAGCCAGCAAGACCAAAAAGCAGATATTTGTCAGCTACAATCTTCAAAACACAGACAGCAATTTCACCTTACTCATAGAAAACAGGATCAAAGAAGAAATGACAGCTTTTCCAGACAAGTTCTGATTGTGCATCATTGTGAAAGAAGATGAAGGTTTTGTTTCAGAAAAACTCATTGCAATTTTCACACTGACATTAAGTTAGTATATTTCTTTTGTATTATTTTGATTGAATTTGTGGTTGTTATTAAATATAGATACACTTGACTAGGATTTTCTTTTTTTTTTCAAATAGAATATGAATTTTCAAAGCAAAATTTTTTTTGCTACCCTGCCAAGTAGGATAGCAAATGGATGCTGCAATGGATGAACATGATTGAAAAAGTGCATGTGGTGTGTGGCCTCCAGGCAGTACTGGGGTCTGATGGCAAATCAGTTCCAAATGCTATCTGTACAATTAATCTACTGTGAACTAGCACTGAACACAGTATAGCAGCTTCTAGTGTTCAAATAAATAAACCCCACATTTTTGTATGGTAAAGCTGTGACATGAGCGTTACTTTTGTCCTTTTAGCCCCTCTTGGTTGTAGTACTGGTGCTAAACAATGGATTTCCTCCCATCCCTTGGGCACTTGGAACACGAGAAGGATTTCACAAAGGGTCATTTATGCATCCCTGAGGACTACATAGCAGGAAAAAGCACAAGCCAAGTTCTGGAGCAATAGATAAATCTGTCAGGCTGCTAGAAGAGCACCACATGTAAATTTAGCATATACATAAAATCAGAGAGGTCTACAACCATGACCATCAGTGAAAAGCATCCTGCTGCTACATCTCTGGGCTTGCTTTCAGGTAGGATGGGTATCTTTTTAAAGGCAGATCCATTGGCTGTTTTGTTTAATGAGATGGCAGCCAGGAGTTAACGATCTAGGTTTTGGTGGTGTGGAGTTTTTTTGGGGTGTTTTTCTTTGTTTGTTTGTTTGTTTTTTCCCCATTCTGATTTGAGCCCTGATTCGAGCTCAAGCATCAGCTTCTGATACAAACCAAAACTAAACTATTGGTGCTGCTTCTAGACAACTGTCCTAAGCACCTACAGAAAAGTGATGAATTTACCTTGCTGTGGTGCCACAATCAGCAATTAAAAACTGTAACTGAGAGGCTGCTGCTGTAGAAGGCACAACTGCTGAGTCCCTTGTCCAAAAGGGTTCGAACACCCAGTGGCTTCAATGTCTCAGATTTGGTGTGGGTACAGAGGGCCCCTCCTTACCTGGTGGGAACAGCTGCCTGTCCTTGGCTGCAGTTCAAGATCAGAATAGCAAAAAGCAACTGTTGAAGGGTATTTTCTTTTTAATTTACACTACCCAGGAAACAGAGTCAACTATGCTTCTGTAATTGACTTTAAAGGATAATTACTTGCAAATCAATGTGCTGTTTTAATTAGCCTGATTTACAAACAGCTCATTCTGCTTGTAGAGCAGGGTAGGGCTATTTGCTGAGGCATCAGCTGCTGCTGGGTGTTTGAAAAGTCACTGCAAGGGAGCCAGACCAGGGAGAGCAAATGGATGGGACAACGTCGTTTTATTCTGTACATTTACATACAAAGTTCTTCTCAGTAGGTACAACAGATGTAACATCATGCAGACATTTAGCTTGTAAGACTGTTTTCAGTACTTGATTTAAGCTTGTGCTATGAGGAAGCACCACCATACTATTCATGATCAAAACATACAGTAACACGATTCTTTAAAACTTCATCAGAAACTGAAATGGGGAGGGAGATCTCGCCCACTAGACAAAACACACCGTACTCCTTTCCCAAAACATTTTACACAATACATTTAAAATGAGGTTTGTAATTTCATTTTTTTTCTTAAAAAATAAAATAAAAAAATGTTACAGCGGGGGAGATCGTCCCCCCACTCAATAGTGTTGTCTTATGTGCCAGCTACAGGCGCAACTTGACTTGACATTCACAGAGTTCAGTTAATGGCACTTCTGCTTCCAATTTGGTGACCAATAAAGTGTTTGTCTCCAGGAAGTGGCAACAGTTAAGTAAAATACTTCCACTAAAAAGGACGACAACAAAAAAAGCCTGCTCAGTGAAACCCAAAAGTAAATCACACAACCCCCTTTCAGAGTGGCCACAAAACACTTGCAAACAGGTATTATCCATTTGCAGTGTGTCTGGCAACAAAAGCAGTACTGAAACCTTACAAGGGGGACAAAACCCCCAAGATCAAGCATAATGTCACTTCACATTTTTGTTTGAACTTACAAAGATGGAGAAAGCCCTTAAATGGTAAACCCAAAGAAAAATCGATTGATGGGCTTAGAGGTTACTGAAGGTTCACAGAAAAAGGCCAAAAATGGACAAGACAGCTTGGACTGCTTCCCCTGTGGTGGTGGTGGCCAGAAAGAGCCGCCTGAGAAAAGCCTTTCCTGGTGATGGCTGCAGAGGAGACATGGCCAAGGAGCCAATGGTGTGGCAGGCTGGGACCCCAGCAGAGAGCCCTGTCCTGCTGCAGGACTAGACAAGGCAGGGCAAGCATCCCCACGCTTCCTTTCTGCCCTGCTGCATCACCTGGTAGCTGGCTCCTCCACACAAGATAGGTTTAGTGAAAGCTTTCCAACTCTGTGAGCATGTGTGGAAGAACATAATCATCACAGAAGTGTTCATGTTTTCAGGAAAAGGAGCAAAACTAGAACTGCCAAGGCAGGAAGTTAGTTTTTGCTTTATTGTTGCGACAGAGGCAGAGGGCCAGACTGACTAGAGAAGCTGGGGCTCCCTTCATTGCAGATCAGTACCAACTACCTGGTTTCAAGCAAAAAAGCAGCAAATCAAATCAAATCAACTTCATAAGATTTTTTTTTCCTTAACAAAGAAACAAACAAAAAAGTTGCTGCATGTTCCTGTCACCTAGTGTATTTACTATCTAAACGTTGATATGTTTAAACAAGTATTCTTTTCCCTGTGCCTGTCTGTCATCGGAGAGCAACCACCAGAATAGGAAACGATAAAGCGCTGTGGACACAGCAGTGAGCTCACCAGGACCACTGACAGTGCTGGAAGCAGCCGGGTTACAGGCCTGTGGATGGTCTGCAAGAGCTGTACTGCAGCTTGAGCACATGGGCCACGAAGAAGACCAGGAAGGAAGGAGCCACTGGCTCCACAGCACGATGGATGGCAGGGCGCTGCTTTCTGCCTCTGCGCTTGCACCTTCTCCTCTCTCAGGCCCTTCTTCTCTTCCCTGAAGCCTTGTTTTGCTTCTTCAGCTTTTTGTTGTGAACCCATTTCTTTCGTCCCCGAATGTGTGCGGCTTGCAACAAGCATCTCACATCGAAGGCAAAAGGTATTGCACAAATTTGGTGTGTGAACACTGCACGAGTGGGAAGGGCTGGGTTCTTTCCTCAGGTGAACACAGACTGCAAAGGTCTCGGCACAGAACAAAAGGAAGCAGCCGCATTCAAGCCTGACAATAAAACTTGAGTGTAAGGAAGATCAGGCTCTTGCTGTCGCAGCAAGTTTAGCAAAGGTGAAAAAAAACCAGTAGTGTAACTCTGGGCGAAACTACCATCAACTGGTCCAGTGTTTCTTACCAGGCTCAAGAAGAACCCAAATGTCCACATCATCCTCTGTAAAAATTAGCAGCTTTAGGACAACATTGTTACTCTGAACACAACCACCTCTGTCGCCTCTGCAGGTCTGCCTGTCCCCTTGCATCCATCAGCGTCTGAGGCTGTGCTACTTTACCGCATGGCCTGCCGGGGAGCGTGGATCTCTGATTTATTGGGAACTGTAAAAGGACATCGGCAGCCTAATGGAGGATGGAAATTGTTAGGTACAGTAGTTAATCGACAATATATACAGCAAGGGAGGAAAGGGGGAGGGAAGGTAGAGGAGGAGAGCGCAAATGAGCACTTCCCCTGCATACGAACGCAAGATGTACATCAAACAAAGTGGCAATCATACGGACACTCAGTACAACATTGACATCCTGCTGCACTGCTTGAACGTCTGCACTACCGAGCAATCACAAATGGATGGCCTGAGTGAGAAAGGAGAAGAGGGAGGGAGAGAGGGGAGAGTTAACTACAATGCAAGAAAGCTGTTTACAAAGTCCTTGCATTGAACTAGATCCTCACGTTTGAGTGAGAACCAAAAGCCAATGGCCAAAGGAAATAGTCTGGGGGCTGGAGGAGAGAAGTCAAGTGGCCACTATCAAAGTGCCATCTGCACAGCAGGAGGTAAACTGGATGTTCACTTTGTGTAGAATTCATCAAATTTAAGTAAACGTTTTTTCCTGAACTAAAATCTTACAAGAGCAGTCTGGAAGGTGGGGAAATAAGGGTGAGTTCATTGTATGTTCTTGGGTCAGAACCAGAACACATCTCTAAGAGCCCAAGAAAGCTCAGTGAGTCATTATTCACAGGCTATCAATTAATTCTTTCCAACAGTCATTTAAGCAGTTTTTCCACTTAAATTGAAAACCCAAACCCTGGTTCTAAAAACACTTAAGACAATAAATACCAGGACACTCATTTCCCAGGAGCAGAAATCCCAGCTATGCTGCCTTTTGGAATAAAGGTGTAGATCATTGCCCATGCTCATTATTTATCACTGTTGGTCTATGCTTCTTTCCTGGAACAGTCAGAGATCCTGGGCCTCCTGATAATTATAGCCATTCTAGACAAAACTAATTTTTGCATCATTAGTCAAATCATTTGCATCATCTACATTACATTAAGGACCAGTGGCAACCACCTAAAATAGATTAATATATTCTTAAAATGCAGAAAGCTGATTCTCATTGAAAAACCAGCTTGTTGGGGTAGGATTTTCTCCAATGCATTCAATGAAAACAAAAAAGGATTAATTGAGAAAGTAACTTTTAAGTGCACATGGGCTATAAAGCACATATAAGCTGCCTAAAATGCAGTCAGAGTTTGAGTCACAATAGGTTTTGCTTTGCTTTTTCTTCTTTTCTGTTGTTTTGTTTGTTTGTTTGTTTGTTTTTTTTAGTGTATACAAACACAGCAGGCAATCTGGGCACTTGGACTTTCTAGACAGGCAGAAGAATGTTGCACAAGTCTAAGTTTAAGTCAATTCAACTTTGCAGTGAATCCCTCTTTCCTTTAAAGAAACACAAAAACAAAACAGAAAACAACACTCCCCCTCCCCCCATGGTTTCTTTCTTGGAATGGCTGCACCTCTTAAAAGATGGCTTCATTTTTGTGATCTATGAAAGGAAAAGGAAATAAAGTGCTTCTTGAGAATAAATCAAAATAAATATACATATTTAATGGCAGGAAAAAAAGAGTTCTGAAGGGCTACTGCCAGCCAGGTCTTTTCTCAAATGAGTCTTTTCCCCCAAAACTTTTCAAAAGTAATCTGCACAACTGTCGAAGATGCCAAAATTTGCTTTAGTAGCAGAGTTGAATTCCTCTAAGTTTGTGTCTGCTCCATCACTGGTTTGTAAAATCTGTGCAAAACACCTTTGCCCAAAGTGCAACTCCTCCCGCACAACAGCATCAAATAAAATACAAAAGGAAGAGAAGAAATATAAGAAGGGGAAATAAAATATTTAAAAAAAAAAGGAGAAGGAAAAAAATCCACCCAGTTACATCTACTTCATCCCGTTGGCAGTGGTGTTCTCCGAGATGCCGTCACTCACAGCTGCTGAGTCGTGGAGGCCAGAGTAATCCTTGAGTTCAGAGTTTGTCAGGAGCAGGGGCTGCTCCCCCTTCTTGTGCGGCAGGAGGGGCTGCCGGGTGTAATGTTCCCCGTCCAGGATGTTCTCAGGCAGGTGCTGGTTCTTGCTCTCAGGCAGCAGCAGGATGCAGATGATGCAGATGAGTGTGCAGCAGGCGAAGATGACGTGGTGGAGGAAGTAACCTTTCTGGTTGTGGAGCTCCATGATGGGGGCAGTCAGGCGGCCGAAGCCCGCGCTGGCCAGCACCAGCCCCAGCCCGCCTCCCCTGCAAACACAAGCAGAGGGGAAATAATTACACTCAAGTACCATCTCACACCCATTTAACTGCCCCCACATAAGAAGAAGAGAAGCTTTACCATGTGAGTGTGTAGACAGCACTCTAAAGTACTCTCAGTTCCAAGTATTCCCACATTCAGCGAGGGAAAACCAGATTTTGCTTAGTGTGACACCCCTCTCCACTTAGACAAGACACACCAAGGAGCAGTAAGTGCAGAAGTCAGTAAGTGCTGCCTCTAAACTATCTGGCACCATTCAGCAGTGGAGGCAGGAGATTAGACTTTACAAGCCACTGCCTTGATCCATTATACCAAACACTGAGTGCTGAACTATTTTCTACATAAAATCATGTTATGACTGGAACTTCTCATCACACTGGAGATGTAACAAAATGCATCATTTTCAGAAAAAAAAAAAGCAGTGTGAAAATAGACTCATCTTCCTACAGCTAGAGGCTCAGAAGCTGCTTGTGAAAGGCCAGTTCAGCGCTCTCTTGTGATGCTTGGCTATGCAAACAAACTGTCTTGCAATTCCTTGTCTTGCTCATTAGCATCTCTCCAGAGCCTGGGGCAGGAGGCCTGGCACACCTCACAATCCTGGGTCTGTCTCTGCTGGGTTCTCTGTTCTCTGCCCCCACACAGAAGTGGCACTGCAGGTGTTTCTTTGGGGCAGGCCATTCCCTCCTGCTGTGACACGACTGAGGTCTCCTCCCAGCAGAGTGTCATCCTTAAATGACTCATTTTAACAAAATCTGTGAGAGTGGCAGCTTGTCCTTCATTTTCCAAAGACTCTGCTGCCTGCAGAGGGAGACCTCCCCGTGAGTTTAATCACTGGCACCTTGCTTCCCTACCAAGCCTGTGAGGGCAACACACTTCCTGCACTTCCTCTGGGAGATGCCATTTATTCCCAAACCCTCTGCAGATCAGAGGGGTTCAGTTCCTGGCCCAATGCAGAACTGTTACTATCAACAAAAACTGGCCCTTACAGAAGACGGCTTGCAGAAGGCAAATGGACTGCTTTATGTCAAATATTTGGGAAAAAACCAGCTTCCCTGACTATTAGGCATCCTGGAAATCACTGTACAAATAAACCTACAAATGCCAAATTCACTCAGCCAACCGCACCGTTAAAGCTAATCTTTACTCAATCCTTTCCAAAATCCACTGCTGCTTACTTGACAGCTGAAGGACAGCAAACATGGGTTTCAAAAGATGCTTTTGGGACACTGACTGGATCAAAGCTTCACATGTATATGTTCCAGTTCTTCAGACTCAGCAGAGCATCTTTCACAGACAACAGTGACTTCCCCAAACGCTGCAAAAGCCCTTATTAAAAACTTGCCAGCTTTCCGATGGCAATTTAGAAACCCGGCTGAATGCAACTATTGTGCAATGGCCTCCCTGCAACTTCATTAATACACTCACATGAGTAACTGACACAACCAGTCCCAAATGCACGGCAGATCTCTCTCCAAGCTGGCTCTGGAGCAACAAAAGCCTGGCTCATTTACATCAGTGATTGCAATGGCTAAATTGTATCTCAGCCCCCCTGAGAAGGACCTGAGGTGAGTTTTAAATGCTGCTGTAGAAGGACATCAAGAAAGCTGAAAGAAAACGGGAAAAGGCAACAACAAAGACGGCTCTGTCATTTATGGGTCAAGTGGCTTCAGATTTACAGGGGGGAAAAAGTTTTTCCATATGACGTCAGCAATTAGAATAGGCATTACTTTTTCCAGTGCCATCAAAACCTGGCAGAGGAAGGCTTGAAAGTACATTTTGGAGTGTCCTAAAAGGGGTTTCTTTAACTACACTGAAGATGTGAAAATGTGAAGGGGAAAAAAAAAAAGAAAACTGCAAATACTGTCAGGAATTTTTTGTTGTTTCCATGCACATCAGGAAAACAGCTATAGGGCAAAAGAGACAGCACGCTCATGATTCACGCTGTTTTTGCAGGTGACAAGGGGCAGCAGGTGGAAAAGAAAAACATTCTGAGTGCTCTGGGGCATTGCTCCTCCTAAGCATAAGGAATTCCACGGCAGGGGCCAGCGTCTGTACATCAAACACTCTCCAGATGCAGAGTGGAGCCTGGAGAGGGAGTGCGAGGGCTGCTGGCACCCACAGCGAGTCCCAGCTTTCTCCTTTGCACCTCTGCCTGCCAGTGGCTGCTGTGGGGGAGCTTTCCTATGGCAAGGCTCCATGGATGATTACTCAGGACCACTTTCCCAACTCCTGCTCCCCCACTGACAGTGGGGAGGGATGGTTTGCATGAGGTTTATGGTCCTAATGTGGGCAAATTGCAAAATTCAAAATTCTGTCCTCAGAAAGGTCCTGCTTGTTCATGGGGTAGAATTTCCTTGCTTGCTACCTCAGTGTTTTGCCAGAGAGCAGCAAGACATCCTCACTGACATCCTAAGGGAAGGGTACTGTCCTTCTCAGCACTCCTCAGGAGAGCAGAGAATTGTTATTCCTGTCTTCAGACAGCCATGTCTCCATTGAGCAAATGGGTCAACATACATGGCTCAGAGTATAAGTGAGCCAGAGAGATGCCCAAGCTAAAGGAGGCTTTGAGAGAGTACCTGGTCCAACCTCCTGCACAAAGCAGGGCCAGCACTGAAATCAGACCAGGTTTTCCAGCTCAGCCACTTCTCTAAGTCAGTCTGAAAACCCCCACAGCTTTTCCCTGCCCATACATAAGGGACATTTTGTGCACTCAGTCCTAGGCCAGAGATTCAAGTAATACACCAGCATACCCTTGGCCTCATGGAGCAAGCACCACCTTTGAGAAGCCAGGCCTTATTCAGGTCCCAGTAAACAGCCCTGAATCCCACTGTGTTGAGGAATAGATTCAGTGCAGGCAGCTGGGTGGGCAAGGTGTGGTGTCAGCTGCAAATTGAGCTCTGGGGGTGGGACCCCAAGATGAGAGGCTGTGAACTGGTGCAGAGCTTCTGTGTGAATGTGAATGAGCCAAGTGGCTCCTGGGTGGTCAGAAAGGAAAGTTTCCTCAACAACTGGAAATTTGGCTTGAGGCAGCTATGGATGGGAAAAAGCCCTAATTCAGCCATCGCTGCCCACTCTTTGTCTGTGTGGGAACAAAAGCAGGACACTGAGAGAAAAAGCCAGAACCATCTTCCACTTGATAGTAACTGAGTATGTGGAGCCAGATCCCACCAAAAGGCAAGACAGAAGGCAGCTTAAGCACACCTCTGCATGAGACNAGGCTATCCAGGGTGGCATTTTGGAAAGCAGGTTATGAGGGAGTAGCCAGATCCCACCAAAAGGCAAGACAGAAGGCAGCTTAAGCACACCTCTGCATGAGACAGATTTATGCACTGTCCTGAGCTACACCTCCTAATGACAATCCTGAGGGGATCTTTTTGTGGTGGTAGGATCACACAGCAGTGCAGAGTGTCATCATTTCTATAAATAAATAGGGACCCTGAGGCATATCTAGCCATTGTTACTTGCCTGGTGTCACCCAGCAGAGTCAGGGGAAGCAGAATTTTGGCTGCCAGCCAGGATTTTGTCCCCCTCCCGGTAGCAACATAAGTGATTTAAGGGAAAAAAGCTTGCTAAGTTCAGACTGCACATCTGACCCTACTTGGCAGATTCTCTTCTGGCTGACATGGTCAATTCCTTATCTGTGTGTCTTTCAAACAGAGCCAAGGAGAAAATTAAAAAGGCACAAAACCACCAAACTGATTGACACGCACATAAATAAATAGCTGTTAGTGTTTCAGGCTGCTGTATAATCTCACTCCTCACACTGCCTTTTCCAGTGGAAATATTGTTATCCATAAAATACATTTACAAATTTAGATTGCCTGAAAAAAAAGACCATGGAGCAAAGAGACTCTGGCTACTCAGATGACAGTTTTGCAATACTTTTGGGAAGTTATTGAAAAGACATATAATCTGGAGGGGACAAAAAAAAAAGTATGCTCTTTCCTCCACTCTCTCCCCCTCCCACCCATATGACCTACATTCCTGGGAAATTCAGTGAAGTCAGAGCAAACTCCTGAATTGCTGTGGCATTGCTGAAAGCATAATCCAGAACACAGAAGCACAACCTTTGTGCTGTGAAAGATAACAGTGCATGTATAAAATGATACAAACCCCTGACCATACAAAGATGTGTTATGGGAAACTCTCCAACAAAGATAACTAGTCTGATTTCTCCTCTTTAGAAAATCTTTGAGCCTCTGCTAAGATAGGTCTATGTGTAAGAGAAAGAGCTTTATCTGCAATGAAGGCAGTGAGGCAGGCTTGCAGAGGACCTCTATGCACCAAAAGCATTTACACCACATGTCTCAACACCTTCCTTCCACTGAAGAACCCTGCAGCTATCCTGGTTAACCTGCTCTATGGAGGCAGGGATTGCTGGCACCTATGTCCTCCTCTGCACAGTCATGGAATTTCTCATTTAATACCAAGACGCAGATTCACCCGATTGCTGCTTGAACAAATCCCTCAGAGTTAGCGAGGCAATGACAGTGCTCAACCACACAAACTGGTTCAGCTGAGTATTTAAGACCCTACCAAGCTGCAATTCATGTGCCTGCTGATCATCACCACGATGGGACACAAGGTGGAGCCATGGAAACAAAGCCTCCCTATACACAGACATGCATTTACTTGCACAGACTGACTGCAGCCACTGCAAAAAGCAGCCCCCAAGTTGCTGTGAGGCTTCCCCTCCCATACAACGTGTTAAGTTACACAGCCCATTATCAATTAAATGAGGATAATTTTGTCCCCATCTTTTGTCTCACCTGATTACTGTGGGTGTGATTTCAGCACAGAAGAACACGCTGAGGCTTCCAACAGCATGCGAAGAAAACATACCCACGATGGAAAACGCAACAGAGAATTTGTCTTTGACACTGTCACTCATACCTGGCAAGACAAGTGTGTTCATAAAAAGTAAGAATGAAGTCAAACTTCTAAGGAAGGAAACAATCAATGAAGTTTATATTACTCTTCTCCCTCAACAGGAATTTGAGTAATTTTGTAATAGTAATTTAAAACTGGTATTTATAAAATCCCCATCCCAAGCACCTGAGATACAAACACACATGAAAAAAACCCCATAATGTCATGCCAAAAAATGGCAGTGATCTCTGATTTTTTTTTATGCTCAGTCACCACAGAAAAGGTAAAACCCATGAAAAAACAAAATCTTTGGCCAGTCTTTTAGGCACCAGCCTCTTCCCTCTCATGTTTGACAGACAAGTGGAGGCAAGCAGTGTTCCTCAAGCTGCCAAATATCCTGTACAGTGGGACTTGGGCACTAGAGAGGCTTCCAGGACAAGAGAGGAAAGAACTAGAAGTGCTCCCATCTCTGTGCTAAGCCTCTGCATGTGATCAGTCTGCAAACTCTGTTGTAACTCCCAGCTTGACAACTGTGGGTGAGAACAGCCGATGCCAAGGACGGTGAGGCACTCTTTAAGTCAGGGCTGTTTGCTCAATCATTTCACAGCTGGACGGCAGCAAGGTTTCCAGGAGCAAACAGTGTCCATCAAGCACTTGCAGAAACTCCAGTAAATCTAAACAAAGCTCAAGGAAACTGTTTCTGCCATGATGACTGTACATCCCTCACTAGATCCCTGCTAGCCACCTTGTGTGGGCAGGGGTGGGATCTGTGACCAGGCTTGTACAAGCTCACGTGGCCTGTCCTGGCCAGCGAGGAGGCCACATCCCTCACAGACACTGTTACACCATACAAGGGGAGCACATCATGCCTGACAGGAGCACTGGGGAAAGGACTGGAACTTTGCAGCCAATGCTCCCTCACCTTTCCACACAGACATCCCAAGGCCTGCCCGAAGAAAGAACTGCTGTGTGCAGTCCCAAGCAGGCATACTGTCTGGCTTGGATCCAGTGAAAATTAACACCTGCTTTTGTTCTTGCTGGATATATCAGCTGTCAGGAGAGCAAAAGGTATTTGGGAGCTCTTTGGTTACATCTGCTGAAACTACTAGCAGGCTACAGCCTGCTCAGAGCTAAACTCTTTCTGTAATGCACCCCAAGTCTGGGGAGAGAGCAAATTCTGCCAGCTGATGAGGATGTGAGCACAGCATCTTGCAAACCATGGGTCTCTTGCATAGCAGGTGAGGCTACACCACTGACCAGGGAGTCATGGCTGCTCAGCAGAACAGACCTTGGAAAAGCTGAGCAAGGACAGGTCCATCAAATCTGATACACAAAGGTAAATTTTGTTTGTAGTTTGTTACTGCATTGCTCTTACAGTACTTTAGCCTGGGAAAGTATGTTTTAAGGTGTTTTACTCCCCTTATCTAAAGTGTCCCTAAGGTGTTTTAGTCCCCTTTTCTTTTCTGGGGGAAAAAAAAGAAAAAAAAAGAGATTCCTGAACTGAGAATGTTGCTTCTCAGAAGGAGATTTTCTGAGAAAGTCTTACCCTGTATGTCCAACTTTGGGGGACCTCTGCACCCTGTCTTGGCATGCAGCCTATGTGGAGGGGATGCTACACGACCAGGTTGTGCATAGATGAGCAGGCCTGCCTGTGAGTGGGGTCTCAAGGCACTGCACAGAAATGGACTTTCCCCCTGCACCCCTTTGTGGCAGCAGCTCTGCTCTGGGTGCTTTGGCCAAGACCTTCAGGATCTACCTGTTCCTGGGGTAGTGCTTCCCACATGATGCAGATTTGTCTGTAAACCATACCTGAGTCTGGAAGTTGACTGTATTTTCCAATCACTGGATCCAAGACCATAGAAGTCAGAGAAAGATAAAAAAGAGAAAGGGAGAGAAAACAAGAACATATGGGTTTTATATGTTTATTTATCTGAAAAAAAAAAGAAGGGGTAAATCCCACATGCCACCCTAGCCCCACCCTCTGACTCCCAATTCTTTCCCATGCCAAAACTGTCACATCTTTCCCTGGCCACCAGATAGGACATGCTGTTTCCAGGCACATCTCAGCTGGAGGACAGCATGCTAATGAGACAGTGATAACAAACCAACAGTAAAGCATATTTAAAAGCCCCAGAATTACCACTGGGATTAGCACAAAGACCTCTTTGTTGTTAATGAAGGGGGAGAAGAGAAAATGCCCTCCTGCTGCAGCCCTGAGGAATGGCCAACAGAAGCTTGGGTTAGAGAGCAAAATCTGGGCATCAGCGCTGTCAGACTGGTGGGTGACCTATTCCTCTCCAAAACCACGAGCTGATGGTCCATGTGTCACACTAGCGACCAATCCTAAGCACAGAGGAGCACATGGCAGCACCGGGCAGCAAGGGGAAGGGCATCAGCACAAGCTGGGCACAGCTCTGCTGGTCATCTCCCACCTCGATTCTGTGACTTTCCAGGTGACACTCCAGAGGGTCAAACAAGGAGAGCTTCAAGGTCTGCTGCAGGTTTGTGGCTGGTAGAGAATACTCCCCTCTCTCTCTCTCACCATTCTCAAATTCTGATTTCATTTTCCGATTACACCCAAATTATGCTAAATTAAAACATGCAAGATGCTGTGACAGATTTCATAATAAGCAGGGTCACTGCTTCTCTCCAAACACCATCTAGTTCTTTTGAGGAAGAGGTGGCCATGGTCAAGAGTGGGGAGAGCTGCTCTGAAGTTCGAGGCTGCCTTTCCCTCCTCTTCTCACAAAGAAAAGAGTGGAGTCAGAGAGGCTGACAAGGGCACTGCATTGAGAGTGCCAATGTAGCACAAATCGCCTAAAGCCATGCCTGATCTTAGTTCTGGCAACTTGGCTTACAAAACCACCTAAACCTGTTATGGAAAAGGTAGTATGAGTCCTACAGGGTGTTGTCTCCCACCTCCCTCATAAATTTTTTTTGAAAAAATGCAACCAGATTTTCGTGGCTCTGGAGCAGACTAAGGGCTGTTACACACCGTCTCTCAACTAAGCAAGAGTGTGTTTATTGCCTCGACAGCCTCAACAAACATCTCCCATCCTTAAAACAAAAATTAAAATGGGCAAATTCAGTGTAGAGAGAGCCTGATGGACACCCTCAGAAGAACATGGAGTTTTGGGAGGTTGCACACGTGCACAGCGTGAATCTGCATGTGAATGGTCTCAGTCCACCAACAGACATGGTGAGGTGCAGCCACGGGGCTTCTCCCACTCTCAGCTGGGATTGCTGGTCATGGTAAATATGTGCTCAAAGGGAATGTAAATACCTGTGCCAAGCTGGGAGCAAACACACATGATGCTGGAGTTTCCTCCATGTCATGAAAGAGGTTCCCTATTTCCCTCCTACACTCCTACAAATAGCTTGTTTGCTAAAGGCGAACTTAGTAAACGCCTCCGGGAAACAGAGTCTGTAAATATGAACAATTCCTGTCGGCTCGGAGCTGCCCTCAGTATGCAAGAATGTGAAAGCTTTCCATCCTCAATGCGAAAAGCTTATTCAGGCCCTCAATTATTTCTAAACTTGGAAATTAAAACCAGCAATAGCCAGTGTTCTGGTGTTTGTCTCACATCCAGTTTGTCCAAAGTATGTCTCAACACTCTTCCCCCTTCCTTGGGGTGGGAAACCAAGGAAGGAATCATTAGACCCCTTTTATGGGACAGGGGTCTAATGATTGGACACTGTGAGAGTGGGAAAGCACATCCCACATTCCCTCTGCTTCAACACCTCTCTGATTCATCAAGTTCAACCTCCTCAACCAACAAAAAATGAAGAGAATGAAATAAAATTGAAAAAGGAAAGGGAATATTTCTATAGCTGTTTTAATAGCTGAAGCAGCTCAAAAGGGCCAGACAAAAGTTACTGCCTGCAAAACAAGAGGTGGGACACTCTCACATTTTGCAGGAACAACCATTTGAAATGCTGTGTCGCGTCCCAAAATCATGTGTATACATTCACATGGACTATACATACACAGTGTGTTAAAAGTAGGGTCTTTCAGCTGCACAATTTCTGTGCTACCTTTTTATTACTTGTTCATAGCAAGATGCTAAGAGCAGGCAGAGGACATACACCTACTGCTCTAACTTCTGCATGGTTTAGAGGCCACTTGAGAAGCAGACTTGAGTGGGAAAGTTTTCCCTTCCCAATCTTGATACAGCTCTTTCCCTGGCGGATGTTTCACTAAAATAAAATTGAAAGCGTTTCTTGTTTCCTTGCTTGTTTTCTTGGTGACTACCCCGGATACAGCACCAAAGCTCAATAAGCTTCGCCATGGGAATCATCCAGAATACAATGCCTTTTGTTAATGAGCCTGAGAAACAAGTGCTTGTGGAAACCTTCAAACAAATTCAGATTCTAAAACTATGCAGGTGTATCACATGACAAATCTGGGAAAGGCAAAGGAAATGCTAATATTTCCTGGTCCCTTATTTGCATGTGAAGCTTGCGTGGTCCTGAAAAGCTCTCATCTCCAACTTACAGTTGAGAAGGCCCAGCTGCAGAAGTGATGCCAGAGCTGTAAGTATCATGAAGAGCAGGAGTCCTCCTCTCCTCCCCAGAAACCCGACCACAGGGCACATGGCCAGGCAGGATGCCAGCGCAATCCCAGCCATGGTGTAGTAGTCCGCATAGAAGTTGTGGGTAATCGCCATCTTCGCTTCGTGCCCCATCATACTTTTTGCAAAACAGTGGTGTATGCCATAGCCAGTCAGCCTGGGGGAAACAGGAGAGGGCAAGAGAGACCATTGCTGAGAGGGCAGAACACACATTGCAATGTTATTCAGTGTGGGGAGGCATTAATGCAGGAATACAACACCTTAAGTTAAGAAACTTATCTCTAGGTGCTACTGTGAAAATAAGCATTGATAAAAAGAAGCAAAAGAAAAAAAAAACTCTCCATTCAACCAAATATTTGCTGACTTTATTCAGATAGCTGCTGCTCATGGTATGATCAAGGCACGGGGAACTTTAGAAGAATTCCTAGTGCGTGGTAGGTTTTCCAATTGTATTTGAGAAATCCCCTTCCCAGAGGAGCACATTCTCTGTTGCCAGCGCACCTGCTGACAGCTACAGAGCCAGCACTGCTGCAATGAAGCAGCCTCTGTGCTTGGACAGCAAAACACCAGGAACACCTACCTGCCTGTGGCATTTGGCCATACTAAATACAAGCATTACACCTCACTTCCCAAGCTAGCCCCTTAAAACTGAAAGTCCCTGAGAAAGGAGTATTTGAAGTTGTATGTGCTGCAATGATTATTATAATTATGAAACAATAAGCTCTAATTCAGTCTACACATTTACACCACTCTCCTCCTCTTAAAAAAGTTTCTTTGAGATGCCACTGATCAACATCTTACCATCACATTTCACACATCTTTCTCCTGCCTCCTTTCTCCATCTCCCTGTGCATCCAAAATATACAAAAGAAAAAAAAAAAAGGAAGAAAGAGAAGGGGGCTGAAGATACAAAAGTCACATGAGAAGCCCCAGCATCACCCCTGATGTGGTACAAAATAGCAGCAGGGGTGCAACAGGAGAGGTCAATGCTCTCAACTGCACTCATCACAGCTCAAGTACCTCTGCCAGGAAGAACCTCCTGTCCCTGGCACTTAAACAAGACAAATCTCATGGCACAAATTAACAATGTCTGAGAGAGTGGGAGGCACAGAACCATGTCTTTAAAAAAAAAAAACCAAAACAACAACAAAAAAGAATGGCAGGTACATTACACTGATACACTTGATACACTTCTATACTTCTGAAGGTCAGGAATTTGAAGGTCCATCAGTATCAAAATAAGTATAGAAACAGTGGCAGGGATATGCAGACCCTGAGTGCATGATAGCCCATGGCCTGAGGAGCTTTTCTTGCAAACTTGGAGAATCAATGCTCCAGTTAAAAACCCTACCCTCAATGCCAAATACCTTGTCCCTGATAAAAACCCAATACAAGAGCTTCCTGTTACACAAAATTGACATTTGCTTTGAATAACTAGATTATAGCTGACTCCTCTCATAAGAGAAATATTAATCAGCAAAACAGTAGTAATAAAAGGGCAGAGTTAACCAGCTTTTCTTCTGTCTTTCTCTTCTATGCATGCAAACACAGTTGCAGAAGTTGCTATTGAGGCCATGACCTATAAAGTAAATTTTTGTATCATTTGGACTTTTCTTTCCAGCCTGTTCCCTAAGAATTACTCTATTCTCTTCACTTGGTGATCAACTCAGAATAGTTACTTTTAAAACTATACCCTTGTCTTCCTTAATTTCTTTTTGTTCCCCCCAAAAGGTTCCTTCTCATGAACTAAAAATTTAGCACAGCCCTGTCTAACAGGAATAACAGAAGTAAAATTAAATATTTTTTTTCCACCCCTTAAAAACAAACATGAAATCTATTTCCTCAGACGTACATCTGCTTCATGCTCTGCTTGGATGGCAAACAGCCTTCATGTGCTAATGCCAGAACTTATTTTTTTGACTGCCTAGTTCTGATTTAGGGAATTTCCAAATATACAAATTAATGTGGGTGAGGGAAAAGAGGAGAATTCCCCGTGTAAACAGTTTTCACAAATACATTTAACACTGTCTCTTAAATGTACTTGGTGAGCCTAAGGAGAAAGCACTCTTTCAGAACAGAGGTAGTCCCTCACTAGTGGGTGGAAGAGAGACACAAAACTGGTAAAACCAGAGCTGGTTTTGCAACCAATAACACTGGAGACTGACCCCTGAAGTCTGTGTGCTTCTGAGTGACTATTTGCCCAGCATGGGGGCTGACTGCTCCATAAGCCTGCTATCAGGAGAGTGAGGGCTGCAGAATAGTGCCCTGAAGTGAGGAAGAAAAAGCCACAAGAGAGCTACATACTTTGAAACCTAGCAGAGAAAGGGGATTCACAGCCTTCTCCAGCCCCACCTCCCATTTGAAAAGAAAACCACAAAAAATTAAAAAGGGCATTTTACAAGACGGAAAAATTAGAAAATGCACTGCTGGTGCCCTTCCAGAATTTGCAAGCCAATGTATTTCCTCTTTACAAGGTGTTCAGTTCTGGACAGAAGATCTCAGAACCTGTAACCTGCAAAACCCTCAGGCTGATGCTTGTTTTTGCCCACATGAATGTGTCCAAACCGAAGCCTTAGGAGGCAAACATCACATTATTCTGTTGGAGACTGCACATTCTCCCTGCGACCCCCTGCACATAATTTGGGAGTGCTGAGGCACTTTGTAATCTGCCTTTGAAGACCCACCAAGCACAGCTGTTATACAAGGGAGCAACTTGTATTTACTGGGAAGTAACATCTTCCTCTGCACCACAGCCTCTAAGCTGTAAACAACTTGAACCTGTACTCCTGGGGCATGAATGGTTTCAAAACTCCCACCTGGGATGCCAAGCAGATGTCTGCATGCATGAGCACCTATCAGCACGTGGCCACACGAGACCACTGGTGACAGCAACACAATTGCAGCATGGCACCTGAGAAGGTGCAGTTCTGCTGCCTGAAACAGCCAGCGAGCTCCTCCACGTTTGCCATAAAAAATATAGTTCCCTGCAACAGCTGGTGTTTTTCCAGGATCATTTATCAGAGATGTTAGTGAAGGGTCCCACAGCAGGAAATAGTGGAGCTCCCTCATCACTTCCCATTGCTGCTCCAGTTCACTGACCACACAAGTATTTAACCAAAGAGATTGGACTTACGAGTTCACGCACAACACTACGATGTTTTTCCACAGGTTCCTTGTTCCCACCACTTTAACAATGCAGACTTTCTTCGGTCTCCTGGTGATTTCCTTTTCCAGCTCTGAAACAAACCAAATCAGAATTATCATTTCACTGAGGAGAATGAGAAGATTTACTTGTGAACTAAGATATTCTGAGGGATGTTCTGGAGAGCAGAACACCATTGATTACATTTACAGGAGCTATAAAAACGCTGAACTGCCTGCCTAAAGTCCAGCACAGGTTCTTCCTTTTCTTCCAGGCTTCCCTTCATCTTCTTGGGGCAAAAGAACTAAAAACTCCTTCATGCTCCAAACTTTCTCCCAGTTAAAAATATGTATGTAAAGTGGGACCAGTATGGAGCTTGACCCCAACAAGCATGATAGCAAATTTCTTGAAGAACTTCAGGATTCTGTTAATTTTTAGAACCCTCCACAGGGAGGACTGCACTCGTGCAGCTACAGGCTCTGCTCCCTTTGTGCAATGCATACGTAAAAAGCCATGGAAAGGATAGGAGCTCAAACTCATTTTTCATGGGTCATCTTTTGAAGTTTGTTCAAATGCAAGTTTCAAAATGAAGTGGCTAGGACATTATGTCAGCTCATCCATCTTCCACTCCACTCCCTTTTCAAATATTTAAATTTTTTCTGATGGATGTCCTAAACGTTAAGACATTCCCTTAAGGAAAAATCATTGGGCATCAGCAGCTGTGGTATCTTTGCATTTCAGAACTGAAGTCCCACCATTTCCTTCCAGTTCTGGGCAGCTTCAAGTGAACTTTTGTTTGCAATGCTGAAATGACACACAAGCCTTACAAATGTTGCCTCTAATACCCTTGTTGGCATGGGACAATAATGAAGGGTGCTGCTTATTTCCCAATTATCATTAAGTTGGAGCTTGAACACCTACCTAAGCGTGCCAAAGCAGCCACTATTTCCAAGCTACCGGATCAGTGAGCAACAAGTCCAATAAAAGCAGAAGCTGTAGCTATAAAGAAGCATCACAAAAATAATGCCCACCAAGAGCACAGACTAGGTCTGTTTTCTGGGGTAAAGTCTCTAAGTGCTGCTTTCTAGCCTGACTGTGTTTAAAGGCAGCAGCGTGGCCCTGTTGTGAAGGGTGCATGAGTTCTCTTCGTGCATACGCGATGAGCTCGGGTGTCCTCAGTTGCCCACACTGGCCTGGCCTGCCCTGCCCTCTGCCTTACTCTGCTCAATAGCAACTTCCTAAAGAGATGCAAGACAGGAGAAAATAAAAACAAGCTGGGGGGGGAGGGGGGAGGGGGGTTTAAAAAAAGTCACCTGAATTTACAAATGAAACAAAAACCACATTTGCCAGCTATTATTTGAAAAGTGCATCACAAAAATAATAAATCAAGCAAACACTATTTACATGCAAATACTTGATCTGTTAACTGCTCACAGGTCACTCCTGGTCTTCTCTCTAGAGTAACTACTGGGAAGGCTTCCGACAAAAGCAGCAAAGGGTATTTTACATTAGTGATTGTATTTAGGCAGAATATTGCTATACTACTTTCCTAACAACCTGATAATGGCAATTTCTCCCCAGAATCTATGCAGCATGAAGCACACAAAAGCAGAAAAACTAAGGTGGAGCAAAAGAAAAAAATGAGCTAAATTAATATTTGTATTACAGAAACCCTCTTCAGGCTCAGCAATGGATCTGGGCCATATTAAAATATAAGCAATAAAAAAATTGGAGCCTAATCTCAAAGAACAAGGTCAAAATCATTTTTGTAGCAAGATTCTAGGAAGGAATAAGTGAACAAAATAATTCAGAACAATGGAAGCAGTTAGATAAAACATAATTGTAAAGGCCATGATTGAGCCCAGGCCAAACCTTCTACAGCAAAAAAAGTCAAAGCAAGCACTAGAAGAAGCACAAGGGTTTTGAAAGGCTGGTGGTGGGTGTTTACTATTTCAGCTGAAGGGCAGCAATGAAAATCACTACCCAAACAACACATATTGCACAGATTTCATGTGGACAAAAGGGTTCACTCTCAAACTAAAAATGACCAGATCTGGCCTATAAAGTAAAACATCTCATCCTCTGTCACCAGAAGGTACATATATCATATTCTTCAGATTTTCTTAATCTGGTAGGGTTTTTTGTTTGTTTGTTTCTCAGAGAAATTTTTACCTTTTTCTTTCAAGACAGAGAGTAGACTTACTTGTAAATACATGCTGTATTGAGCCACAACTCAATAAAATTAAGACAAGCAATGGTCAACTTGGCTACACTTTTCTTTGCAACCAAACATTATTTTGCCCTCCACTCCTGCTTTTTTCATACATTAGGTCTTCCTATAATCCATATGTTCTTTGTTTATTGTCATGCTTCCTTCCCACCTGCACTCAGGCCCCCCCTTTTAACCTTTCTCATAAGTCAGTGTTTCTGAACTAGTTCCCACCAGTTTTTCACTGAACTGCTGTTCTGCCCTCAAGTAAAGGCTCACTTGGTTATGTAAACTGTCAAACAGCTCCAGTGTCAGCTGCAGTGAGGATCACACATGACAGGGGAGCTCACCCCTTCTCTAACCTACTCGTGCAGCAGTCTTCCTGCAGTGGACCCTTGCTTCTGCTCTCATGGGGGTTTATACTCCATGGATACATAGCAGCATCATACAAAAATGTCTCGATTCCAGATGTAGCAGCATTAAAAGCATTTAAAAAAGGGGGAAAAATGGGAGGGAAAAAAAAAAACAGGGAAAAAAGAATCTGGCCTCAAACCTTACACCAAAGAGTGCAAACAGAACCTAGTTTTTTATTGAGAGCGCTGTGACTCTACCAGCTATTTACACTTCCATTCCTCTATGTTGTTGTTAAAACTCCAAATCTAAGCCACCTGCTTTAGATGAATGACTAGGCTCCAAGTCTCCAACACAATCCATCTTTCTGATGGCTTTCTTCCTCCTTTGCTTCTATGAATACTATTGAGATATTCACCAAAAATCCACGCTGCATTGCAAAATTAATGACCTCCAATAACCAAAACATCATTCTAATAATAAAAAATAAGCTATGTGACTTGCAAAAAAGCAGAATTGGCTCTCACATAAGTGACCTGCTGTCTTTGGAGGGAGCCTGCCTGCATGAAAGAACCTGCTCTGACTGACTCTGATAAGCATCAGGAGAGTGGCAGCTCTCAGGCTGACTTCATAGATCAAAGTTAAGATATTAAAAGGCAAACCAAAGCCTATTAAAACCTCATGGAAGCAAACTATTTCTCTCTCAGGACTAACACCAGAAAAACTCCCTGTACCCCCAACTTACTTCTTGATTTTACACTGAAGTCACCAGTACAGAGGAATTTGCATTCAGTGTTTCAGTTTTGATTTACCAAAAGGTAGAGTGTGGAATATAAGAATATTTCTATCCATTTATTCAGAGGCCCCTAACAAGTTTTCCCATACTCCAGAGCCCACACACACTCTAGGCTTCCTATTCAGGGACTCAGTAGGAAAACTGTCAACAAGCTAACTCTTTATATCTCTGTGGATATTAGAACTATTCACTGGCAGACTTTAAAAGTCTCATGGGAAGGGGAACCCTACCAGCTCCCAGCTCACAAAGCTGCTCAATTCTCAAGGGACCTTCTGCATTTCAGGAGCATGCCTTTCAAAATTAGAAAGTATTTTTAGAGCCTTCAGATGAAGCCACCCATCTCTGCATCACTTGGCATAGACAAAACAGGCAAAAGCCCAAATCAAGCCACTGAAAAATTATGTCCAAAATGACAAGTGTCCTGTGGTGATGGACTTCTGCTGGATTTTTCTGGCTGCTAAACGATACTGTCAGCTCTTTGAACATGAAAACATCTATGGAAGCCTAGTACAGAGACTCAATCAATCCCTGGAGCATGACAGCTCTACAGCAGGAGGTGGACCAGTCTGAAACACAGAGGTGAAGCAATCTATTCTCAGGCAGGCAGAGTTACTGGTACACAGGTTTATTTGTACCTTGCAGGACCTTTGTCCAGCTCTCAAGCCATATACAGAAATTATGAGGTAGGTAAAACACTGACTGATGGGCAGAGAGCGATAAGGGATAGAAACCCAGAAATTATAAGGACAACTCATCTTACTTTTTAAAAAAAATCTTGTTTAATAACCTGAATAGGGAGCTTGGCAAAAACCTCAGAAATGTACCAATAAGGTCTGCTGGTGACAAAGTGAGGCACTACCTTACTAACAAAGGTAAGTACAATGCAAATGGGCTGTCAGAGGGAACTGGGTGAGCTTGAGATCCAGCATGTGGCAAAAGCAAGTGAAAATGTCAAATACAATGCAAAATTCTCAGTGATTAAGGGGAAATGTTCCTGGTGGAAGATAAGCAAAACCTGTGTTGGACTTGGTTATGTACTGCTTGAACACAAGTGACTATATGGAACCAGTTTAATGCAGCCGTGAGGTATTTGCAATTCAGACAATGAACTACTGGAATTATTTTACAATTCTGATCATCAATATTTGAGAAACTAAAGCTCTGGCAAGCTGGAGTATTGTATTTATAAAAGGAGAGGAGATAGAGGAGAACTTCATCTCAGTACAGGAACAGGGCTGCTCTCTTCTCATATAGCATGAGGAAAAAGAGATTTAAGATAGGCAAATACAGGAGCAAATGGGAAAGGGAAAAAAGAACAAACTTTCAGTTTAGTTATAGTGTATTTGAATTGAATGCTAAAATGTATCTGCAGTACAAGAGGAATATGGAGACTACAATGGCTTTCTAACAAAAGCACTGGACATAAATACTAACAGCATTTAAAATGAACCTTCTTTCAGGAGAGCAACACTAGGACTATAACAGCTAAGGACTGATTGCAATGATTTATTTCAATCCTCTATTTCTAATTACATTCAAAAAAGACCGAAAAGTCAGACCTAGGGTTGCTGTTGCAATCTTCAATGGCTCAAGTGCATTATGATACAGAATTCAGATGATCACACATTAGTGTTTCCCCCAGAAGGTTCACTGCAGTCATCCAAGGGGCAGGTATTAAAAACATCTCTGCCTTTCCCATTCAACATGCACCCCTCAGCCTCATTATCTAAACTTCCCAGCAAGTACAAAAAATCATAGATTTCCTTAGAGACATTCCTACAGTGCTGTCAGAATATATATGTACTTCATAAATGCAAATCTCTGCCACCTTCTTTGTAAGAGTAACGGCAAAGATTACTCCTGTTTTGCAAGCAGGGAGATAAAATAGAGAGGACTTGTGTCCAGAATGAGAAAAAATCATGCAGCAATACCCCTTGTAGGTGTTGATATAAATACTCTCATCTTTCTGCAAATCAAGCCCCAGAATTCCACTCTAGAGACAAACACTGAAGAAACTGTGATTAGTGACAGCACTGAAACGGCCTGATTCCAGGGAAATCTCCATCATCGTACAAGAATATCCCTGACAGACCCAGAGAATGAGTACAGCTCTTCAGGAGGTATTCAGCTCCATTTCCCCAACACTGTCCTTTTTCTTTCTGCAACCATCTGCCTCATTCACTACACACCTTCCAAATTCTGCAACAAATGAGGAACAGACAACAGCTTCATCCCCACATCATCGTCCATCCTATGCACTGATTCGTCCATCCTATGCCCTGTGGAAAAAATAGGTTGTAATCATGTTATTAAAGGCTGTATCACCATGCCTTCGTGCCAGGAGGCCAAGCAGGGGTTGCCCAGGCAACCTGACTTCTTGCATTTCCCAGAGCATGACTTGTCAATGCTTTCTAACATCATCAGTGTTAAAAAAATAAAAAAAACCCAAAACAAAACAAAACAAAAAAAAAACCCAACAACAACACAAAGAGCACCTCCAATGTCCTTGTGTGGAGCTGTGGCCATCAGGAGATTGCAGGTACCCACACATGCATTGCTGCTCTCTGTTGTGGCAGCTATGGAGGGAACCTCAGCAAGCTGAGCAAGCGAGTTGGGCAGCAGGGAGGGGTGAAACAAACATTTTAATAGTTGATTTTGCAAAAGAAGAGTTCTAAGACTGAATCCTTGTGCTTGACAGCTTGCTCTGGAAGGAAGGGGAAGCAAATGATTGCAGCCCCTTTGGTCTCCATGCTCTAGCTCTCCTCTGTTCTTCCTCTACAGAATAATCTTCCTCTGTTCCTTTCCCCCAGCCCCTTGTTGCCCTTGCCTCTCTAAGTCCATCCAACTATCTTTATTCTTTGTTCCCACAACTGTTTTTAAGTCTCTTATTTCCTCTCTTCTCTGGCCACTGGTCCCCTCTTACTGCTCTCCACTTCCACTTGGTTCTCAAGATCTCCCCTCCTACCCTTCACATCCACATCCGGACTCGCCAGTCCTCTTCCCTCTGGTGCCTGTGGGCTGGGGAGATGCCAGCAGCACCAGGGCTTGCTGCCAGCCCTCTGCACGTGGTTCCTGCCCTGTAAAGCTGGCTCCTCTGGGAGGATAGGTAGCACTTGCACAAAGAGCCAGTGTGCCAGCGGGGCACAAATCAACAGGCTGGAGTGCAGCCAGTGAGAGTCTGCAGAGGACTCAACTAGTGAGAAAGAATCATTCAAACTGAAATAGAGGCTGACAGCCCCTGCTCCTTTCTTTTTTTTTTTCTCACTTTAAATTTTCTTGCATATTTGGCTTTTTCCAGTGGCATCAAAAGGCACATTCTCAGTAGAGTGCACCCTTTTCCCCCTGAACCCTCCAAAACCTGATACTGTCAGGGTATGCATGGGCTCTCCTCTTCCCTTACTGTAGACCCAGCCAGGAGAAGAGGACCTAACTGACCAGTTTTGTTCCATCACTACCATGTACAACAAATCCTGAAAGAGTTGCACAAACTTCACCAGTTCCTGCTACTGCTCAACAGGGGCCCAGCAATAGAAACCCAGACCCTCCTGAAACTGATTTAACATACTAGAGGACAACAGAAATCCCTGGTTGGGTATTATTTTTTTCTTTTTAATTTTGAGATAGAAATCTCTGTGGCTGACACACAGCCTTCAAGCAGCACCTTGAACTGTTTTAACTGAATTTCCCACATTTCCCACATTACCATGCAGCTCCCACCCTCTGGGAGCTGCATGGAACATTTAAGTTTAGCACCATTAAACACCCAAGAAACAGGATCTGGCAAAGGAGGATATCTGGCAGGTTTGTATTTCACTATCACATGGAATCACCTGTATTACAGAACCAGGAAACTTGCTTTTCTTCTTCAGCTAATGCACTCCTCATCTATCACAAGCTTTAAACCACTAGTGTAGTGATAGGTGTGATGGTCTAAGGATATGAGTAAAGCTTTATAGGGAAAGAGACTGACTTTCAGACATAAGGCATTTTCACCCTTCCCTCTGCTATATACCCAGTGGAAAAGGAAAATGCATACATAGATTCAAGCCTCATGCTTAGGGAAAAAAAAATATATCTAGCAAAACAAAACAGAAAAATAGCTATGTTTAAAGAAAAGTAATGGCAGCATGTTGTTCAGCAGCAAGAAAGGTGAAAGAGAATTTTTTTGAGAATTTTTTTCTTCAAAGGGAGACTTCTTGAAAACCACAGCTTTCCTAACTGCAATCCACACACATACACACACAGAGTACTTATCACCACCCTATCACTGCATCTTCTCCATGTTGTGTCCTGCATGCTAAAGTACTGGCATCTGTTTGGGTGCTTTACCTTTGCTGTCCACCTTTTGTGATTACATCAATATTATTTCTTCAAGCTTAGAAGGGAATTTTGGGAAGGAACAGCTATAACCTCTCTGCTCACAGGAGCATCACTGGTCTGTGTTTCCATCCAGAGATGAGCAAGAAGGGAGCTTTGTTTTTTCAAAGCAGTTATTTTCATGTTAAGGAACACCTGAAATATCTCCCCACACAGGGGAAGCCAAAGAGAACTGCACAGGGGTGGGTTTTCATGGAAGCATCACGTGTGACCCTTGGGTAGCTGCTGATACAGCAGTGTCTCGTGTGGAGCGTCTCCCAGGACACCCAAACACAGCAGGGCTGGGTGCTGCTGCAGCCAAGGTCAGCTTGCAGCAGATACTCTGTTCCAGGCAACAAACAGACCCTTCAGCCCCACACAAGGAAAAAGAATGCATTCTATACAAATAATGAAAGCCAGCTCAAGTGTAATGTAACACACCTTCAAAAGGTGTAAGGATGATCAATGCTTTAGGATTTCCAATTCCCCTAAACACTCTTTTCTCCTATTTGTTAAACAATCTTCATGCTTCCTTATCTAAGGTCAAAATGACTGTCCCGCAGCTGCACTGAATTGTATGTTTGCTTCTTGTTCTACAGGGAAACAAGGAAGAGATGGTGAAGTTTCTGGAGAAATTGGTAGTGAAAAACCTGTACTGAATTGGTATTATCAAAATATTTAAATGGCTCATGGTTGAAGCTGACTTTTTTGGGTAACACTTTGAAACATTTGTCAACAAAATTCAGCAAGCCTGTTTTAAAAAATGACATTTCAATACACAGTTGAATAAAAATAATTCCCTTGATGCAAAAACAGATTTAAACTTTCATTTCTAAAAGAGGGCAGAGTTTAAAGACAACTGGTGAAATTTTGAGTCAAAACTACTTAAATTACTAGGGGTAATTTAACTAGGTCTAATTCACCCGTGTTTCTTAAGCATTAAAGAAGAAAATGCAACCACATAAACCCAAAAATCTCATTATAAAGGCAAATTATTCCTGCCCAAAATCACAAGGTACACCAAGCACTCAAAAATAAAGCCACTTAAAGCTGCTGAGGAAAAAGGTCCCTTTATGCAACAAACATCAGCCCTGGGACAGGCTACTGAAGATAAGGGCAATGCAAATTTACAACACTCTAGACTGCTATCAACACCCCTTGTCTCACTTTAATTTGTTTCCCATGTAAGCACACTCCCTCTCCATCCTGCTGGCTGGGCATTGCCCATCAGCTGCCCACCCTCATTTTCTCCTGGCAGGGGTTGTTGCAGCAGCTGCTGGACCTTTCAGCTGCAGCTGGATCACTGTCTGGACTTTTAGTTGCTGTCTTTAGAGACATCTCCCAGGAGGGCACTGGCAACAACTCCAACCCAAAGGACTGTCAAAAACAGCAGATAAATTTTGCTTCCTTTCCCTGCCTGCACACCACCCCCTCCCCACCCCTCTCCCACAGGCTACCTCCCCATGGAGCAGAGGCCCTACAGATGGTTAGTGGCACTCTCCACTACAGGCAGTGTAGCCAATGGATAAGCAAAAGCCTTCAGAAGGCAGTGAAAATGGTGTAATTCAACAGAAAGGAATATCAGCCTGCTCATTGCTCAGAGAGCAATGCAAAATTAAATTTTCTTGCATCCCAGAAATACTTTGTCCTCTTAGACACTGCTTCTTTTTACTATGGGACTCATATCAAGTGCCAAAATAGGGATATATGAAACTCCTGTAACTCCTGCAATGATCTGTTATATCAGATACACTAATTTGACTGGTATGTATAAGTAAAATTACAGTGGGATTTTCAGCTGGAAGGGACTGCAAGTGAGCAGTTTATCATTTAAATGCTTTGGGAGTAATTCAATCACAGGAGGCTGTTACAACAAAGCAGCGAGGAATAATAAACAGCAACACAATGGCCCCTAACTAGAGCAAAACAGTTTCCAGCCCTTTCAGATGGAAAACAAAGAATAAAACAAATCACAAACAAAAATCCCTCCACACAGATAGGAAAGCTCAACAATGGAATCAAGGGAAAACAAGGCTCAATGCATCAGGCTCAATGGCAGCCTTTCTCCAGACAAGTACCAGTTTTTTACTCATTCCATGCTAGAGCAACTATGGGCATGTTATCACAGCACACAAGAGCAGAGAAAGGGTTCCTTCTCCTTCCTGACCCACTGCAAGATACAGGGCCTGCAGCTTGATCACATCCTTAATTCAAGAATCCTACTGTTTTCCTGTCCTCATTCATACCATCAACAGCCCCATGCACCCAGAATGAGAGAGATGGTCCTTCCTTCAGTAGTTTGTAGTTAATCTTATTTAATTCTTTTGATACTGCTCCTCTCTTCTTCCTACAGAAATGCAGCTTCCCTCCAGGGCTGCATCTGAAAAGCCTTTAAGTGTGGGGCTGCAGAAAGAGTTTAAAGAGAAAAAGTGAGGGAAGAAATAATAAAAAAATCCCAACAATCTCATCATCAACAAGGAGGCAGAAATGACCATGTTTTGAATCATCTATAAATTGCAAATGGTGTTGTACTGACAACTGCTATATCTAAATGTATTTGCAGTCAGAGGATCCATAGTATCAAGGCATGCAATAACGTTCTGTTTTTCCACATGAAAGGGAGTCCCCTCCTTAAACAGGAGTGTACTTCTACCATGAAACTGTTGAGAAAAGTAATCAGTCACAAATAATAGTCATAAAGCCATTTTGACATTTAGCATTCCTCCATGGGCAATATCATTATACATGGCTTAAATAAATCCCTCCAGCACACAGCTTTGTCTTTATTATTTTCCTTAAAGGAAACTCAGGTAATTAGTTTTTTCTTTCCCCTAAAATTTCATCTGCAAATTCAAGAAGCTGACTGACAAAAGCCAAATTTAGGAATTGGTTGGGAAACTCCAAGGCCAATTGTTGGCTTAGGGACCCATAATTTCTCAAGATTCATAATTTATTCCGAGGAAGACCTGCAAAAATGAGGTGGGGGAGATATCAACAGGTTAATGACAGCTCTCACACCCCTAATGCTTTTCAAAACTTTACCAGAAAAATGGCATTTACATTGCAAAGCCATGTTGTGTGATGCAGATCCAGGAACTGTAAGCCCAGACACACAACTACATGCAAGCCAGCTAATTAACACCAGTGTGCTGACTGCACCAAAAATCACAGCAATGACCTGGGAATGTATACCAGAGATCCTGAACTGGGCTTTCCATCCCTCACTGATGGAGATGGCTTTATTCATAAGGCACTGATGTTAATGGTGACAGTTTTCTATCCTGGATTAAGCCTGTTCCAGTGCTGACTGACGCCTCTAACACTGACTGATGGAAACTACAGTTACCCCAGAGACCTTCAACACGGATCAGACAGATACAGAAACGTCCCTCTACCCACTGGCAGAGCTACTGGCTGAGGTTCCCCTGCAGCCCCTGGGGTCAGAGCAGGTAGTGTTGGAAAAGCAGGAGAAATGTTTCCACCATTTTCTGACAAGTGGGTAGTCTGATACAGATTGCAAATGACAGTGCAAAATGGGTGTTTATGGGCAGAATCAAGCCTGTGAGAAGGAAAAGGGGAGCCTGAATCCCCAAATCTGACATGTGCACTGGGGAGATAAAGATCCAGAAGCTCTTTGTCTTTGCTGTAATTAGACAAACACACACACACACATGCACTGACTCTCTTCTGCACAGCAATCTGCAAGACAGGATCTTGGCTATTTCAGTGACAATTTTGGTGATGAGGGGAGCCAGCTCTTTCTAAAAGCATCAGTAAACCAAGGAATTGATATTTCAGACTTTCAAACAAAAACTGCACCCTACCACTGTCACTTGCAGCAACCTTCCATCCCTAAAGTCGCATCACTCAGATGATGCAGGAGAGGAAAGCAAAACACCTCTTGGAGCAAAGCTTTAAAGAGAAACTCTAATGTGGTTTAAGTTTCCCGTTGGGCTGGCACTTTAGAATAGGGGGTTTGAGTGCTGCTGCTTCTCCAAACCAACAGAGTAAGTGTTGGGTGATGGGCAGGATCCCAGCAAGCAGCTTCCTCAAAACACAGTTTCCAGAGGCACACAGAGCTGAAGGCGCACTCTTGTAGCCATGGTAAAATTCTTCAAGAGATGTCTCTAAAGACACACGGCACTGCAAGACAAGACTGTAATTACTAGGACTGTTCAACAGGCCATGTAGTTTTCAACACAGTGCTGGAGTTTGGAATGGATTTTCAAGAGCAGAATGAATGAATGAATGAATGAATGAATGAATGAATGAGATGATTTACAGGCAATAAATAGATAATTTAATTCTGGGCAGTGATGCCACGTGTGGCCTTTAGAGAAGAGCTGGGGGATTTGCAGTTGTCTGTCCAACTCACCGGGCACCACTCCTTTGATGTCGCTTTCTGTGTTCATCCTGTTCTTGTGCGTGAACTGAAGGATCAGTTCCTTGGATGCCTCAAACTGTTGTGTAGCCATCAGCCACCGAAGAGACTCTGGGAAAATACTTCAAAAAGGGAAAACAGGTTAGGGCAGCTTCCAATTTTCTGTCAGAGAATGAACTGGTGGAGTTTTAGCTGCTCATTTAGCCACTCAGAAGCTACGTAATTATTTCAAAATAGAGAAGAACAACTTATGAAACAAAAAAGAGGGAAAACAGATTCAGAATGTGCAAATTTATGATATTGTCTTTTACCCTGATTCACAAATGATAGAGCAAGTACCCTCTCACGTGGAAATACGACATGTTGGAATTTTATAACATATTACAGGTGCTCTGTCCATTAATGTAACTTGAAAGAAATGAGAGGAAGAGGCAGTGCTGTCTGCAATAGACATTTGATGCCAAGAAGGGAATGAATGAGATGAGCAGTTCACACATGGTAATTCAGACCAAAGAAAGAAAACAGCTGACAGAAGTAATTTGGGCTCTCTTTTAAAGAAGAGAAGAATTATTTTTTAGGATGATAAGCTTCTCTGACTAAAGATAATATTTTGTTAGTTGCCTTAAAAACATATACATGCTTGCAGTTAAAAAAGTCCATTTTCCGTCCAATTGTTTCTTTCAAGTGCTGATTAATTAACCAGATTAATGAACTTAACCAGTCACTCTCCCTCTTATTCCTGAATGAGTTTATTTTAATATGAATGAAATAAATAGCTCTTAGAACAAACCCCCAAAACCTCCCATACTTCTATAGACATGAAAACTTTCAGATCTCACTCTACTTTTTTTCACGTCAAGACCTCATTTTTACTACTCTTCCAAAAGATCTTACTAAAAACAAATTTAACAACTACTTTTAACTTCCAATACATAATAAACCCTCAAATTTCCTTCACAAAGCACTAGTTTTTGCTGTGGATGCTGCCCAGTTCTTGTCCTTCTAAGCAGTCAACTGCACCATTATTGTACTATCTCTTAGGGCTGATACAATTTGGAAGACACCTTAGCAAAGCCTCCAACTGAGACAGAGAAAGTATTTTTGGAAGAAGAAATAAACAGGAGAGAAATCAGGCAGACTGCAATCTAAATTATATCAGCCAATAAAAATATATAACAACTATGATGACAGCTATTCAGCTTGACAGCTTATTTACTACCCCTCGTGCTGCACAAATTATTTGGCACATCTTCCAGCAGAAAGTCTTGTAAAGAAAAAGCATTTTTTTTAAAGTACTAAGAATTTTTTGAATGCAAAATCTCTGCATGCTTGGCCCTGGAGAGGGTACAGCCTCAGCCACCAGCCTACAAATTTTAGATTTTCAGCAGTCTGCTTACAGGTTCCAAATAACAAGTCCTGTGATGACCACCCACATGTAGGGAAAGGAAAGGAGCCACAAGGATGGGCATCACAGATTGGGGACAAACATGTTTCATCTTCTGGGTCCTGCAGGTTTCTCAGACTGGAAGTGCTGAAGCCTAGCATCTTTCAGGTGCTCCATCACTCAGTGTGAGCAGTGAGAAGTTCCTTAGGGACACTTAAAAATCCATGGGCTGCCTTGATTCCAGGTCATCAGTCCAGTCACATTCAATAAGAACTCCCATGGTGTTATTATTTGTATTTGTGACTCCCATGGTCACAAATTCTCAAACACTGTGACACACAAAGTCTGGTTGCACCCAGTGGACTCTCATGGCCAGAGTAGAAGTCCAGTCATGTTCAACAAATCTCACGGCCAGAAGCAAAAGTGTCACTCACTGAGCAACAGGAATGCAAGTTCTTGGGTTGCTGGTGACAAATACACTGTCTGAGTAAGCACACACCAATAATACTTAAAGTATGAATAATAGAGCCATTGACAAATGCATTAAATTGTGAGATGACTAAGTAGCACTAAAAGTATGATCACTAGCACAAGCTTGCTTTTTGAATTTCCTGAGGAAGCACTTGGTATTGCTGAGTGTTTGAGTCTCACACAACAGGTGGTGAGAGAGGAGATAGGTACAGCCCATTGATGGTCCCAGGATACAAAGGGGAAGCCTCCTCCTTCCTCAATTAAGCTGCATTTATAATGTTTTCTTTGAGGGATGGGAAAAGGTAAAGTTACAGGTGATGTCATTTCATGTTTAGGTTGGAATTTGGGTGACTTCAGTCATTAGCATATGGGGGGGTGTGAAAAGTAATGCATATTTTTGAGCTAATGTCACAAAGTTCAGCTTTTGGTCACCTTTTGGGTCATTCCTTTGGCTTACAGTTCCCACCAGCTGCATTGTTTTAAACAAAGCATGACCCCTCTGTGCTACTTCATCCTTTGTTTCCTGTCTTCCTTAGATTAGTACACCAAGCTCCCTCAGTGTTCCTGCTCCAAGGTGTGCAGACAGCTTGTCCCTGGTGAACCACAGCCAATGCATGCACTCCTTCCTGCTGACCTTTGGTTTTCAGTATTTTCCTCGCATAGCTGGTTGATAGTCTGCTACCTTCTTCATCAGGAAGGAAAGGGCCATGCTTTCACAGTCAAGGAAAGAGCAGGGGGTGGGGTTGGGTTAAACTTTCATCTCCTGTTCCACAGCTGCTGCTGCTTTAGGGAGAGGAGAGGAGGATGTCTGAAAAGAACACTGGGGAAAAAAGATCTTAAATTTGAGAAATCCTAATAGGAGAGAAGAATCCTTGATAAAGACCAGGAAGGTATCACATGTAGCTGGAAGGAGAACTGTGATTCTGTGCAGATGGATGGAAAATGGATGCCCATGGAAAGGTTGTAATGTGTTGTCAATTAGGGGGTCTGCCTCAGGTCAACAAACACAGTTACTGCAACTTTGTGTCTTGGTGAGAGTAAATCCTATCTAAAAGCACCAGAAAAGAACCAGGCACCTCTTTCCATTTCTTCAGTTTTGGTTAGAGTGAAGCAGGAGTTTATTTCAAGTTATTGATACCTTTACTGACATTCATGGCATCATCCTGTCTGGAGCTTCCTTTGTTCAAGGGAGAAGAAATAAGGTCTGTATAACTAAGGTTCCACTTCCCTTATGGCTCTAATACACACACACACACTTGAAAGGAGTTTAACTTCTATTAAATTATGTTTATACACCTGTCACAAACCCCTACACCCATGTCTGACTTACATGGCTGCCTTTCTGCTCTTCCAGAATGACCTAAGAGCCCAGTAAGGGTATCTGCTCCACACTTTTGTATCCAAGCCCATCTGCCCATCCCTCCTAGACAAATCTGCTGCCTCTCCCTTTTCGCCCATCCATGCTCAGCTTCCCAATCCACTCAGCCATGCACCTCCTGGGGACTGCATAGCCTGCCATGTGCATGTGGCCGACAGAAGAGCAAAACCATAGATGGGAAGAGGGCTAAGCCCCAGCCTCGAGGGGCAAACAGCACTCTCACAGCAGGAGATGGAAGTAAAGTGAGTACAGAGGAAGGAGCAGGCAGTGCAGGGGCTATTTGCAGCATCTGTTGACTCACTGCTTTGGGTACATGATGGGGAATTAGCAATCAGTGCAGTTTTCCAGTTCTTCTTTTATTACCAATCAGTTAGTTTTCTTCCTTTATCTGTAACACATGCTGTGGGTCCACGTTCCATTTGGGAGGAAAGAAAGAGGTAATAAAATGGTAACACTTCCCAGAGAATATGCAACAGATGGAAGCGAAAAGCCTAAGAGAAAAGTACATACTGTACTGACAATGTAATTAAAGAGGCATCCCAACCAAGGTTCATTTCTGCAAATGCAAAAACCCTGGGCAACACAAATCCTGATCCTCTGGCTATTACCACTACTTATCAAGCTGCTATGCTCCTATATATAAGGGGGACTTATTTGCTTGGTTTGCCTGCCCTGCCCAGCTAAAAAGCCACAGAGCTCTTGCAAATTACAGAATAATTTTTAGCATTCCCTATCCCTTTCAATGTCACTCAAGAATGACCTCTCAACAGGAATGTGTGAAACCCTGCCAAAGCTACCTGAAAGACGTGTGGCCTCCAGAAGACTGCTGAGGGATGCCTGCTGTCCATGCCATCCCCCATGTTCATTGGCATCTCCATACTACTGCACCATCCTTTCGGACACAAATGTCCGTAAACATTCTGTTTGATATTGTGTTTTATCCAGTGGTGGACATCAGGTATTTCAGCTGGTGGGCATTACTACATGAAGCTTTGTAGCAGACCAGCATGTGTATAACATACAGCAAGTAAGGGAGAGAAGAACAGCATCACAGATTAAAACCACTCTTCATTATTCATCAAGATTAACACTGTCAAGAAGAGGCTATTTAAATGTTGTATGTTGGAATACAGGGGTAACCCCCTGCCCCTGCTGTCATCATCTTGCAAGGGACTTGTAACTCTCCTGAGTACACATTTTGCTCATGCTGAGGCATGTCTACCTTGGGAATAAGCAGTGAAATCCCCGCTGAGGGTTACCACCACCAACACAGGAAGGCTCTGTACGAAGTTAATACAAAAATATATCTGTTACATACTGTAACAAGTTTTTACGTGTTGTAACTTGTCAGGCATTACGACTAGCAGCCTAGCTCGCCATGGTACATAACAAGCTTGGTCCTGTGCAGAGTAGTGGCCTTTTCCTCACTTTACTCAGTGTACAATAACAAAATATTTTAGACTTGTTAGTGTTCTTATTGTTATGGTTTTGTACAACACTACTTTCATAAGCCTCTGTCTTATGCCGCCACTGCGTGTCACTATTAAGACAGAACAACAAAGAAAGATTGTTTTGAATGTTTATAAAGTCATGGTGGAGATGGACCTGGCACTGTTCCCAAGGTGAAAGCCATCCTGCTTCTCTCAGGACAGCTGTACCAACTCCACAGTGCCACAGGCAGAGAGGAGTGGGACCGGTTGGGAGTGGGGAATTCCTTGTAGGAACAATCCCAAGCCACTGCCTGGCACAGACCAGCCACCCAGACTTGAGCATAGCATGTGCTAATTTGGTCAAAATCAAGTCTAGTTCAGGGCTGACTACCTCACGCACACAAAACATCCAAGTGGGCTTGCTCCAGGGCTGACAGATGTTATTTGTAACTTTTCTTGGATCAAAGAAACCAACAGTGTCAGTCCAGAACCACAACATAGGTATTAAGGGAAAATATAGCCATGCAGTCACAATCTGACAACAGCTAGGCTGGGATGAATCCCTCAAGAACTATTTTAGTCCTTAAAGAACTATTTTAGTCCTTAAAGGGGACGTGACAGCCAGAATAATAACAAAGCACAAGTTCACCTCAGTGAAAGGGGACTATCTCCCAAGTGCCCACCATGTTGCAGGGTGTAGCATATGTGCATGCTACAGCAGATTATAAAGTTATTCTTTCTTATTTCAAAGTCAAGCTTTGCACAAGGTGAATGGAAGAACAAATGGAAAGGCTCATATGTATCGTGAAGCACGCACACTTCCCGACAGTGGAGCATCTCCCAAGCCCAGCATCAGGATCTCGTCGCAGGAGGAAGAAATACTTACACCCAGTAAAACAGCATCAGCAGGAAGGGACAGATGATGACTGCCTGGAGGACCTGCCAGTCCCTGCAGAGGGCAGCCAGCCCGGGCATGAGGAACTGCCCTGCCATCTCGATGAAGCTCGCCACCATGGTGATCATGAACCGGTGCCCAGGAGGACAGAGCTCTATCCCTGAAACACAGAGTACACAGACAATCAGCCCCCACCAGCAAAGACACCCCCAGAGCATCTCTAGAAAACTTTAAGGGAGTTCATGTCCTTCAGGAGCTTTGGTCAAAGCTATGCTGAATCAAACACATTTTGCTTCCTCCCATATTTAGGCTCTAGAGAAGCCTGTTAACAGCTGTCCCTGGTGCAAACATTGCAACTTCTATATACCTGCTGTATCCTCATTGCCAGATTTCCTTCTCTTCCTTTTCAGTCTCTGCCTAGAGAAGCATTTTACCAAATAATAAGGCACTTAATTTTAAAAGGGAATGTATAGTCAAACACAAGGCAAGGACCTTGGGTCATGGCTTTGCACACTTCTCAGAGACACCACCTGCCTTTCCAAACAGTTTGCTGGGAGGCAGAAGAGCACAACTCTCAGCAGGATGCAGGCACCCAGCTCAAATGGGATGCCACCTGCCCACAGCTTAATGTGCTCTGACTCAGCCAATTCCAAGCTGGATTTTGCTGAGCGTGTTGTTTCTGGGTTTGCTTTTCTCAATAGCTTATCTTGCTCAACTTTCAAACAGGCCAACCTCCCATCTGTCTTATCCTGCCCTCCATCCTTCCTTTTGCTGTGGGGCAATTCACCACCATCACTGGTATCTTTGGTTGCCTCAGCTGTCTTGTGACAATTGAGTAGATAAAACTCAGTTCATTAAATCAAGTGTTTCCTTAAACCCTGAATTCTGGCTAACTTTATTCAGTCAGAAGATGAATTTATGAGAATCATAGCCTAACAACAAAATTTTAAAAAGTCACGGAAGAAATAGCAAACACAAAAATGGGACTGGCTTGTGGAAATTTTTTCACCAGTAAGATTGTAATAGAAGCCTCTATATCATATTTCCCATTTGCCCACATTCACTTGCACAGAGTAATACTTTAGCTCAATAAACCTGCCACAAATATTGTGTAGCACTTATTGGAATGCTGATATAAAAAGAGGACTGTAAACATTCGTGATATGTTGCTGTCAGCATTGTTGCTTTTCTGTGGGGTGATTCCCATGGTGGTTTTAAATTAGAATTTAATGGTTATTAAAATTTTAACTGAAAAGCTGTAAGAAAATAGGAGGAAAAGACAGTTGTTCCTTCATTCACTCTCTAACCTGCAGTTTGCATTTATCACTGTAACACAGATTTAAACTAAGTGACCAGGAACTAGCTTGTAGACAAATGTAGGATTAAATGCCACACATTTTGTTCCCTTTCTTTTCAGCCAGTACAAAAACCAATGGATTTTTGCCAATAAAAAGGGAAACTGTATCTGTTGTCAGGCAGCCCAAATTTTCATTAGCCTAACCACAAACACAGCAACTTTGGAAATGAAAGGGGGAGAAAAAGCTCTCAAAGACTCTAACATGCTATAAAAGGCTTTTACATTTTAATTTGGTAAAAAAGATTAAAACACAGAGCTCCTTATGACATTAATATGGTTTCATTCTTACTAATGAAGTATCCCAAGCCTAGGAAATTTTTGTTGTTCTATGCAAAGAGGTCACTTCCGTTTTATTTCTCTAATCTCCAAATATAAAGTGCTTCTGTTTGTTTTTCTAAACCTTAAAGTAACAGTTACTCACACTCCAATATTCCTTCATTAAGTACAAGGTCGAGTTTTGTTGCTATAGAAACAGGAAGTCTGCATTAGATATGTAAGGCTTTAGCATTTCAATCACATTGCTCAGGTTAGTATCAGGTAAAAATAAAAATAACTGAGATATCAACTTTTATATAAAGTCAGGAAGCAGTGACCAAATAATACAAGTATATTTTATTAAGCCACTGGTGCACAGTAAAAAACTCTGCATGCAGCAGTTATTCATTGTATAGAAAGGAAATAGCTTCAGAGATTGTTTAGCATCTATTTTCTTCTCTGGATTATCACATGCATACGATCAGTTTCTGCCCTTTCCTCTAAAAAAGCTGGAGATGACAAGAAAATAATCTCTGCTCTAGCTGGGTGAGTGTGACTTTCAAGCAACACCAGCAGTATATGAAATACCACATCTCTGTTGAAATGCTTTACATATTAGGACAACCTACTGACTTTCCAACATAGCCGGTTTCAATTTTATATGATAAAAGATTCAGCACTGCAGTTTTAAGCAAGCATCTATCAGTCAACCCTTTCCCACCTCTGCAGCAAAGCCACCCTCTGCAGCAGCCTTGCCCTAGCAGCAGGAAAGGCACCCAGCTGATGCTCACGCTGGGGCCTCGATGCACCCAGGCACGAGGCTTCTGCGGCTGCAACAATTTCCACCCAGTTCACATGACAAAACTACCTACACAGATAAAATCACCACAAGACTGAGATCAGCTTTACCCACCCATGGCAAATCGAGCAAGCAAGCTCCAGCTGCCCGAATCAATGAAAAACTTTCCATCTCAATTACTTTGTGGAGCATGGAGCAAACCCTCTTCATACACACTAATCACGGAAATTATCATCAATACCAAAAACTCCCAGACATATCCATTTGCTCTACTAGGAAAATTTTATGTGGGCAAGGAGACATGCATGTAAAGATTTTGCTTCTTTACCCAGCATTCCTACTCTACTCAGCTCAGTCAGAGCAGCAGATCCACATCAGAGACCTGATTTCCCTAAGGTCCAGGCAAGGGATAGTATGGGCAAGTTGAAACCCGCACACAAAGCTGTCCTGCAGTACTCGGGCAGTGAAATCAGGCGTTCTCAGGCCACATGGGACAGGCTCTCACAGTCAACAGGCACTCAGCAACAGTGGACAAACGAGCTGGACCCAGACACCCCTAAGGCAAAACCACTCCCAGCCTGAGGGCAGCTGTCTTAGCGCAGGTGTGATCCAGAGCTGGGCCCCACAGGCGTCCCGGGCACAGGGCACTGAACACATGAGAGTCCTTGCACAACACATTGCACCTCGGGCTGGGAAATGTGGAAACCGGGTCCTGGGGCCAGACATGTAATGCCCACAAGCACTCAGGTTTGCTGGGGTGTGAGTGAGGGAGCTACTGAGGAAGCTCTGCAGCACCCTGGGGGCTCAGCCCCGCTGCCTTGTGCGGGAGGCCACTGCTCTGGGCATCAGCAGAGAGGCATGGTAAAAGCACAGGTCAGACAACAGCTTAACTGATGCAAATGGAACAGGCACTGGTGACAAGAGATACAACGACTTTACACCAGAAAGGGCAAAGTGTCTTTGCTAACAGCTTCTCTCCCTGGCACTAGGATGGACAAACTGGGCTGGTATCCTTTACAACAGTTTTTTAGGCAACCTCTTCTGCAAAGAAGATGGAAAAGTGAGATCTAATCACCATAAGTATGCCGCAGCCTGATATCTGAAATGCTGTCCTCTCCCCTTTCCAACTGTTTTTTCTCTCCCATCCTCTCCACCTGCAGCTGTGGAAGGAGCAGTCTGTGAACATACAGGCAGGAGACTGGGAAGAACTGCAGTACTAGTGGGTTAACTTCAGCTCATGTAGCCACAGAGCATGGCCCTACATAGCCCACCTCCTCCAAATCTCACCAGGCAAGCTGTCACTGCCATGGAGGGACTAAGAGCCACATCCCGGCCTTTCTCACTTGATCTCACACTTGCACACTGCTAACAATCTGTTTCAGATTTCAGAAACCCTCTCGTTTTTCTTAGAAGGCTGACATTTATTCTCAGAATATTTGCTCAGGGATGAAAGGCAAATACTTCTATTTAAAAAAAAAAAAAAAGAAGTTAAGTCATTTGCAAATAGCATATCAAGAGGAAAAAGAGGCAACATTGCACTGCTTGAACAACTCTCTAGCATTCACTCGCCCATCTCCAGACCCAAAACACAAAGAAATTCTTGTTCTGCAGCCCAAGTTTTAGCTCCATCTGAAACCACAAGGTAGCAGCTTTTTGTGCCTTTCCAGTGCACTCTCCCTGCCCAGTTTCCATCTGTAAGCCACCAAGACTGTAATTATATAGGAGTATCCCCTAGAGAAAATGGCCAAGACAAAGCACCTGCTGGCCAACAGCATTCACACTGAAAAAAAATCCCCAAGGAGACAGTCTGATTCTAGATTCACATTCTCAGTTGCACATTATATTTCAAAAAACCCCAAACAAAGTCCCCCAGTCTCTGTCAGTTTCCCTCATATTACTGCACACCCAATACTCTTAATTCCTTCCATCTTAGCACCCCTCTGAGATGTTCCTCTTCTTCAAAAGGGAGGAAAAAAATGAGACACAGGTGAAAAACACTCATAATTTGAGAAGAATTCTCTGGCAACATAGCTTTAGGTGTAAAATGTGGGACACCAGAAATTTCCAGAGGCAGTAACAAGTACAGCACCAAGGCTGTGTTTGCCTCAACCCCAGCAGTTGCTCTGCTCAGCCAAAAGTCAAGCGCAGGATGTGACCTTGAGAAAGAATTTTGCATTTGGACTCTGCTTTTCATCAAAGCACAAAAGGAAAGGAAAAAACCTCAAAGAGTATTTAGTTTCCCAAGCTGTTCAGCACCTCCAGCACGTCCCACCACCTCCGTGCTCCCTGAGGTCACCCTTTTGGCATGATGAGCTCTGCCACCTCCGTCACAGTGATCTTGAAGACTGCTGGGAGGTGACCCTGTCCCTGCTGCTGCTGTGTTTCCTAATTCCCACCAAGCTCTTTCAAACCTCTGGGACCTTGTCTTCCTCCAACACTCTCTGTGGGATTTGCCCTCTGCTGTAAACAATTCGTCTCACTGGATACTCCTAGAATAACACAGCCCCCAAGCTAGCTTTTGGCTAGCTGACCAGATAAAATTGCAGCAAAAACTATCAATAACTCCCAGACAAGTTTGCAGCTGGCTGCTAGGGGGACAGGAAAATAAAATCCAGCATATCTGCTTATATACACAAATTTCCCCTTGGTTACTAGATATAAACTTCTAAGAGCTGCAAGCCCTACCCATGGGCTACGTACACTTCTCATCTCTCAGCACACTTCTGATTCAGCCCTGGCTGAAATAGCCCAGCCCAGGCTAAGCCAACACTCACTCCTGCCTGAATTTATACAAGGAGCACATTATCTTGATTGCCTTTGCTGTCACCAGAAGGAAAGAAGCATCACGTGTAAATACAGTTTATTAGGGAACAGCAAATGAAGTAACTTGTGGAAGTAAAGGTTATCACACACACTGCAGTGCACAGACAGCCACCAATTGATGTAAGCACAGGACAGAGACAGAGTGAAAGGGAAGGAAAAATCTAATTTCCTCTCTGGAGAAATCCAATCCACTGCCAAGAAAAGAGAACAGTAATAGACTGAACCTCCAATGGCCGAGTAATAGTATTATTTTCCCCTAACAGCACATCAGAACAGAAGTTACTCTAAAATACACCTGTGAAGTGACACAGGTGCTCCTTCAAAGGTACTTTTCTACAGATCATCAATTTGGTGAGAGTTCTTTTAAACAGCAGATGCTAGCCCACCATTTAATTAACACATTTAATATGTGTCAAATCAGTTGCCTGAGCACTGACATAAGCTGAGCTGACAGAGCCGTCAGGCTGGCACCAGGGCAGGCAGCCAGCACGACACCTCACCAGATGTGCAGCAGCACACTTAATTTCTGACCTCAATAGATTGCCTGGATCTACTGCATGGAGCTATCTTGATAGGGAAATATCTAATCAGAATAGAATTCTTTCTTATCAAAACTAATTCAAATGACCAATTGGTATACAAAGATCAGGACAGTGCCAAAACTGATGCCAGGCAAAATACACTTTAGATACACTGTGGAGCCTCACAGAGAGGCATAGCATGAAAAAAGTAAATATAGCTACACCTCTCATGCAAAATCCAACTAAAACACAAGGTGCAACCTTCCCTCTCTTTGCTTTCCACATGCCTGACTTGCTCCTGTAAGGCACAGAGGAGTAACACACCATCCCTATTTCAGGCCTGGTACTGCTCCACTGCATCAGGGTATTTTAGAAGGAGCTCTCCTCTGAGTTGCAGACAGCCTGTAGCTACCCCCAGGTGGAGGGTTAGGACCACAACCACGGAGCCAGGTTGGATTCAATGTGCACATGTGTATGGGGTGTTTACTCAACCCTCATTAACTCAGTTGCAGGAGCTGTGGACTTCTCAGGCACAGTGTACATGCACCAGAGCAGGCAGAGCAGGGCAGGGCAAGGCTGACTTCAGCTCCTTCAGGGACAGGAGACCCTGAGCAGAAGTTGCCTGCCCAGTGTGTGGGTTGCAGAGATGTCTGCAACCATGCCCTGGATGCAAGCTGTCGCCCAAGGAGCATCAGTGGCAGAGAAAGAAGCACGTGTCATTCCTCCATTCATCCCATGGCATCTGCATTTGCCAAGTTTTACATTGCACAAGATAGACAACATCTTACCAAACAGATGGCTGACTGCATAAGAAACCTTTAATACACCATGCTGCCTGCCATATACAAAGTAATAAACCCACAGAAATGTTAAATCACATTTGAGGTTGCAGTTGCCATCTATCCTACTTCCAGAGGAAAGCAGCAACAGCAGCATCTCTGCAGCTCCCAGCCAACACTGACTTTTGGTGACAGTTCCTGGATGTGAATAACAGCATTCTGAAACAACACAAGGAGAATGCCCCTGGAAACCTAAACAGCAGTGACAAAGAGCATGAGAAATGGGTAGATACAGAACACACTAATTTCAGTATAAAGATGGCTTAATTTAAATGCAGTTAAAAAGTGATTAAAAAGCTTTACCATGACATTCGTTTTTATGTATGTTAACTATCATCTATAAAAGAATTCTCCCCCACCTCCAGTCTAAAATTTCCTACCCCCCTTAAGATACTCTCCAAACCCATATAAATATTTGATTATTTCTGCAAAAAACTGAGATTGCACAGAAATATATAGGACTCTTTCTTGTTCCAAAAAGGCATCTTTCTCTAAAGGAAATGCACAATTGGTCACAGCAATGCTTTGCAAACCTAACACCTCTGCTATTCACAACAGCTGGTGCCTTTTCTCTTAGCAGGATCTAAATCATTATTGACATCTTTTTGACAGGAGCGTATATGAGAGGAGCTGAAACAAAAACTGATGTGAGATGTATCAGAGGAGCTCATTTTCTTTGATGCTTTAGTTGAAAGGGATCTGCATCTGTATTTGTTACCGAATTTTTAACAATATTGTAGCTACTTAAAATTAGAACAGAGAAGAAATTCAATAGCTGGAAATCTGCACTTCTCCTAATTTATCAACTGGCAAACAATATTCCAATAGCAGCTGTTTCAAAAGCTCAGTTTGCAACCTCCAGATGGATGATGGTCCTCAAAGAAGTAGGAACAAAGAAGTAACAGCATAACACCTTGTTTCAGCTCTATTAAATGCTTCCCAGCTCACTGAGCCGGCAGGGCAGCCCCTCTCTCTGCAAGCACTGATCCCACATGAAGTGCTCCTCCAAGGAGGATTTTTTCACCATAACCATCATGCTGTTGGATGAGTGAATAGATGCACTGAGCCCTGGATTTGAGCACATTGTCAGCAGAACTGCATATTGCTAACAAGAATTTGACACGGGAGACTTGAGTTGGTTGCAGCCTAGCTTATCAAACAGAAAAGGCAAGAATGGAAGAAAACTAAATGGAGTACCAAGAAATGTACTTGGTGGTTTTTAGGTCATAACAAAGCTTTGCCTGCCCTGCACCCCCTCCCTCAGATCAAAGGGAGACAGCTTGTCTGAAGCACCTACATCCAGAGGCACAACCCCCGGAAAGCACCTTGCTCCTTTCACTTTTGTCAACTTCGTAACAATCCCTGCATGGGACTACATACACAGAGTCTAAGCAAACATTGGGTGCTGTTTATTAAACTCTCATAACTACAATTGTAACCCCCCCACATGTGCATATATATAAACATACACACATATTTATGGATGTGTGTATATATACACACCCATATAACTGTAAAGGCAAAAGCCCCTAGCTCCTTTCCCTCCCCTGATCCCCCTGTGATGTCAGAAGCAATCAGTGGAAATTAGGGTGATGCCCTGAATAACCCATCCCATCTCAGGGGACCTGAACTGCTCAGGTGGCACCACCACGTCGGAGAGAGCCCGGGACGCGGCAGCGCTGGTGGAAGGCGCGCACCGAGGGCCAGCAGAAGCGCAGGCGATTTAATCAGAAGCAATTAGCGAGCCTCTTTGTGAAAGGCTGTCACACATTCGGCCCCCAGGGCAGCCTCGTTTTTAAAGATTTATGCCACACATTCTGGATAGATATTTAATGAACACTGTGAAAGGGGAACTGCAGGGGTGAAGAGCCAATGAGCTGCTGTATTTTGGCTGCTTAAAGCAACACATGCGTTCACTGGAGAAGGGGGTGCCGCTCAGACTAAGGGGTGACTTTTGCATTAATAATTTTCTGTCTCCAGGGTTCAGCATTAAGCCTGACACAGGTCTGGGGAAGGCAAAGGCAGGCAGACAGAATTGGGACAGCCACCCAACAGGAGAGAACCATGCCAAACATTGCACACAACCACTGTGCCTGAATAAGAACAGGAAGGACAGCTCCTGGTCAGATCTCCTCTAATTTTGTACCCATGAGGGTACAAAAAGAAAAATGAGGCTGTGGTAATGCATAGATGGTGAGAAAACTTCTCCTGATATAATAGCAGATGGTGCACAGTTAGAAGTAGTACAGATATTGTTTTTCCTCTTCCATTTCCCAATGAGCTTTTATCTTCCAAGTAACATTCCCATTAGGAAAGAAAAAAAGTATTCTAGGGAAAAAAAGAGGAAAGACCAGTGAAGATTTCCTTTTGGTCAATTGATTTTAAAGTGAAAAAGATATGACATCTAACCATGGGAGAAAACCTGCTTCCTGAAGCAATGAAAATTCTATTTTTCATTCAAAATCAAGTCTTCAGTACTTGGTTACAGGCTTTTATTCCTTATGTTAAATCCATGATCTCTGTGCTGTAGAGAACACTTTCCACCACTCTGTGCACACGGAGTGCTCTGTGTGGTGGGGTCTGCTCGTGGCTGGTTTGTGGGCAGTTCTGCAGCTCAGTGACAGTGCACAAAACTTGTCAGGGAAAGAGCATTCCCTTTCCAGCCCTCTCCAAGCACATCTCTTCAAGCCAAGGGTAACTCAGCAGGTTAGCACCTGTAGGTGCACACACACAGAGGTGAGCACAGTGGAACATCCCTCATGTGTTGTTGTCACATACAGCATAAAATGACCTCAGAATTGCAAAAGCTTAAATATCCCTTAATTTTCTTCCTTGTTATCTTTAAAAATACCAGACAAAAGCTTTTGTGAAAGCTTTTTTCCTGTTAAGTACCAGAATTCTTTGATTTGGTAAAACCTGATTAGACAGTGAAGAACAATAAAAAGGGAATTGGCTTTACAATGCCTCCAGCATCTCATATTTGCATGTAAATTGTTGTGCTAAGGATGTCTGTGCAATAGCAAACCAGACCACCCAGAAACATCCACTGAGATTCAAAGATTATCCAGAATCAACCCTGAAAAATATGTGAGTTTATTCGAGTTTCTCACAGCCAAGATGAATATGCAGCTTCACCAGTTTCAAATAGCAATATATCCTGTTAAAACTGAGGTAAGAATAAATGTTTTTGCTGAATGGATGGAAAGCCTCCTATTGCTTTGCAATAACTTTGGAAAAGAGAAAGACAATGTTTCTTCACATCTTCCTTCCATGGAAGCTGGCAAGTAGGCTGGGAATAGATGGGTCTTCCTGAGTAGAAGACATCCTCCCATGGGTATGTTCGCTTTTCTCTGGTGAAAGACCTCTTTCAAGAAAACTCCCACCACTTTCAGAAGAGTTCAAATATGGCAACACTTGCTGAGTTGTTCCAAATAAAACTAGAATGAATTGCTGAGCTAATTAATAGCCCAACATTAAAAGGAAACCAAGCTCCTTGGAAAGAATCCAGCTGCAATTCATGAAAGCGGATTTCACTTGTTTTGATTACAACAGCAGTAGACTTCGTACACATCACAGCTACAGCTAAAATTGTGAAGATATATGCCCATACCCACACCTTGAGAGATGAATGACTCTTATCCTTCTCTAAGCAGCACCCAGCTATTTCTCTATGTGATTTTCTGTTTCAAATGCTAAGTGGTGCTGTGCTGTACCTGTGGTGGTACAAAGCCAAAGATAAGAGCTGTGTGTAGAGGTAATGCTGTCTAGGAGACCACCCAGCACAGCCTGGTGTAGACTCACCTTGCCTAGGGACAATCAAGCTGTACACTTAAGGTCAGAGGATCTTAGGGATCTCTGCATTAAGTTCTGCTACTGACTTTGAAGACAAATGCACACTGCAAGCAGCTTCTCTGTTATTTGTATTTTTGTTTGTGCATCAATGCTTTGATTGCTTATAGTACATAAATGGCAACACAAATCTTATGTGCTGTTTTCTATGCAAGGGTTGCATCGTGTGTGGTGTTAAATCATCCCTGCTAAGGGAACAGTTTCAGGTACTTCAAAAAAAACATCCTATATTTACCACCCTTTTGAAGCAAGAGTCAAAATGTATAGAAGGAGTGAGAGAATGACAGAAAGAAGATTATGGTCATGGGAGGGGAGAGAGATAACTAACAGAAGGAGTGCCCCTGGCTCATCATGACAGATTTCCTTCCCACACTCAGTTTTGAATAAATCATTCCACTGGTTGACACAACAGAAATAATTCAGTTACTGTTTCCAAATTTTCCTTTGTGTCTTCTTGCAGAGCCAGCAAGGGGATAAAAAAGGGCAGAACTGGAACAGTACAGGAGATGAGATACATACATATATGCTTTCAACTCAAACCTTGGGTTTGCTTCCTAACCATATTCAACCACATAAAGGAACCTGATAAACTACATAAGAATCCCTATCCATGAGAAAAATGCTGAGAGATGAGAGGAAAAAAGCCTTTGTGGCTGATCCTGCCTTTCCTGGTGTGACAGTGGATCCTCAGCACCCCCAAGCAGGGCTCAGACACCACCACCTCCAAGGGCAGGTCCCTGCACCTGCAGGCACACAACAAACCTGAGCACACTGTGGGTGTCTGTTCCTCCTGGCATAAACAACACAAGAATGTCCTAGGGGCTTGAATATTTCCCAGATCAGGTAACCATGCATCCAACAGAACAGGAAACACTCTCCATGACTCCAAAGCAGCACCAGGCACATGGCTTAAGGCCAAAGCATCCCCAGGAAAAGAGGGCAGAGCCCTTTGCCAGACCTTTCACACCACAAGCTTACAAACTACTTTCTCAAACGCTTGTGGGAACAAGGAGGAACTGATTTCAGGCGACAAACCTATCTAACAAGTTGCACAGTCCAATTAGGAAAACCACCTTGTAGCTTATATCCAGATTTTACCAAGTTAGCAGCTAAAGAACTATATCCAAAAGGTATTCTGGGTTACATGGGAAGTAAGCATAACTAAATCTTAAAGATCTGTTTTTGCTGAAACAAAGTCTGTGAACACATAATTTGAAAAAATGAAATTAATGTTCACTTACATTTGTATATGTTTATGGAAGCAGAGAAGACAAAAACTGCTCTCCCATCTTGCTGAGTGATGTTCCTAATCAAAATCAGAATTTCTCCAGACCCCTACAGAAAGCGGCTGCACAAGGCTGTGCAGCACTGGACAGTAAGCAGGACTCTTTAGACATCCCAGTCCACTTGCATGACATTCCCAGACACAGGGAAGCTTTAATCACTGTTTTCTCATCCAAAAACAGCCAGAGGAAAACTTGGAATTCAGGCTGGAACCACTGAGCACTTGGTCTGCTCTAGGTGGCCCTGAGGGCCTTGCATGGAGAAGCACCTTCCTTCAGCACTGCCTGCCTTAATGCAGAACACCAGATTTAAGCTCAGGTTTTTAAGAATGGGGCCTTCTGTTATTATCACCATTTGCTTATTTTAACAGCAATAGGAGTCTATGTTTGGCTATGCCACAATGAAATATAGAATTTAGAAATCAGAGCTACAAAATTAACAAATAAATAACAATTCAGTTAAGCCATTTCTTCAGCCACTTCCTCACATTTATAATTTAGCCAGATGTTTCACACAGAAGCAGGAATATCTTTTCTACCAAGAGTATGAATAGACAGAAGTAAACAAAAAAGCCCCTTTTCTAAATAAATCAACTTCCTTTCCAGCTCTTGCCCAAAGGAGAGGAAATGTCAGGCATTCACAAAGGCTGGGTGACATAACACCCTGACTTGCTCCAGATGAGTGAGGTGCCAGATATCTGCATCAGAAATCACAAATGTGGGAGCAGCCCAAGGCACACAGAGCCTGCCCAGCTTTGTATCCAACCTCAGCACAGTGCCAGGAGAGGGCACAGGTACCACCTTATCCTGGAGCAGCAAGCAGGGAAGGGTCCTGTTATTTTGCTCACTCTGCCTCTTGCACCCATTCTGCACTGGTGATGAAATAAAAAATTACCTTTTCATGAAGGAAAGGATTGCAAAGCAGCTAATTAGCTTTTGCCTCTCTCTTGCTCCACTCTGCAACAAGAGACTCTCAGCTCCCAGGGCACCGAGATGTGCTGTCATACAGTAGAGCTCACTCCCTTGCCCTCACCTCCCTGCTTGTATTTTCCAGCATTCGCTGCCCAAGGGTTAATTGCCAGTAAATACAGAGGATGGGTACTCCAACAACACACAACCAGCCTCCAAGTTTCACTGCCAGTAATGAGTTTCCCTCACCCCAAAATCCAGACATCACACACCCGCACCTTTGTCTACATAGAGTTAAGTTATTTGTATAACCTTCACCCTGAGGTGGTTTTTTTTTCAACCTGACCAGGAGCTGTTGCTCAGATCACTTTGCACCTGACTGCTGTAGGGCTATAAATAACACATCCACAACACAGCCTTGTACTCACACGCATTTGATTAAAATAAAGTCAACTAGAAGGCAGACCACCTTTGAAATGGAAACAAATGGATACAGAAAGGATGAGGAGTTGAAAGACAGAATTTCTGAGCTAGTTACTGTCAGGCTGCCATCTCCATTGCTGGTCTGGTATCACCAGCAACATTTCTGCATAATCACTTAAACAAAAATCAAAGCAGAAAGAAAATAATGAATTTTTAGAGGGGGTAGAATTGAGAACAACACCACAACAACTGAGATCAATATAATAACAACAATACCACCACCACCCAGGGACAACTTAACCACATTAATATATTCATTCATGACTGGCAGAAAGTGGTATGCAAGCCCCTAAAAGGAGAAGACAAACACTGGTAAACAAAAATAGAACAAAGCAAATGATCAGCCCCTGCCTTGCCCCAGGCTGGCAGCACAATTCACTGTCAGGATGGAGATGGCTGAGCCTTGTCACTTGTGGCCTTCCTCCCTTTAAGGGAACAATTTATAGCTGATTTCGGAACTCCAGATATGAGAAATTGGAGGCACTGATCGGTTTTAGGCAGCATAGCTTGGTTTTAATATTGACCCAGCTGACTGGCAAAGAATCCTCTGCAAACAGTAAGGAAGATTAAGATCTGAAGTGCGGCAGCAACTTCATTTCCAAATCCTTCTGCAACACAGGAAAACTCCCTGTGCAGTTCACCACACAGAAGAGAGCAGGGAGCAAAAAAATATCCAAGCTGTGTTCAGAGAAGGAAAAGTGTAGGCGTGCAGGGCTTGCACTGATTTATTAGTAGCTTATCAGTAACTAACATATAAAACCAACTAGAAAAGCAACAGATGTAAAATATTTTCTATTTTAAAAATCATTGCACACCCTTCCTAGAAGGTACAAAGACTAAGAACTGACTTTTCAATTTGAACAAATGCCTGCACAAGCATAACAAAGAGAGAAAAAATGTTAAGGAGGAAGAAAAAAAAAAAAACCAAACCCAGACTTGCTCTCCCTCACCTAGTGACAAATAACATAACAAGGGTCCTTGCATTCAAGTACAGGTCATAAATACACAAACTCTAAGTTTCATTTTTTGGGAAACTGAATTCATTGAGAGGCATGCAAAATAAATAACAATGTTTGAAATTGTTGCTAATAAGGACATCTTCATGTCTAAATATTAAAAATATTTATATCACATTTAAAGCTCTAAGCCTAACCATTAATTTTCATACATCACACAGATTCAATTGCCTGTTAAAAGGATCTTTCCTTTTACTCAGTAGTCAATTATTCATTAACCTCCTAGAAACATTCAAAGAAGGCACAATTTATTTCAGAGACAGATAGGAATTTGTAATTACAAAGATACCTGAATTTAATTTTTTTTTTAATGACAAAAACAAAATGTGAGGCTAGACACCTAACTGGCCAACATCAGGATGAGCTCCATAAAAATAATTTTGAGTGTGATTTTTGATATTGAAAGATCCATATGACCACACTATTTCTGCAAACTGTATTTTCATTAGTATTTTCAGCTAATGAAACTATGCCCAGAAGAAGTCTTATATTAAAACCACTCCTGTAGCCCGTGAAACAAGGACCTGGACCCAACGTTTCAGTTATGCTTCCACTTAGTCACTGACCACACTATTTCTGCTTCAACAAAACATGTTGGATGTTAAAGGAGCCAAACAGATATTTGTACCACTGCAAGCACCACCAAGTGCAACAGACAAGGCTTAATTAAAACAAGAGTACAGTGTATATCCAACCACCCTAAGAACATATTTCTCTTGATTATATCTCTCACCACCAGGTATTTCACATCAAAGAGGAGAAAGTATCTCTGTTCCAACCCCTTCCTTCCATGGTTTCACACATAAACCACTTAATGACTATGTGCTGCAGCATATGCAGTCAGTTAATAGTTATCCACACTTTCACTACCTACCTTGTATCACCAAAGGAGCCTAACACAAAAACTACTGACTCTCAAAATATGCATCAGTCTCTTCCTGTTTGCTTAGGGGCTGCCAGCTGCTGGGACAGGGTAGAGCAGCTTTGTACAAATCCACTGTAATACTTTCTTTCCAGCTCAGAAAAGCAGCAAATAAAAAAAAAAAAAAAGGAAAAAAAAAAAAAAAACACCCAAAAAACATAATCTGAAATGAGATGGTGAATTTACCTAGGTATGAATGCAGCTTGTAACACTATGAAGTAGTCTGGGTTTCTCTTTCACATCTTGCCAGAAAGGTGGTGGGCTGAGGGAAGAGTATTTCATCTTCATGTCCTGATTTTTCTGACTCAAATAGGGCAACTACAACTGGCTTGTGGATTTTGGAAACAGTTTATAATGCTTCAGAAGAAGGGGAAACTACACATGCTTCAGTATCAGTAAGCATCAGAATGCAGCTGACTTATATGGCACTCCAAAAACCAGGTAATTAAAAATATCCAGTCTCCTAAAGATTCACAAGTTGGGCCCCACAACAGCTGAAGTAAGTTTTCTAAAGTTCAGATGGCTAGAAGTTGAGAGCAAAAGGCAATATTTGAGACATGATTTCATTCTGAATTCAACAGAACTAAGATATCATATTAATTAAAAACATGTCTGAAAACAGCTAACTGCAAAATTCTCTGGGGTGAGATTAACATGGTGCTGTTTGCTGCTGGGACACTCAGACTATTTGATCCCCTTTTCTGGAAAATGGACTACAGTTCTTCCACTTAAGTGAACTTCTCCCCTCCTTCAAATTTTTTTTTGCAGTGAGAACAGAAAATTGTTTTGGCATTAAAGAGGGGTTTTTGTTTGGTTGGTTTTGTTGCTGTCTTTTAAAAATAAAAACAAACACAAAATTACTGCAAGCTTTAAGCAGTGATAATTAAGAGCAGGAGTGGGCAGTCTCCAGCAAGGGAGTGGCAGACCTTTCTGCAAATGCATATATCTGAGAACACCTTGTGCACACTAGATCTGGCCACAGGTTGCCTGGAAGAAGCCATGCACGGCTGTGGTGCAATGAGCAGCATCCTCTAGCACGGGAGCTTTTGGGTATTTGCACTTTTGCCAACCCACTCAGGGCTCTCATCCCTGCCCCAGATCTTGGGGCTGCTTTGACACCGGGCCGATGATGGAGGCCATGTGGGGAGCAGAGCATAGCAAGAGTGGGAGCAGGGGATGAAACAGGGAGAGGAGGGATGGCAGCAACCAGAGGCACCTTCTCTAAATATACAGAGGAAAAGAAAAGCCCGAATTTGGGGCTACCCCTGCCACACCACATGTCACTACTGTCTCAACAGCAAGCTGCTATGTCAGAAAGACTGCTGGCTGTGCAGCTCTGGGGAATGACATTTGTCACCAAAGCACCACAGGCACAGCAGAGGAGACACTTGTGTTTATGAAATATGATCCTCAGTACATTCCTTGTCAGGTGAGCAGCCAAAGCACTGAATTTGCAAATACACATGCAAATGTAGATGAGATGGGGTGGGTAAGATCTGGTTTCCATAATGCTTTAAGATAACTAGTGATGTCTGCAAATGCTATAGATTTTTAGATGAGGCACTTCATAAAAGAAATCACAAAATTTTTTTATTATAATTATAGCATTACCAGCATTTCGCACACATACTACTCCTTGAACTAACTGATCCCTGTAATAAGCTACACACTGAGGGTATGAAGATCCAAAGCCCAAGATCTAATGCACTTTATATAGGATTTGAAAAAAGCAAAGCCATGGCTGAATAAATTAAGTTCTCTGTGACTGCATTCCCCACGAGAAGCTCACTACAAAGCGCTGTACGAGCTCCAAATGCGAACGTCTGTTGGAGCGAACGTAACAGCCTGGAACACTGAGGGGCTTAACATCTTTGGAACAAAATAAGGAGAGGCAAAAGAGAAATAACTTCTTAGTGCATTTACAATGCTGGCAACACAGCAGATTTCTGTATCTTATATTAGAAAACAAAGGCATACCAATCTGTGGTGTTACAGACTCAGTGTCGTGGGCCAAATCTGCTCCTAATCCAAAGGCATAGATCTGAGTCTTAACAAATAATCCCTCAAAACAAGCAGCCTGATCTGCCCTCTTTCCCTCTTCCTATTTGCTTCTGTGTTAGATGCTTGATGGTGTTTTTTCCCAAATGTAGCCTTGCCATTGCATGCATTTCAAATGCTTCAGCAGCCACCATCAGATGCCTCTTTGAGAGAGGCCAGAGTCTCCTCGGGGATAGCTCTTTCAAAGAGTAAGATCTTCCTCTCCTACATATCATAAGCACACAAATGCAAGTGTCTAAAGAAGTGAGAATTTGGAGAAGAGCAATTGCTTTATCAGGAAAAAGATGGAGGATGTATTCTGCATGGGAAATCAAGGAACACAAGTGGTGATGTGAAGGAATGAAGACATTTCTCTTCCTTGCAGATACCAGCAAACAAAATTTTCCTATGTGATTGATATAGTCCTACTTATTTCCAAAACCAGGCAGCATATCAGATCTGTGCACTGAGTAGAGATATGAAGTAAGCAAAGGGAAGCATCATTTTTCAGAGATCCTGGTTCTCTTTACCACAGGAACTGCATCTCAGGCAGCCTGGTACCCAACCCCTTCCCACAGCCAAATACCATACACTCCAGACATTCCTTGCTTCTGGTACAGACTTACCATCCTTTGTACCAATTTTTATAGCTATGACCAAGTTGCTTCCAGTACCTGAGAACACTTTCTATTCCGTTTCATCTTCAAGGTAGATTTTGATAGAGATGCTTTTAAATCATGTCTAAAGCTTGCTGAAATCCTAAAGTGCACTGAAGTAAACTGGTGACCTTTGACTTGGCAATTTCATTCAGACATCTCAAAAGAAAAATTAAAACAACAAAATTAAAATCAAGGAAGAGTTAAAGAATGGGAACAACACTTAAGGCTGAGATCACTTGGGTTTTTTCCCCCGGAGAAATTCAATGCATAAAATAAAATATCCTTATAATTTCTTCTTAAACCACTGCTTCTCCTTTCCCCACTGAACACACACCCACTCACCCAGATAAACACTGACCTTTCTCATTCCCAAACTCCTGACAGAGGATTTGTGCCAATCTCCCTGCAAACACCACTCAAATAGCCTTCCCCGCTGCAGGAACTACCGCACAGCACAGGAGTCAGATAAAGTACAAAGGTAAATTTAGAAAGTCAAATACATTCAATGACATTTTTGTTGTTGCTCTCGCACACCCTGAGGTGACCCGGGCCCTGCTGAGATTGGGTGAGTGATGCTCCTCCTTACACAAACAGCAGCTGATGACAGGCTTCAGTTTTAACCTGCTGACAAGTTAAGTGCACTGCAGAGATACCAGACAGCCCAAGGAAAACTCACCTTATTTTCAGACACACCCCCCGCCTCTTACTTTTATCTCCAATATTGCACTGCAATTTGTAGGACTAGTTTTCCTTTCTAGAAAACTCGTTCAGGTGTGTGTTTTTTCATCTGGAGATAGTTCAGGTATGACAGCTGGCTGATTCTTATTTTCAGAAAAGGTTAACAAGCAAAGGCAAGAGCTGCTGGGGTGGGTGGGGATTTCAGAAGTGAGTGGGAACCCCTTAAATAAAATCACAATTTTCTGCACTTTTAAAGCTGAAATTATATCAGCTCTATTTGAATCTCTAAATAAAATTGTTTTAATTCTATATTTGAAAAACAGTAACCTTACCATAAATTAAATTAATTTTTAAAAATCAAAACTATATTAATCCAAAACACTGTTCAAGGAAACAGTGATTTGCTTCTCAAAGATTTCAAGCAAGGCAGACACTGAGCTTGCGAAAGCCATAGACCAATGCTCTGAAACAAGAGTTTGCAGAAGGTCTAACTCAGTTTCTGACAGCTAAACTTTCCCCAAATGCCCAAAACACAGTTTGAAAATGTAAGCTTGTTTAAATTAACATTCTATGGGCTTTGAACTTGCCACTGAAAGCAAGCTATGGGAATTGGGAAGTTTCAGGATGTGGAAAGCTTATGCTTCTCTTCCCTCCGGTATCCACTATGTTATCTACTCTATCTGGACTCTGAAGGACGTGATGACCAGAAACAAAAAACCACAATGCTTCCTTTGTTTAATGACATGTTAACTTGAAAGAGCAAAACCATATTTTGGTAAACTTCTATTTTGCTCAGAGAAGATCATTTGAACAAGCTTTTGTTTCACTAATAATTGGTCTTTAAATGAAGTGCTTTTTAATTCCATTTTCCATCCAAACTCATCTTGGCAAAGACCGCAAGGGAAAACAACCATTAATCAGGGATCTGAGCAAGTGTAAGCTGAGCCCTACAACTACTTCAGTGAGCACATGAACACATCCAGCATGCACCCACCCAGTTCTCCAGGAATAGAGCCAAATGAATGTGACAATCATATTTAATTACAAGTCAACACATTTGAATTACTACCAGCCAGTGACCACCTACTTCCTCTCGAAAAGCATCTTAAATAATGAAATTCTGACTTTACCTTAAAGATTCAGCCTTGCTGTCTGAAGGCAAGAATATAAAATCTATAGCCAAATCCCTGACTTTCTGCATACTAAAGACCTTGTGTACTTTAAGATCCAAAATTGATATTTTGGAGGAACAGGAACCACCTCATGCACCAACTAGCAGACACTCTGCAATTTTGGGTACTACGTGAGGCACTCTGCCTACTTCATTTCCTCCCTTTCCCACCAATTTCTTCTTGAATTCTGGCTGACACACAGAGCATTCAAGACCTTTGCATTTTAAACTGCTCTGGCCATCCTTTCATTACAGACAAAAGAAGTTTTTCTGGCTCAGATGTTGACAGTTGTCACCAATCATGTTAAAAACCAATCAAGTGAAGCTTTAGACCTTGCTTCATACAGCCAGCAAAGCCTTAGTCTTAGGAATAAGTTAAAAAAAATTAAAAAGCATCACCATCACAATCAAGTATGCAAAACTACTCACGGTTCTCTTACAATAACCAGCTGAGTTTGGTGCTGGACAGGCTTGGACAATATGGTCCAAGGTAGGACAGCAATATCTGACAGGCAGAGTCACAGTGGTAGATGGATGAGGATGGATCAAAATCATCTTCTGAGGAGGAGGTAGGGTATTAAAAATTAAAATAGAGTTCATATGTTCTAGTGCATGTAAAGGAGATTTGTCAGAGTGAAATTGTCCTGAATAAACTTATCAAGCCCACATGGTTGCAGGGAGCCTCTGATCCCACAAAAGCTATCTTAAATCCAGATTTACTTAATCATAAATATACAACTTTAATATTCTAGGCCACTGTAACTATATTTTATGGATATGAGTTTTGTTGAGACAAAGAGCTGTGCAACTATGGGGCAGCAAGGGGAGGCCTGACCATTGCTACAACTTCTTAAAATTTTTTAATACTAGAAAAGCTCTCCCTCAATTAGTTTGGAGAGGGGAGCGAGGAGGGCTGTTTATTTTACTGCTTTGGCTTTTTATGTTTGGAGATATAAGAAAGACAATGTTCAGAAAAACTCTGTATGAAGCTTTAAATGTGCATTAAAGGAAAAAAAAAAGAAACAGGCTCATATCTCAGGGGCAAAAAATAGACAGCTCACATATAAACCCACACAAAACCAAGCTAACAGGTAAAATGCATTTATAGAGCAAATTATACTTTTCTCCGAGAGATTAGACAAACATATTTAAATACACTAAATAAAATTTAAATTCACTTGCATGTGGGTTCACTACAGTCTCTCTATTTAAATATATCCCTAAGCAGATCCATTCCATTTCCCAACACAGAGTCTTACTGCTAGACACATAAATTCAGCTCAGTTTGATGATCATGACACATTCTTCATTCTTCTCATCCTCTTGTTTAAGGGGAAATCCAAAGATGACATATCCTCACAAACAGCCTGCTCAGGCAGGAAAAATGTGGAGTCCTGTCAGACAATGGTCTTTGCTTGGAGGATGGAGACATGTCAGTGACTGCTGTGCTACCCCTGGCTCAACTCAGCTGCTATGCTGGGATGTATTTTTCCAACAGGCACCAGCCACCTCTGACCAGCAGATTACCTCCACCTGCACCACTCACCAAACCTCCAGAAGACTTCATATGAGCCAGGTGCTCCAAGTCCTGCCAGTATAGGTTTCAGTCTCCTGTGAAACAAGGGAGACCAGCCACCAGCCTCAGAGCCCTGCACCTACTTATTTAACATAAAAGGATAGGCCACTTCCTTTCATCTCCAGGCTGTGTTACTTCTTTTATTCAGCTGCCTTTAGGGGATTCCTCTGCTCCAGGAGTGGGAAATATTTCACATCACAGCAGTTTGTCCAGGAAGCTCTGAGACACTCAGGCATTTTCCAGCCTTGTCAGCCATGTAACAAGGCTTGATCACTAGTCTAGTTCACAGAGTCATTAGGTCAGTCATTGCCTTGGTTAGACACAGGCATGTGCAGGGTTCTAAGTGAAACCTCAATGGCCACCTACACAGGAGGAGGGCGTGGGCTGAGGTCTTGTTTACAGGAGCACTCAATGTTCTAAACATGTGGAAACTTGGCAATGGTGAGCAAAGCTTAAATGCCTTCTGAGCTTTTACCTATTTAGCTAGCTACTTTTAAAGCACATGCAAATGCCTGCTCCTGCCCTTCAGCTGAAGCTGAGAGCCCTCTGAAGGTGTCAAATGCCAACAGTGTTGGAGTTGGTGAGATGGTATTGCCCTGAAACAAAACACAAAGCTGGGCCAATATATCTTGCTCTGTAGGTCTGCTGACCTCTCCAGTTCCAGATGAACCTCCTCTTTGATTTCTCCTTCTGATTTCCCCAATTGTCAAGCCTGGCTTCAGACAGAAGGCCAAGGTAACAAGGAGGAGCTGCATGCCAAGTTTGCGGTGTGTTGCTGGCAGAGATCCTTGTAAATAAAGGAGCCTGAACCAAATCCCCAGAAAGGATCCATGATTCACCATGGTATATATGGTACTTGGGGCAGCCCACGTTGTCTTGTCTGTAAGAACATCTTCCACTCCACATCAGGGCTTAGAAGAAGGCAGGCATCTTCTTCCTAACTGTGTTGGTCCTCTAGTACTATTCTTCTCTCTGGATGGCTTCTGCTGACGAAAGAAGCTGTCTGTAAGCAGAGCCACTAAAAAAGCCTGAACCGTGCCAGGTCCTTCATCCACCCTGAGAAAAAATCTTGAGGATTTTGTCTTGATTTGGTGTGGCTGAATCTGGTCAACAGGCTCAAAATGACACAGACACAGGGGGTAAAGGAGAAAGTAGTGGGGCAAGGAGCAGGATACACTGTGACTTAGTGGGCTACACTAGTTGATTTTTCTTAGGATAACAAGTTTTTAAAAAGTTAAGTTAAATGTAACTACAAGCACCTTGGCCTTGAGACACAGAAAATTTAAGGCAAAGTTGTGAAATTTGGAGTACTGTTTTTGACTGTGGCTGTGGTAGAAGCATACAGCAAGACTTCATTCGGGATATTTACAAGGCAAGTCCCCACCTGATGCAGCCACAGAAAACAAGTTACAAAGCTGATTTTAAACTACTAAGCCAGAGAAAGAATACTGCTAGAGGAACTGCTCATTGCTTTTGTGGGAGCTGTCACACCTTCAGGACTGAGTGCTCTGCCCTTTTTTGGCACATGGAGTTCTGTCAGAGCATTTAAAACAGCTTGATTCTGATTAACACTAATTTACTCTGCCACCAACTTAAGTAAGCTGTAAAACTTGCCTGAAAGAACCACATGAAAAAGTTCAGTTGAAGAGCTGTGCTGCTAAAATTAGCTACCAACCCATTAAAAATATCCATAATTTAGCCTTGGTGCAGCAAGGGTGGATATTATGCTCTGATGTCCACCTAGTCCTAGCAGTTACCATAAGCTGCTCATGACTCCTCCCTTACATTCTCTACTTGTTTTCTACTGACAGATTTCATCTTAAGAGTATCGAATCTGTTAATATAGAAAATATATAGAAAGCTTCAATACAGCAAAAAGAAAATTGGTTTTCTTCAGGTCAAGTTGGTTTCATATTTCAGAAAAAATCTGGAGTTATTATACACAATATGAGATCATATGTACTATGGAGAAGGGAGAATGTGTTGGCAGCACAGAACATGAAATGATATGGGCAATTTGGCTGACAGCAGGAAAGATTGTTTGGATTAAATAAAAAGAAGTGTTGAATGTTTGCCTGTGCCAAGAAAGCTTGACCCCTGCTTTTGAGAGGGATATAAAAACTGGTTCAACAATTTAACAAAGTTTCAGTTATGCAGTACTTAATGCCTGGGAAAAAAACCCAAACCTTTATATGATTCCTTGCAAACTGCCAAATCTCTGCAAACATGTTTGCTCAACACTCTTAGCACTGCAAACACAACAACAGGAAGAACTCTTTTTTACTTCTCACTTCTGCAGGGGTTCTCTGCCTTCCACAAGGTTTGTTCAATATTGTTACAGTCTCTCAGTTCTGTCTGGCACAGGGCAAAAAGAAAGGGAAACGAAGTATTCTCCCAATTCTTTCCAAAGGCTTAATGGTAGAGATAAACTAGCAAACTGGATTTCATTTCAGCACCTGAGAAGCACCTTAGAACAAACACCTTACAATAACACATTGGAGAAGCAGTGCTCTTTGCAGTAAGTTGGGTGTGACAATGCCCAAAAGAGTATGGAGAACCTATAGCACTAGACAAATCCAGTCTGATATCTGTATTTCTGCACCAATTCTGTCAGGCCCAGTCCTTCTACTGGTACAAGCAGCTATAAGCATTTGCCCTGAAGGAATAACAGTGCTGCCTTACATAAATAAAGAACACTTCAGGTGGAAACAGAGCCCAAATAGGGAATCAAAATCAAGAACAAATAAAACAAAAGAAAACTCCAGTGAACTAACATGCTTTGTCAAGCTGGCAGCCAAGCAAGCTGTCTTCCCTGCACTCCCACCTTGCTGTCAATTATCTGATTTCACTGCAGTTACTTCACATATTCTGATGTGTCACCTCCCTGCTCACAGGTACATGATGATACTAACAAAAAAGACATGGGAAATTCTGTTAAATAACAGAGGCTCAGTATGCAACTTGCTGGTCTTTCACAAGGCAAACTGTATGACAATAAACAGAGAGAAATATATATATTGCAGCAACAAGGATAAAACCCACAAGCACACAGCCAACACACATGCAGTGGGAATCTCTGTTTGGGAAGCTTTTCTGTGTTTTTGTAGGGTTTGTGAGGGCTTTTTGTAGGTTTTCTTTTTGTTTGGTTGGGTTGTTGTGGGGGTTTTCAAGAGTTTTTTCTTTCTCATATGCAAGTAAATAGACTTGAAGATTAGAGTTTGCTGATGCCTCTCAATTTTGATCCAGAGCTACTTGTCCTCTCCATATGTAAAAAAAACTTCCAGTGGGCAGAGAATCTCACCCTGAGCATGAAGAAACTGCAGTTGATGTGCACCTCAGGTCTACATGAAGCAAGCAGCCAGTTTGCATCCAGTTCCTTCACATGGCTCTCGTACTTGCCAAAGAGTGCCCAAGCTGCAGGGAGTGAGGGGCTCCACACATCCCATCAGATCACTGCTTACAGGCTAGCACATCAACTCTAGTGTCATAACACTGTAAATTTTAAAGTTACAAGAATAAAAGCTATTAACTGTTCCCACAGTCAACCTGCCCATGTCATCTTGGACTACAGGTTAGACTGAAGGAAGGTAAAAAAAAACAGAAGAAAAAAAGTTTACTCTTCTGAATGGCAGTCCATGTGAAAAGCCCATGAATTTAAGGAAAGGCTTTATGTTTGAGATGAGTCTTCCCTCAGAAGCTCATCTCAGTTTTTCTGGAGGAAGAGTGGAATAACCCCAAAGAACAGGTAAAAATTAAGCAAAACTACAGAAGTTTGGTCAACATCCCACTGATTTCTCGCTTTAAAAAAAAATAAATCTGAGTGACACTACAGTCAAGAGCATTATCCTTCTACAAGAGGAAGAGGACATAAACAATTTAGGTCCTGGGAGAAAATACCCCTCTTCAGCCACAGTGTCAGAGCCCTACATCCACGGAGGGCTCTGGCCCTGCTGGATGCATCCACAAGCACTGAAGATTCAGACACTTCTCTTTCACCCCATTCCTTTGGGCCATATGGACAGTAATGGACTCCTGTGCAGAAGAGCTAAAAGTGACAGAAAACCAGAGCATTTCCAAATTAGCTGGAACACAAACTAAGAGCAAGAAGCCAAAATGACATTAGACAAGGAAGTGCCTGAACTCAGCAGATGGTGAACAGAGGTAAATGAAGCCTCCTGTGACTTGAAAGATACAAGAAATGGACCAGGCTAGAGCAACCAACTAGAGTATTGTCCCAGGACACAAGATGATATGAAAATGCAGAAGGACCAGAAAGAAGTTCGAAGGACACAAACAGAAGGTCATCCACCAAAACCAGAGCATTTCAGAGCTGCAGCAACACAGGATGACAAAGGTAACTACTGAGTTATTGACAGAGCCAGGCACATTTCTCAGAAGTGGTAGGTAGGAACAATCATTTTTGGGAAAGAAATGTGCACTTGCTTTCTCAATTTCACATGAAGTCTCTGCAATGTCTCCCAGGCTACATGTAATATACAGAAAAACCAGTGGCTTCCATTGTAGGCCCTGGATGATAGTCTTTCTCTTTGCAGAAAGCCATTCACACTTTATTTGTACACCTACCTACACCTCTCTGCTCTCCCTCCTCCACTGTTATTTTTCTGGTTGAGAATCAGTCTCTCCTGCAGTGTGGAAATCAAGATTTTGCCAAGAAACATCACTGAATATAAATGAATTTATCAAAAATGAAGGAAGCCTAAAATACTATCACAACCTGAATGTTCCAAATAAGAATTTCTTATCCCTGAATCAGCATATTTCACAGCTCTCTGTATGGCTTTCTTTTCCTGTTATTGCTTCAGATGAGCTCTGCGTCACATGAGATATTTGTACCACGTACACACAGAACAACTTATCAGGAAAAGTCTTTCACACTTCCCCCAGCCTTCCCAAGTATATCTAATACAAATCCTGTCCAAATTTTTCAGGTTTTCATTTAAAACTGAAATTGATTTTCATTCCTCAGAGAAAAAGTTTCTTCTCATTTTTTAAAGTTTCTGTTAAAGACTTCTTGCACATATTTTAAAAACAGATCAAGCAAATTCTAAATTTAGAGTTTTAGCTCAGATGATCTTCCAAAAATATTCACATACAATTTTCTATTCATGTCTCTGTCAAAGTTACTTAGAAAATAATTAGCAGTATCTTCTTTGTTGTGGCTGTCTAGGAGCTATATATACACGCACAATGGCAGAAGTTTCCTCGGTCATTTCTAGTTCATTCCATTTCTGGTTCTACAAATGCCCACCCACACAGTGATTATTATTAATTAATATAAAAGAGAAAGAGAGAGACAAGTGGGGTCAGGGGGAGGGGTGAACAGAGAAAAGCACAGAAGAGCATCGTCATTGTAGCAAACATGTCCCCTTACAGCTTCAAGCATATTAACTACTACCCTGAATGCAGACTGACTTCCACTCAAGCCCTAGGACTTCTCAGAATTAAATCACACTGCTGTAACATCTGAGCTTGTCATCAGTTAAGGCAAGACCTTCATGTTCATGAGGAGAAATATATTGCCTGAAGCACTACTAGTGACAAACAGAGAAAACAGACTTAACAGGATTTTTAAAACCCTGCAAAGACCTGGTTCTTGAACTCATCCTTTCCACAACAGCATTAAAAAGGACCAAAATAAACAGGAGGGAAACCTTGTCACTCAGTCATTCTAAAGCTCTCAACACATCATTCACCTTTGCTCTGAAATGCAGAAGATGCATGCCATTCATCACACTCCAGCAAGAGAGGCAAGGCGGTCACCTCCTTTAAAACAGAGTCAGAAAATAGACTGTTGAATAGAGATGATCAAAATGAGGCTGTGAACTAAAAGAGGAAGCCATCAATTTTTAAAACAGTGATGAAGACAGATTAAAGCATATATGATTAACAGCTGGAAACAGAGCTGATGCAAGAAGGGGACACAGAGGAGGCTGACATTACAGGAAACCTCGATACTCACATTTACAGGACAAACAGCAAGGAGAAAAACAAATGAGAAAACCTGGAGCAGTTATAAGACAGCAGGTGCAAAGAGGTTCCAAATTTACAGCACCCTATTAACTGGCAGTGCTGTCATCTATTGCTGATACCAACTAAATCCTATTTTATTTAAGCTACTGGAAAACGAGTACAAAGTTGACGAATGCCTGGCATCATCCTCAGGCAGAAGGTGCTGTATGCACTCAGGCAGCTGCCAGCACCGAGCTAATTGAGAGTGTGGTCTTTTCCCAAGACCACAACTATAATTTTAGCTCATTACAGCCTGCATTGGGGTGTGCTCAGTTTACATCTTTGTACGCTCTTCTTTTAATATTCCGATTAATAATTTAGTTCCTATGGCAAGCCCTTTCACATTCAGACATTTTTTCAAGCCTGTCGATGTGGTTCCAAAGTACTGAACTGGAAGACACCCAAAAGGGGCTGTATCTGTTCCTCCCTCCTGTCCCTGTGTTTCCCCTGTTCCATAAAATGCAGAATGCAGAACACAGAGCAGCCCAGGACCTAGAGCAAGATGCATTACCCTAAGGAAACTGGAACCATTGCACCATCCTGGTTTGAGTCACAGTGGAGCTGAAGAACAAAGGAAAAGCAAAGTGCTTTTACCTCCCTGAAAAGCATGCTCGCATAGTTCATCTTCCCAAACACCCAGCATGCATTTGAAGGTTTGCCTGAAACATGGTCAGGGGCGGTTCACAGGGGACTCAGCTCCACTGGGAGCCAAGTGACAGATCTGTCAGGGTCAGCCCCGAGACAGCCAAAGGAGGCTGTGGGGTTTCCTCTCGCTGCCACTTTGCAGCAGCTTCCAGCTGTGCAGACAGGTCCTGTTACGGAGATCCGGCCTCACTTCCGCTCAGGAGTGCTCCCTCCTTCTGTTACTGGCAGCTGGCACCCCCTTCCCAGTAGGAAAACTTACCTTGCAGATGACAGTACACATCAGCATTTGATTTAGCAGTGAACCAGCTGATTTCATGCATCACAGAAGCAAATCCACTCCTGCAATGTACAGGAGAAAGTCTACCCAAATTCATATGACCAGAACAGAGAAGGTGTTACAAGGGCATTTTTTTTATTTATAAAAAGAAGGTACTATTACAGCATATACTTGGTATAATAAACACCCTTCCTCCTAGAATCCTGAGGTAAACTTGAATTTCTCCCCTAACTGTGTGGAAAAGAATGTCGTGCATATCCACTTTGCCATCTCCAGCATGCAAAAAAAATTCCTTCACTGCTTTATTTGTCAGCCTGACCACAAGGAAGCTCTGCACTTTGGCTGCTGAAGTCCTTCACACACACACACACACACTCCCTGCAACATGAAAACTACACCACATTTCCAAATAGCATCGCAGGTTGTTTACAGAGACAGGCTGACTAAAGATATTTTTATCCTCAGCTCCCAAGACCAATTTATAATTAGTACAGCCTTTGAACAAGATGCACTTGCAGCACAGCATCAACACGCTGACTCAAAACAGGGCTTCTTGTAGTGCCAGTGGCCTCCCCAGGACAGCTCTGCTCGATGGCTTTTGGTACAGAATGCTGGGCCACAATAATATAGACACGGGCTGGCTCTGGGGCACAGCATGGCCAGGAGCTGGGCAGTGAAGGAAAACACCTTGCTGGTAGCCCTGAGAAGTTCCCCAAGAACTGGTATTCCTTCTGCAAGCAGCCAGCATGGCTCTGTCTGGCCTCTGTACCACTGGTCAGATGTCAAAGTTTTTCCCATTTCATGGATATCCTTAGACTCGCTTTGGTGCAACATCAACACAGAGAAGCTGCTCTGCAGAAACACTTCCACAGCACAGACAGCCAGTGTATTTCCATGCAGTTCACATTACAGCATCCTTCCTGTACCCCTAAAGCCTCCCTACAGCTCTGCTGCTCAGCTCAGAGGGTGCTGGCCACACAGATCCTCTTGGAGACATCCCGAAGCACAGCCTCAAACATAGGCAGCTGCCACAATGCTTTTCACAGCATTCAGATACAGCACTCCAGCTCAACAAAGGCTCTCTTGTGCTACTGCTGCATGGCCTGAAATGGGGTGAAAAGAGCATGCCATGGAATATGACTGCCAGGAAGTTAGGGAGAGGCATGAGAGGGTAGAAAAGCAGAGGAACACAGCCAGATGAGGATGAACAACAGGCAACCTGGATTGAGCTGCCTCCTCGTCCTCCCCCCAGCTTGGTTTGAGCAAAATACCCACAAAGCATGGCACTTTCCTCCCCTCTCTGCACTCCTGAACACGAGTGCTGAAAAGCTGTAACACAGCAAGAAGGGCCTTCACAGTACCACGTGCTCTGTGGTGCTCCTCCTAAGAGATCTCCCACTGCCTGGGGGGGCAGGGAACAAGCAGGCACCTCCCAAAGGGTAGCATCTCTTCCTGCCTCTGTCCAGAGGGCAAGGGAAGCAAAGATAAGGCAAAGCTTTCAAGTCTCACTTGTGGGATAATAAAATTATAACCCTTTGTTTGTTCAGGACCATTGATTGTCAAGGCAGATAGTTTCACCCAGCAATTAACCTTCCCAAATGAATCTATGCAGAAACACACAAAAAAAGAAAACAAGTAAAGTCTATAGACTGCAGTGACATCCCCCCTGAATTCTTCTCTTTGTAAAAAAGAAAGTCTGTGGGCCTAAATGTGACGAAAAATATTGATGACAACCTAACAATCCTCCCAGACATAATTAGCAGACTCATTTTATTCAATTATTAGGTCATGGAGACTTCTTTCTATACTTCACCAGCTTTTGCTATGGGGAAAAAACCCAATAAAAGCAGCAGAAACCTCATGGGTGAAGCCCACATTAAGTTAACTTGGCTTCTTGGACTCCTTTGGCTTTAAATAAACAAAATAATTTCCTGGGGACAAAGTTTGACACCTGCACTCATGGCATTCTAGAACAGTTTCAATACAAGTGAGAAGCCTGATTGAAACAACCACTGAAGTGACCTGAGAAACAAACATTGTCCAGGGAGAATGGCTTAATTAGGTTGACCCACACTCTAAATGAGAAAATGTTGTCCCATGTCCATAAAGTAGGCATTTCCAGACCACTGAAGGTAATCCTTTAATGCTAGCTTTGCCCTTCCACCAAGCCAAAACTTGCTTTACTCTGTTCTGCTGTCAGTTAACCAAAAATTAGTACAATCATCTCCTACAGCACACTCTGTAATCACAAACCAGCACTGATCCCTGCAAGTAAAACCCTCATGTTTTCCAGGAAGACAAAAGATTAGTTGCATATGTGCAAGAGATAGCACTTACTATCTGTCATGGATGGGGCAGTGTGCACTTCTGGGCTGCAAACCAAGGTTTCTGAGACCTCAATTAGCCTTTGATGCCCCAAAACCAACCGCTGCCTTGCTTTGCCTAAGCCATCCTGACTATAACAATTATAACAAAGAGAAGTAATCCCGTGGAAAACACTGGCCAGTATCCAAGACAAATAAATAGTTATAAGCTGAGAACAGCTCAAATACTAATTACAGACAATAGTAAGTTGTGTGGTGCATGTGGAGTAGACAGGGAGAATGGATAAAGTCTCTAATGCGAAGGGAAGCAAGAGGGGACACCTTATTATCCCTACAATGCAGATGGACCACAGCCAGGGCAGTATAAAAAAAATAGTTTGTTGTTTCAAAACAAACCTCTAGAGAATCTGTGGAAGCTGTACACAGAACTGGCTCCCTAAGAGAAGCTGTGTCTAATCCCAGCACTAAGTCCTCCTCTTCAGCTCCTGGAAGGAAGAGTACTTGAGCCTGTGCTAACCAACTCACATCACCAACACAAGTAAACTGTGAGCTATTAGGGCTTTGATCTCGTTTTATACAACTATTCCTTACAGAAAGCTAAATTTCATAGAATGAAATTAGTAATCACTGTTTATAATGTAAAATCCATATGGCTTTACAACAAAAAAGCAGTATTTCTGATGGTTTAAAGTGTCACTGCTACAGCAACCAACCAAGCTAAATTGTATAACATTGCAAATCTAGAAATTTGCGTGCTCAACCACAGTTAAAATAAAATTAAGAATCTTGTATTTTCATGATTGCCAGGGGAATGGCAATGACTTTGATGTGGCACCCTGGCATTAGAAGCAGATATTCTGCTGCAGACTGACAGAAATGAGGAAAGAAGCACTCCAGATTGAAAAATAGTACCAGTGTTCCTCCCAGCCATCAACTGCAGCCAGTGCTCCTTGTGTGTGCAGTTACAGCAGCTCCACAGGGAGCAAAGCAGCACAGGCCTGGTTTAAGTGAAAACTTGCCCACCAGCAAGGGCAGTACAACCATGCTGTTCCATTACTTCTAGACAATCTGTACAACGTCGTTTGGAGACTGAAAAATGCCCTAAGTGAATTAAAAACAGCTCAATGAGGCAGAAACCCATAAATTTTTGCCTCTGGAAACCTGGGTTAAAACCATGGCTTCAGCCATGAAGGTAAACATCATGTGCTCTTAACTTCATGGGCTGCTGCTACAAATAGGGAAAAAACCACCACCCATCAAGGAAGATTCTGCTCAGATGAGATTGGAGGTGCTTCAGAGACCTTCAGAATTCAAGCACTACATATATGAAAAAATGAAGTGCAAACACAACAGGGAAGGGATCTATTCAGAAGGAATCTGTTGGCTCCACATTCTAGCTGGAAACAATTCTTATTAGAAATCAGGACTCCTCATTTTCATCTCTCTTTTCAGTGTTTCAGAAATATGTGACGAAGTCAGAATCCTGTTATTACTTGTTTCTATCCTAAATTTCCTTGTCCTTTCCTCTCCCCAGTGCACAGATGCAGCTTCAGCCGCTCCCATTTTCATTCCTTCTGCTTCATCCACTCTCTTACAAAGTTATCCCTCTATTCATAGATAGGAGGGCTTGCATAACTGGCTGCCCCAAAGCAATTGCCTTCAACAAAACACTTCCTTCTTAGAAGCACAAAAACTACTTTGAGGCAAGTGTGTTGCCTCTGTTGCTCTCCACACTTTGTTATCCCACATCCCAGCCTCACTTCTCCTCTTCCCTTTATCACAGGGATCAGAAATACATCAAACATCTTAAAGGATAAAAGACATTTTCCTTCATCCCATCTTGCCTAGCATGAGGCTCAACGCACAGATGGAGATTCTTCCTCCTGAATGACACGTTGGAGCATGCACAACATGGAATCCATGGTAAGCATCACTTACATTTGATGGAAATCAGAATGGTGAACAGGGCAGGGCATGGCACACAGTATTGATTCTCCCACTTGACAAAAGCAAGAGCTCCTCATTTCAGAAAATTCCATCAGGAAACATAATGGGATCTTCACAAGCAAATGGGAGCAGCTGAGCATCCTGCTTCACCCCACTTTCACTGTGACAGACATTATATACGAATTCAGCATTTTTCTACACCAACAAGACAGGAGAGGAAAAACACAAAGCACACAGGCACCAAAAAAACTGCAGTGCCTTCTGACAGGTCTGAGTAACATCTCACCAAGCAAGGTCTCTCCCAAGAAAGCATGGAAAGGCCCTGAACTGACCCAGTCATTGACATGGGGGAAGGAGTTTATCCCATAGGCAGGGAGATTTGTGTTTAAGGGCACACATTTCCCCACTCCTAGCTGGAGACAGACGTGCAACAGCCCTTTCAGTCAGGCACACGCCTTCTTTCATAGCCTAGTTCAGAGAAACCTGCCATTTACCATTGCTAGTTGCTAATACACCAGCTCTCCAAGCCAATGTAGAAGAGATTTATAGAACAGCACTGGAGATTTTGTGTCTGAACCTGGCAGCAGAGAGGAATTAAAATGCTTTCTATGAAGACATAGAAATACACGATCAAAGATGGAACAAGCCTCCTGCAGCAGATTCTTGTGGTGCCACTTAGCTTTCAGGACAAGATGGTAGACATGGGGATGTTGAGAGAGCATTAATCCTAGGCAAAAAGCCTGCAGCTTCCAAAGGGTAGATTAATTATTAAACCAGCAGCAATAAAAACATTCAACAGCTCAGAGATATATACCTATATTATAGACAGATAAGAGCGCCAATAACCTTGAACTTCAATTTGTAGATTCACTCCCCCTTCCCAGTAGATAGCAACAGTTATATTTTCTAAATTGTTCTTACAAAGGGAAATTGATGAAAATGGTGGTTTAAATTGGCTAAGAGGCACAGTGTACACAGCAGTAGCATTTTCCTCCATCTTTCTATCTTCTCTCCTGTCAGCACCCATAAGAATAGAGTATGTTTGCTTCCCTGAGCAACAAAACAGAAGAGGGAACATGACAATGATTAAGGGCTTTCAAGTACACCTATTTTTCCTTTAAAATAATTGGGATGGAAAATACTGGGACATAAGAGATTAGGCCTGTTGGAGTTTGAAGAGACACTCCTTAACATCCTTGCCTTTCTAAAGTCAGGTTAGTCAGGTTAGAACACCCGAAACTCAGATATTCAGAATAGGGATGGGCACATGTGCCCTCAAGACACTGTAGTTTTGGGGTTGCTGATATGTACATGCAAAGATCACCCAGTTTTGTGAGTGAAAGCAGAGCATATTCTGTGTTTGAATAAAGAATAGTTGCTATCAGTTGACAGGAATTAAGTTTCACCTCAGTGCATTCAACCCAAATGAACTCCAAACTACCCATTTATAGATAGAAAATGCAGAAAAGCAAAAATAATGTTTTACAGTGTTTGGCTGTGAGTCACTGAGTTGAGCAACTCCAGCTAGTAGTATTCAACATGGTTAAATGAAAAAGTTGGTAGGGAGGCTGGAATCTCAGCAATTTCTCAACAGATTAATTTAGTGTATTGCCTCTCAAAGGGAGGAGCTTGAAGTCCTTAATGTGTGTATCACTATACACTGAGTATTAAACAGGAGAGGACAAACAATGGCCAAGCTGGCTGTCCTCCAGTTAATCATCCTGCTTTGACTCAGATTCATCTGCGAGCTGCTGTTGAAAACCAATTGCTTGTTTAATGGGGCAGAAAGATGAAAAAAATTTCAATATGCATCTCTAAAGTGTCCCTCTTATGTAAAAGTGCTGCCTGAGGGAACAAGAGACACATACATTTCTTTCTGCTTGTGCCAGTTTTACTTCCAATTTGCTATCCCTACAGGTGCCGAATTCTAAAATTATGTGGAGAAAGAAGCTGCAGCTGAAAGCAAACTCTCTCTCTTTGGTTCAGGGCATTCTCAAGACACAGACAGAACTTCTCCAGGGAGGTGACAGCCATACACCCAAGTGAGATTAGTTAACAGTGACTCATCAGGTGTTTCATTAAGGAGCTGTGTCAAGGAAGAAACCAAGTGCGGTGAGCAGCGCTAACGCCAGCGCACGCTGCTCTGGGGAGAAGTGGTGACTGCTGGGGTGGAGGACGTTTTGGGGACAGATGACACTGGCACAGCTGGGAAAGTCAGTCCAGGCCTGTCTCCAAACCAGCAAAAGCCATTAAGTGGCACTGCCTGGAAATTAGGATCAATAGTAATGCAGAGACACATACATACATGATGTGCTTTTGGTCAGGGGTGAGGGGCATTCAAACCAGATCAAAACGGATTTGCTGACTGCAGGGCATCCCAATCTTTTTCCATACCAACACTTAAAGGTAATAGCATCATTTGGGACTTCACCTTTTTTTCCTCTTCTTTTTTAAACAAGAAAACTTCCCTGAGCTGAGAAATAATTCAATTTTACATTCTAACTTGGGAATTATGAGTTAGAATGTTAAAAGCATTAAGAGATAATGTGGGACTTGCTGTTGTGGATTTTTTATTATGACCAAACATCCACACATGCAAATTTATGTGATCCTTTGCTAACATAAACCAGAAAACAGAAATTTATGCTGCTTTAGGAAAGCATAAGACAGACCAGTCTGGACTAGAGGTCAAAACACCACCTCCACAACTCACCCACATGCTCCCTGTGCTTTCCAGCCACATTCCATTAGTCTATGGCTATCATACAAGGAAGCACTCTTGTGTCACACATGCCTGTGTACCCGCTGGCCAGGCACTGCACAGCACACATCTTTACACTCAGTTTTGGGGTGCCAGCCCAATTTCTGCAGTTATCTGGAAAGCAGGCAGCAATGCAAGTGACAGTGGACAATTTGCCAAGGTGTTAATGTCAAAAGCTCCAGGTTCACAGCAAAGCTGCTTGGTGTCACCATAAGGAATTTCTCCAGACAAGCCTGAGAGATCATGCACATACACAAAAGTCACCTCTTATGTCACATGCACCACATCAACATTACAAAAGGATCCAAGCACCCAAATGTTCTAGAATTTAAAGGCCTGTGTTTACTGCTTGTCAATTGACCACCTGATCTCACATCAATTTTATCAACACACAAATAAGTAAGTTTGCACTGTGCTTTTTCACCACACTATCTTAAGGGGATAAGGTACATAAAAAGGCTAAATGCTTCCAGCTCCCACAAAAAGGACACCATAGAAATGAAGAAAATGCAGATGCCAGCACTTGGGAATTTGTTTCAGTAAATTCCAGCAGTGTGCAGGACACCAGGAGTAATGTCTGCAGATTTGGGAAGCAGCTGCCTTTCCCACCGAACATCCATGTTGCACACAAGTATCACATCACACGACATACACAGCTGGAAATGACCCACAAGGACCCAGCCCAACTCAGCCCTGTACAGGACATCCCCCAGAGTCAGACCATGAGCCTGTTTCAGGCCATTCTGTATTACAGTGATTTCTGAAAGCCAGTCTTTGGTCACTAAGAACTTGATGAAGAGGAAGAGGTGTGAAGGAATTGCGTGGGAGACTATGCCAACAATAGATTATACATGCTGTGTGGGATGGGGAGTTTCTATCCCATGAGAAATTTTAATATTTTGATGTCTGCTTTCACCTAATCTGTCCTTGTTGCTTAAGGATTCCCATGACACAACAGACTAGTTTAGCAAGGAAAGATCCTGCAATGAAAATGTGATCCAGGAATCCAGACATGAGGAATAAAACGCACATAGCATTGAAAAGTAACACATTATCTCCAGAGATCAAAGATATTAAATGTGACCCAAAACAAAACATCCATGGTTTCTCCAGCACAGGGAGATGCCAGAGAAGTAAAGCCAAATATTTTCTGTAGAAAATTTCTATCACAATACAGTGCAGTTTTCAAAGAAGAAATGTGTCTATATGTGTATACATACACACACATATGTGCATATATATTATTTTTTATTTACATATGTTTATTTTTAGGCAATCTTCCCCTTCTAAGACATGTCCTCCCATATGCCATACTTTCCTTTTAGTGCTTCATCATGTGCCTTTGACCTGTTTGCTGCCATTCACTCACTCATCTATCTTTGGTAGGTCTGCTGCTAGTATTCCAGAATTCCAAACGAAAAGAAGACCACAACTTGCCACTAAAAGCAGTTGAGTGAGAGTCTCTTCCTGACCTTTCCATTGCTCAGCTGCAATCCATACATGCACCAGTCCTCACCCATCATTTCTTTAACTTCATGTAGGGGGTTCCAAAGACTGTAGACATGTCAAACAAGGTTGTGTGATGCCATTAGAAAATTTTACACTTCAAGAATTCAATTTTTCTCACAGAAGGGTGCTCTGATTTTTTCCCTTTCGATTTTGCTCCACCTGAAGTGTACTCTGCAGTACACAAGAAACTCATCTAAGTATAGTTCATCCTGAACACAGAGACATTGTGGTACAAGAAGGAAAGAGCACACTACTGGTTATGGTTCCCTTATCTGTACCAATACCACTGCTGTTGCAAACACACAATAATCCTAGGGTGGATCTGTCGAAAAAACAGAGCAGAGAAACAGACAGTGGTGGGAGTAATATTTTGAGAAGTATTTTTGATTTATTGTGTTTAAGCCACATCACCTCACACAGTTGATTTTCAGTGCAGCTACAAAACCAGCCAAATTGGCAAAATTCAGGAGATATCAATGTGTGCAGCAGAAAATTCTGACACTGCCAGTGTTTTTTGAGAGCTGCAATGTATGGCCACACCTTTGGTTTTCAGATTTAGCTTCAGGAGATAATGCTGGTCAGGATGCAGTTTGTCACCCCATCACAAAAGTCCACTTTCCAGCATTCTCACCTCCCCTGACATTTACCTCCAACATTTGAATACGTTTTCTGCCTAAATGGATATTTCAACAAAAGAGCAGGAAATCGGCTCAGCAAATTGAATTTTTGTTAATTTGTTGGCTGGATTATGTGCCGGAACTAAGCCAGCAGAGAGGAATCAGATGCAGAGTGGAATGCAGGTGAGCAGGGCTGCTCCTCCCTGCATCAGCAGCTGCTGGGATTCCCCCAGGCTGGGAGTTAAGGTGCAGTTACAGGAATGCAAACACATTTCTCCTACATGGCGACCACATTAACAGGAATATCCTGTTAACAGCTATATCCAATAATTACTGAGCATTGGTATCTTAATAGCATCACAGTTGCAGCACAGTTCCTAAGCAGTAAGACTTTTCCTTAAAGACCTTCAGGGGAACACCAGTACTCTGAGGAATGGGCAAATGACCACCTTGGCAGCAGCTCTGCTGGCCCCCAGAGCCACACCACATCATTCTGTGTGATGAATTTTACACTGAAGCCCTGTCTTGAAATTGTCTCGAGGTTTACATTTCAAAAGTACCACTTCATACCAATTACACATTGTACAAGTGTAACTGCCATGCAGTATATTAAAAAAATCAGCTTAAATATTGTTTGCTTTGCCATTTACCCTTCTTGCAGTAGTAGCTTTAATTTAAGTCACTAAAATTTTGTTTGAAATTAGAATTGTGCATAACATTTTGCAGACCAGTATTCCAATTCAGAAGAAATTTGTTTTCACATAAATCTTGGTGAACACTCCTAATATATTATAAAAAGTGTTGTCATGTACCTTTCTCACAGACGTCTTCTCCAAAGAATAAGCTATTTCATTCCACTGTTGAGAAAGTGAAACTCATTTTTCAGTGAGTTCAGTTTTCAGTATTGCCATTCATAACAAAACAAACAGGAGACACAGCTGAAGCCTAAACACATAAATCCAGAAACTTCCTTTTGTATTTTCTACTTCACACAGTACACTTTAAAATAGAAATGGGCATGCTGTAGTAGACATTCTCAGGCAGCCACCTAATTAGTAATCAAAATGAATTCAGAAAGCAGAAATAATAAATTAAAAACAAAAGAAAACAAAACCCCCAAACCACAAAAACACCCACATGCTTTGACAATCCCAAAGGCTTTGAAAATGTTCTGATTAAAAGACCAAGGTTATAGGAGCTCGACAGATAATTCAGCACAGAGAACATCTTTCAGCATCTTTGTCCTAGACACAAACATCATCATCTTGGCCCCCCAGTTCAAGACCTAACCTTTTCTTATCCCAAAGCCAAAAAATAAAATTTAGTCTCATTGAAGGGTGAAATTTACTGAGTAAAACAGATGGGACAGCAACAAAATGACCTTTTCAAAGCAACTCTTTACAGTTCTGAAATATCAGATTGATGGTCTGCATTTCTGCTCTTCAAAGTTAGCACTGCCAAGTTCATGATCAAGATGCTTTGGTCTGAATCACAGATTTTTTGTTGTCATCAGCAGACCGAAGGGTTTTATTTATTCACTAATTTGGATGTTGCTAAGAAAAACCAGCCAGAAAAGTGGAAACCTCGTAACTAGGGCCTGATCATATCTGGTTTTCCAACTGAGCTTCAGAAGTTTTCAACAAATCCAAAGCCAGGCTTCTCACTCTGAAAGCTTAAATAAATAAAGTTAAAGCCATGCAGAGCTCTGTAAATTATTTTTAAGAATTGCTTTTCTCAGCTGCCAGTTTATCTGCTCTTCTCGAAGTTAGTGTCTAGAAAAGGTGGAAGGATTTCCATCTGCTACTACTTCAAAGACAGCTATCCTGAAAGGAAGCATCAACCTGCCCAAGACATGTTTCTCAATATATTAGACCTGCTGTCTCTGCCAAGACGCAATGAAACACTGTCTAATCTTTAAAAAGCCTGCAAGAAATAAGTTTTAAATCCCATATTTGAGAATGACCCACACTGAATTAAGTCAAGCTTCACCATGACTTGTAACAGACTAATCTGTTTACACCAAGGGAATTTCCTGAGCCGAGGTCGCTGCAGTAAGCTTGCAAGAATTGATTCATTTGCACTTCAAGCGATCCGCAAGGGCTCTTAAACTGCTGCTCCAGCAGGGCATTATGGCAAGGCAAATTTATACCACGGCCCTTGCAGTCCCTCCTCTCTCCTTGACTCCCCAGGCACTTGGCCCTTCTCTCCGCCTATGCTTCTTCCACCCTGCAGTGAGCTTTTGTGAGGAGAAAGACCAGGGGAAAACTGACTTAAAACCCAACCAAACAACCAAATCAACAGTTTTATGCTTGTTTACACTGCTGAATCAGTTCACTGTAGGGGCAGAGGTAGGTGGGAGCACCAGGCAGGGCAGGATGGACATACCCAGACCAGGCAGAGCCAGGTCAGCTTAGGCTGTCCCTGAGCAGCTGTCAGATTCTCCTGCAGGGCAACAGCTCCAGCCTGTTCCTCCTGCACTGTCATCTTGAGATTTTAACTACTCCCAGAATCAGGGCAGAAAGAATCAGACACATAAACAAAAGGCCTTGTCCTGCTTGGACAGGCAGGTGGGTTATTTCTCCCAGAAGCCCACTCCTGTGAGGTATTCCACCTGCACAGCACTGCCACAGGCAGAGCCACACTGCAGCTAGTGGCTGTCACCTAAGCAGCACTGGGCAAGCAGGACATGCTTCTCTGGCTTGAAGGAGGGATAGAGATTGTAGGCAAATAAAAGTATCCTAGTCAGAAGTCAAATCCAAAGCTGCCCTGGCAGGAAAAAGCACTGGTATGCCCAATGCAAGTCCCACCAGGTACAAAAAACTTCCCTGCCAGGATACCAGCAAAGGACAGCAGCAAGGCAGGAGTGCTACTCACATTCACACATGCCAGCATGACATGCTGCCAGCTTTGTCTGGCCATCTTTTTGTTTCCAAAACAACTAGGACACAAAATCTTTAATTGCTGCTATTATTCTTCATTGGATTGGAGCAGATTTCTTATTTTAGAAAAATATCTGCCACACTGTCTTTTTATCACAGCACAAGAAAGGAGGCAGTTGTGGTACATACTGTATAGTCTGGTTTTTTAAAATTTTTTCCTGTTTGGGTCATGCATTAGCTATTCTTCTTCTCTGCTTTGGCACGTGTTACTAGCTCTAGACCCACATGAAACACTTATTCTCAGGGAAAGACCACCATTAAAGAAAAGGTCAGGAAGGGAGGAAAGGCACCTGCATGAATGCTTTTTTATTGAAATATAACACTCAGTTAAAAAGGACGAACACCATAATGAAAAAGTCATATCTGTCAGGTTAAAGGTTTGCAAGATGCAGACTGGATTTTGCATATTTTCTTCCAGACTTAGCACAGACACTAAAGAAAAAAAATAAGCTGAATGGGACAACAGCTGATTCATTATTCTAAACTCACACAAGACACCTGAAAAGACTAATATGAGTACAGTCAAGGTTGATGTAAGTGAAGCTTCTCCTCCCCAAATTCCAAAGCACTGGAGTTCAGTAATTGGATTTCTCTGTTGTACAGATGCAAGAGAAACATTTTTTTTTCAACAGATGACAAACACTGACAGTTTTATTTATTTATTTAGCTTTCAAAGCAGAGTCATTTTTAATGGATCTATAATTCAAAAGCTCTTTAATTAATTTTCCTCAAGCTTCCTAGAAAGACAGATTTGGCTTTCTGCATTGAAAAACAAGTCAGTCAAGTTCTAGGCAAAGAATCCCAACCCAACCTTTCAAAGTCAAAGCTATAAATGAAACAAAAATGGGATGTTATTAGGAACACTGGTTGAAATTTCACCGCATAAGCTACTTCCAGCATTACACAATCTTTAAGTTGCTCTTATTTTTCCTTCCTGCCTTCAATCCATTTTTGTTTGCTATAATAATAGTATAAAACCCGACAGAAATTCTTCCCTTATACTGCTTTTTGCCTCACCACATTATTGATTCTGCTTCCTGTGCTTTTTTTTTTTTACTTTACTTTCTTCTGACTCTGTTAATCAAGTGCTCCATATCCAGGAGGCAGCTACAGTGCCTCCAAGTACAGGACTGAAATCTGAGTGGAAGCAACAGTGGAACTGGAAAAAGTCCCTGAAGGGCTGGCAAGCTGACACTTTGTTCCTTCTGGACAGCAGTTTCACATCAAGCAGAAAACTCTAGGGATCTGTTTATTTATTTATTTTGGACAACAACTCTGGTGCTTAAATATATCTTGAACTCAGTGCTTCATAGAGAAAACGCCCTCCTCATTTCTCCATGGAATTAATCTCAAGTGTCTGGATAACAGCAACATAAAGTAGCCTACCTATGTTTTAGTACCAGGACACACAGGTTCTCCAGTCTGCATTTTTAACAAAATCACAATTTCAGAGCACAATGCTCCAGGAGAGTTTGCCCTCCTCCACTGCACCACAGCACTTCTCAGGTCCCAGTCCAGCCGAGGCATGCGCAAACACTGCTCTCCCCTGCTGCTTCTGCCAGAGATTATTCTCCTCAGAGAATAAACAACAGCAGAATGAAATGTATGTCCTTAACCTAGTGCATTGATTATGTGAGCTAAGCCACTGATGGAGATGTATCTGCACTTAAATCCTGACTGCAAGGGAGAGGGCTGAGGTATCGCTGTACAAGAGGGTGGTCTCTGCCATGGGACTAGGGCAGAAAGCTGGAAGGAGAGGCCACAAGAATTGCTAGCCTGCCAAGAATTCCTCCAAGCACAAGCCAGTTAGAGAGAAATGCTGGGACATCCAGGAGCTGGGGACATCAACCAGAGAGGTGCAAGAACATGGAACCAGAATTTCTGATGCAAGTACTGGACTGTGCTTTCTTCCACAGTTCAGCACAGGCACTTCATCAAGGACAGCTATATTTCTATATTTCCAAGCCTTCTTCAAACATCTTTTTTCTCTAGTATACTCTCTGGGATTTTTTACCAGGCCTAAATTCAGTAATTGTCACAAGAAAATTTGAAAGATTCCATACTGAATGTATACGTGACTAAAGCAGACATACAGCTTATATATCCAAAACTGCAGTAGGGCAAAGATTTGAACATCATTCATTAGACTTCAGTAAACTGATTTCTTCTCTCACAATTCATACCATAACCAGAATTCAAAGAATGTGAACAAACAAGTTTCCAAGATATTAGCAAGCACTTAGGTCTCAACTTATCTCTAAAAACTACAAAAGTGTCCGTACAAGTCATTTAAGAAGGGACTAGGTGTTCTCAAAAGACAAAAACATAGCTCATACCTTTAGGTCCATCAGTAATTGTAGCATATAACTTATGAACAAATTCATTCACAATGCTACATCAAGGAGTTTTCTTTATTAAAAAAAAGAAAAATGAGTGACACAAGCACTGGTATGGTGTGTATGATTAAATTCTGTACACTGTCAACAAATAAAATGAAGAAAACAAATGATCTTTTTATTGTATCTGACTAAATAATACACACTTGCAGAATTACTGCAATGAGCATTGCCTGCAAATTTCATGCTTTGAGTGAAATTTAATTAACTTGAACTAGTAAAAATCCCACAGGGTTACATTATTTGTAAGTGAGAAAATAGGAGCCATGTCTGCGTGACTAGGGATGGGAATTTGGCTAGCCTTGTTTAATTATGGTTCCTCTTGAAAGGCGCATAAATATTTATGTGAATTTGTGCACTGACATTTGTTGCTGGACTTGAACATTCAAAGTCACTACAGATAACTTCTAAATGTACCTTCTACACAGACATGGCTTTTCCTCTATGCACATCCTGTTGCTATAACTTGGCTTGTTTTCCTGACAAGCTAACCTGTAGGGATAGGCAGGAAAGGGAAGTAAAGCACTGTTCATTCCTAGGTGATTTATGAACCTATGCGTCCTTCCTTCTGCAGCAGAAAGTTGGCACACACACACAAAAAAAAGTGTGTTATGTCTGTGCCCTCACTGGAAGAAGCATCTGGGGGAAAAACAAATCCAACCCTGAATGCTGCCTGTCTTAAGTGCAACTCCTGAGAATGTCACTGCTCCTCTCATTTCCAACACTAGCCCATCCTGTTTTCAAGTGCTGCCAAGTGCTGGGACACAGATGAGGAACACGGCAACTAAAACTCAGTAAGCCTACAGTCTCAGCACAATGGGCTTTATATGTACAACTTCTTTCTGATACTCTCTGCAAAAAATTTAGCTTCCTGCTAGGAAAAATTAACAAGATTTAAAAACCAAAGTCACTTGGACATGGCCTGTGTGGATGCATGCACTTGTGTTACAGGAAGCTTTTGCCACCAGCCACCCTACACAACACAGAACATGAGCTTGGATCTATGTAGCAAGAAAAAGCTATTTAGCAGCTGTCTTACAGTAAGAGGGAAAAACCCCCAACAAACCAGCAGAGGGAACAGACACTTCACAATTTATTCTTGCAGTGAGGCTATAACACCACTTCAGCTGAGTCAAAGAGATGCAAGTGAAAGGCAACGTTTTTAATTTAACTATTTTAAACACTCACTTATAGTCTAAAGTCATTAGTTGTATGAGTAGCTGAGACAACACAAAAGAATTTGGAAGAGGAAAAGCCCCTCTCATTTCCTTTTAGTGGCAGCAAGCTTTCAGCTGTGCAACAGACTTATGAAACTATTTAACATTGCTCAGAATAAAAAAAAAAAACACCAATTAAAAAATCCCTAAAAGTGTAATTAAAGTTCCGAACAGCTACAAGTATTTTCATGACAGAAGGTAAGACTTTGCAGACTGAGCATACCCTGAGTTGGAGCTGGTCTGGAACAATTAAAAGACAGACACTTTAAATGGTAAAAATGCAAGATGTGTTCTGAACTGGGGAAACTGAAACTGTACTCTAATCTCATCTGACTGTCATCATCACAAGTGTAACAACTGCAGTGTTCCATCTTAATTGCATTCACAATTGACCAGTCATACAAAAAGTACCTCAAATAAAATTAATTCCTTAGGCTTTTTGTCACATTGACAATACACAAGATTTTCACCAACTGAAATGGAAAAATTGATTAAAATTATATTTGCTGCAATATCTGCATCAAGCAAACATCTTCTAATCTTCCAAGGAGCTTTAGAAAGAGCCTACTTTTATTCTCCTTTGGCATACTTGACCACTTGGAATAAATTAATTTCAAGTGGGCTGCCTTCAATGGTACACTTTTTCAAGTATTCAGGACAATATGTTAGCAATGCTTCAAAGGCACCTCTGCTCCAGAAGACAAGGTGTAGGGGTTAAAATAAGGAGGAGGGTCCATGCCCTAATGGCAGACATTGTGCCACAAAGGGCCTATACCCACTCTGACCATCAGAAAAGGGAAGGAAATTCAGCAGAAGTACTAAGGAAAAAGAGACAGAAAATTTTGAGTTGTGGTTTGAATATAGTGAGAGAAGCAACAAAGAACAGGAAGATTTATACTTATAAGGAGAGTACTGTAATTCCAATAACCTTTTCCACTCTTGCATAAATTGAGCCCCCAGGCACTCGATAAAAGGCATGCACAGCACTTTTTTTTGAGCAGCTGGAGAGCTCCTACTGCATACTATTTTTTTTAAACAGTTCTCCCACAAAGCTATTGAAAATTGTAGCAGTGCTGTTTCCAGAAAATCACATCCCAGCTCAATGACAGAACAGCCCGCGGTGGCTCTATAAACAAAGTGGTTCTGTATCATTTAACAATTAATGGTCACTTTAAGGTGAACCAGTTAAAATTTTTGGTTCAGTAGATCCCTCTGTGATCACTCCTACCAGATCTGCATCAAGTGACTCAGACAAAGGAAGGCTGGTTACATAAACAGAAGGTAGGTGGCTTAACAACCTTGATCTTATCACAGACCTGTCAGAGGAGAGAACTGCACGTTACTGCAGAGCTAACTCACATGTCAATGCACTGGAAAGGAATCAGATGTTTTCCACATCCTACAGTTTGGGAATGCTTTGCAGGGTTATTTATTGAGCCAGTTCAGGTTACACAGAACAGCTTTAGAGCTTGCTGTTTCCAGTGCTTCACCTGCCTTGCCAAGGCCATGCTTGCTACTGAAGAGTCACGAGAGGAAAATGAGGAATGAAATCAATTATAAACTTGGAATGCTTCAGTGTTGGAATCCAAGACATTCCTCTCCGTGCCCAAAACCCCAGACAGGGGTCTGGGCGTCCCTGGCAGGAAGCCAAAAAACACTTGGGGCTTTGATTTCAGCCCATGGGACAAATTACCAACCTTATATGAGGAGTCACAAGTCACAAAAGTTTAGACAACACAGTAGCAGTAGTTAGAGGGTGAAAGGAAAAAGTTGGGATTTGGTACAGGGGGGTCTAAAACCCTAAAATAGAGGGATTGGGATACCCTGTCCTTCTTCCTTCTTCTTCCTGACATCCATCTTTTAGGTGATGCTGGCATTTTTAGATTGGTTTAGAGTAGAAAGTCACTGTCTAACATAGGTGTTAGGGATTGGCACACAATTGTAAATATCTAATACGTAGTTCATAGTATAAAAGACAGCACCAGCCCCCTTGGGGGGCAGTGCACCTTGGACTGACCTGCTAGCCAGAGCTCGGTGGGTCAGACAGAAAATATTTTAGATAAGAAACAATAACCATCACTGAAAACACGAACAGAAGACTCCTGACTCCTTCTTAGACAACTAGGTTGGGAAAAGCGCCTTCCACCAACAGCTGGGGTCATCTCAGAGAGCAGAGAAGACCCCGACACTTCAGGATTTTAGAGCCTATACACTTTTGAAAACTAAAGGAGGAAAATAAAAAAAACATAAATCTCAGTCTTTCTATTAACACCTGACTAGAAGGAAAATTATTTTACAAATCTGACATCACTACAGCCCAACACTCAGAGCTGCTCCATTTTGGCACTTGCTCATTCTTCAGTCAGCAGCAAACTTTCTAGCACTCTGCTCTAGCTTTCCAGGACACACGTTTAAAAAAAAAAGTAAATCTTAAGAAGTCACATACAGCCTTTCAGATCACTGCCTGTGTAATTTGCAGGAGTAACAGGTTAGACTGACCTAGCTATAAATGAGAAAGATACATCACAGCTGGACATCCTAACTGGTCTGAAAGCCTTTGCCAAGTTTCCACAGGCTTTTGAAACACAACCTATGATTTTCAACAGTGTTTCTACCTTTTTTCTCCCAACAGTGAAAGAGAAGAAACATGCCCACTCATTCTGCTGCTATGCATTGGAGGGACACCCCTGCTTCCTTGCTCCAACCTTAGATGTCGTCTTCTTTCCAGCAAAGCTATTTCCAGAGCTTATTTACCAGTTCATTCAAGTCTAGACTTTCTAATTTTGCAGCATAATCTGTAGCTCAGTCACCCATGAAACTGCTGAACAGTCTGCAATTGTGTGCAAATCCACACCGTGGCTTGTGCTGCCTGAGCTCAGGTACAGTCATTAGCAACAGCATACAGCACTTTAATGGGAAGCTCTTTAAACCTGCCAGGAGCATTTGCCTGAAAAAATATCTCTTCCCTTCCTCTCCTTCCCCTTAAATAGTTTAATTAATACCAAATACTTTCGCTCCAGAAAGTGACAAAGCAGGGATCTTGATGGTGAAACAGATACAGCATAGGACATAAACAGCTGGAAGGGGAGGCTTTTTTCCCTTCATTCCTTTAATGGCCCTGCCCAGTGTGAGCCCCCATTCCCAGGCACTGTGCCCAGTAGATCTCCCAGAGGAAGCAGAGGACAAGATCAGAGGGCACAATCCACTGACAACGGCAGACTTGGTGGTCTCCGGAGGGAAGGTGGATGCCTTGCCTGGCAGAGGGCTCAGGCAGGTGCTGGCACCAGCCTGACTTGGGCAGCAGCATGTGAGAAGAGAGGGGTGAAGGGGGAACTCCTGCCCTCAGCCATGACAGCTCTGGTGTCAGCTGATGGCAATGAGCCCTAAGGAAGGGAGCTGTGCTGAGCCAGCCACAGCATCTGCCCTTCCCCACAAGCACCCAGGAAAAGGCTGCTTTGCGGTCAGGGCCAAGGCAATGACCCAGTGAGACAAAAGTGACCCAGTGCAACACCCTCCCCACCCTAAAAGTAATCAGATTTGCTCTCTCCCGTGACTTCCACATTTGCTGAGTGTACTGGGTCCCACGTGAGTTGCAGCAGCAAGCAGAGCTATCTGCAGTAAGGCTGGCATGCCTCGCCTGCAGCTGCAAATCCACAGATGCCAGCAGAGGCATTACTCAGGCACCCGTGACCCTGCTCAGGGTCCCCACACCTCTTCCTCTCCCTCTCAGCCTGTACAAAGGACAATTCCTCTCAGGGCCATCTCAGGGCTTTCCCCCCAATGGCTAAACTCAAACCTCCTGTCCTTCAGCTGGGCAGCAGGCAGTGGCCCCATGCATCCATCTGTGCTAACAGGGCCAGAATGCCCATCCTTCCTCTCTGGAAGTGCACACAGCAACAAATACCAAACAGAAGGCACCCTGAGAAAAAACCCCAGCTTTTCCCTTGCCTTCTCTTAACCTGTCTTCCTCCTGTCCCCAGTCTATATTCTCTTCTATGTTTATCTGCTGGGCAGGCCATACATGCCCTTCCAGCCACCATGGCCAGAGCACTCCTCTTCATCCCTTCACCATTTCTCTCTCCAGGAGATTTTGCCACTAGTCCCAGCACCCTCCTCCAACAAGAGGTGGCCCATTACTGCAGAAATCTGCTAAGAAAGGGTTGTAGGGGACCCACCAGCATAGCACCAGCTCTGTGCATCACATTGCTGCTGAGTGTGGCATATTGGGAGACACTGTGCCCTCCTGGGAAGAGCTTCCTGAGGATTCTTGTTGGTCCCTGACCATACAAGATATGTGCTAACTGCTGAGAAGCACAGGAACCCACTGAAGATTGGTAGGAAAACCTGTTTCCAGGCAGGAAAACACTACTGGAAGAGAGTAAATGCTCTTCCTTTTCCACATCAGCATGAAAAAAAAGCATTTCAAAGCTGCATGTGTTTGCTTAGTGGCATAGGATCTGCTGCATTTCATTCTCCTGCATGATGCAAGGACCCACAGCTGCCAGGAGGGGAAAATCCTGGGCTCATTGCTCCTCTGATTCCCTCCCTCACAGCAAGCACCATCACCTGCACAAAGCCTGTCTCTGCTTGCAGCATCACTAAAAATTTCACCTGAAACGCCTCTTCCAACAAAACTACAGCAACTGCAGGAAAAATTTTCAGTTTAGCAAATCAACATCCCAAGGTGGTTCCTACAGATAAGCCCTGAGCAGCTCCAGGCAAGAAGAGGCTGTACTTGGAGGCCACAAGAAGCAAGCTCAGCTCAGCACAGCACTGAGGAAAGCCTGCAGAGGAGCACAGCAGCTCCGTGCTGTCCCTCCATGGAAGGCAGGGCTCATCCCTGGCACACTCTGCACCTTGGGGCACAGAAAAAAGCTCAGAAACAAAGCTCAGAAAACAGCACTAGGCTATGAAGAAGAGTGTGGTTTGGATGGTGAAGGCAACTCAGTCTTGGCAGCTCTGTGTTTTAAAGACAGCGCTTTGGTGCTCTTCTCACTCCCAAAGCATCCTGAACTGTTATTTACAATTTCCCCCAGGCAGGCCATAAATCCAAGCACAACTAGCAAGCTCAATGCAGTGTAAAAGGATCCCAGAGGCAGACTAATTATCTTTGCAGGCTATGCAAGCCTATGCAGTTTTCTTCTGCACAGTAGCTTTGGAAATTTTGGCTAATGGCTGCCACTAACAGGTCAAACTTTCCACTTTCTATTGTTCTGTTCAGAGCAGCCAGCTGGGAGTTCAGGGGCAACAAATCTCCAGGGGAAGAGATCAAGGCCATTAAGGGAAAGGGAAGAGAAGCTGTGAATCATAAGAGTACTCCACACACTTTTCTGAATCCAGCAGAAAAGACAGTAAGTAAAGACTGAGAGGAAGCCTAGCAAATTATATGAGGACTAAAACCAAAACTACCACCAAACAGAAAACCCTACAACTCCCATTCTCTTGAGACTTTAGGGAATACTTCTCTCCAAGTACTCTATACCAAGGTGACAACTTCTCTTTTGTTTAAATTATTTAATTTAAGTGAGTGAAAACTCACTCCCCTCATCTCTTAAGACAGAAGGTCAGAAGATTTATCAGAGGCACAGGTGCTGCATCTTTCACATTTTCTCACCTCCACAGAAGTGTGCTGATGTTCAGCCTGCAGCTAATTTCACACAGATCTCTCCTATCACCTGCTAGCTCTGTTTAGGCATTGTCTATCCAGACAGCAGCAGTTATAGCAAACACCTGAATTTTTGAGGGGGTGGGGATAAAATATCAGACTCAAATTATTGCTCTGGACCAAGTAGTGCATGAAGCAACCAGAATATGCAATTTTCTGAATAAAAGCCTGGGCTGACAAGCTATTGTCTGGTCTAAAGCATCACAAACATTCTTTCACTCCAATCATAAAAATGTCCAGAATCAAATGTCTACTTAGTTGGCATTTCCCCATTATAATCATCAGTTGCAATCTCTTAAAAAGTCGAAAAAACTCCTCATCAAGTAAGAAAAACTAACATGCTGCAACTGGGCTGTGAAAAATCCTGACAAGCCTATTATCCAGCTGAACATCACACTGGTAATCGCTGAAGCCCCCTCCCATGGGAGCCACACAGGTTAAATTACTTCCCAATAAAAGTGTAATGTCTTCAGTGGTAGTTTCAATTTTTTTATAAGATTCTTACTAGAGATTACATGAGCAAAGGCAAGAGAATTAAAAAATCATGTATCTTGGGTACCATGTCAGGTATAACAACAAAGTGCAATACAGAACAAACTCTTGTCTGTTGCATTCAGGCCTCTCTCCCCATGGGACAGACCAAAAATAAAACAAAAACTGTGAAACTTAATACTACAAAATACTCTGTGCAAAGTAAGGATACTGTGCTAAATCTTGATGGGTTAGATACCATCCAAATAGGAAGTAAATAAAATTTTATGAAGATCTGTACAGCAACTTCCAGGATATAATTCGATAATACTTTTCCAGAGCCATAATAAAGAGGAGAAAATTTTGTGTTTTCTTTGGTTGGTGTGGTGCTACCTGTTAATTACAAACAGCCAAGGAAGCAGAAGATGCTCTCTGGAACATATCCAAGGGACACAGATTGGGCTGGTGGCATCGTGGATGCACCCTTCAAAGGCAAGGCCTCCAGAAGGGGCTTTCAAGTGTTCTGGCCCCAAGTTTATCAGACAGCCCAGATGGGAGCATGTAGGTATTTCTTATGAGCTTTCCCCCAAGTTTCACTCAGATTTCTTTTTCCCCCTTCATGAAACAGACAAAAACAACAACACCCAAACAAAAACCCAAAATTACCCAACCAAAAAATAAAAAGGAGTTGATAAAAGTACTTCAGGGTCTTCTAATATATTTTTGCTGTAACTTTACAATCCTGAGGCAGGGACACAGGATATTTCTGCAAGTAATAGAGGAAGTTCTGAACAAGTGCCAGAGCACAAACTGCTAGAGGCAGCCAAAGTGGTCAGTCTCCCACTGAGCTCAATATTGCAGGGTGAAATTTACTCCCATTACGCATTATGACTATGACCCAGGTAACTTCTAGGTTTAAAAAACAACAGACAAACCCAAACCACCTTATAACTTTTAAAATGAACTCTGAGACAGCTTCCCAGACTGCTTTGTAGTAACCTAAAGAGACAGCTGCAAAATTCTCCTTACCAAAATTTGGGCTAAAGCTTTTGTAATCAATATGATTCTGGTTTGATGTGTTTGAACAAAAGCAGGAAGCCAGAGAACAGCAAACCACGAACTCGATAAAAACCCATTTGTATGGGCGATGAAGGGATACTCACGCAGCGCGTACAGGGAGAGGACTATTCCAGCCAGGCAAAATCCCTCGAAAAACCTGAGTGTGCTGAACATGGTCACATTCACTGAGAGTGCCACAGTCAGTCCAAATATCAAAATGAATATGACAGAGAAGAGCAGTATAGGCCGTCGACCAACCCTAAAAAATAAGGAATTATGGAGAAATAGTGTTAAAAGCCAGGATGGACATAATGCTGGATCATTAAAACTGGCAAAGAGGGGAACAAGTCAGGCAATCCCTTCCAAATATTGCCACCCATTTTTAATGTTTGTTCCATTCTTCTTTTTTTTTCCCCTACTAAATCTCAGATTTCTCTGCCAGCTTTGCATTGGCAAGTCCATCTCAGAAAGGATTAAGCAGCACATTGTATTGGTGCTTGATTTAACCAGCATTTTCAAAACAACGAAGATAAACAAGGAAGCATCTAGGAACTACTGTAAGGCCATAAATAAGTCCTTTGGAGATGAAAATCAACTTCTCAGAGTGTTCTGTAGTAGCACAGAAGGATATATGGTATTATATACTGCATGGCATATTTTTAGCTGCAGAGGCCTCCTCTTCCCAAGAGACATGGGCTTTTCAGTCTCATCTACAAGAGCAGCCAGCTCAGGAAACTGCTTTTCTTGGTCTCATTTGTCGAGGAGAAGCCTAATAAACATGGACTGAACACAAAACAGGGCTCAGGTCACTTCACTGAGCCTTAGAGAGTCGATAATAACACTCTCTGGAAAATTGTGAGCTCTAAGTCCCTCCACTTTGTATCCCCATAGCTGTTGGAGAGACTCACAAAACCAGCCTGACTGGAGGGTAGGGTGAGGAATAAACCACTTCAAAAACCATTACAGGCAACAGGGGCAGAGGACTTGCAGCCCTCCTTTGCAGCTGCAGCCTGTAGTTGCATGCAGTATAAGGAGGAAGAGTTACACTACCACTGATGTGGGGGAAGCCACTGCAGTTTGGCTCTTTCATGTCCAAGGAACATGATATTTTTACCATTTTTTATTCATATGTTTAGTGTTTATAATTGCCTTTTCTCTCCCCTCTTTCTGTGCAAGGAGAATGATATGAAGCACCAGAGCACATGGCTATTTTTAAGCAAGAATTGGATCATTATGTGGAGATTTCCAAAATTTTTCAACTTGTCAACTCCCACAAGTTTTCCAGTGGAACTGAGGATCCCTTTTAGTCAGCTCCATATGCCATTTTCACAAAGAATACATGAACTTGCTTTTCGTAGGCAGCTTTCACAGACCCATTCAAAGCAGACTGTCAGCTGCAAGCCAGCCATCAGGTTGAATGTCAGCACAATAAAGAGCATTTAAATCTCACAACTTAGTCCAGTTTCACATGCTGTAGCATTTCTATTCAATTATTTCAGCAGATTGTCACCAGCAGTTATAAAATACATTATACATATGCATTCACAATTAGAACTTTGGATTTTGCAGTACTTAAAATAAAATAGGGAGTGAAGGGCTGAAGAAGAGACATCATTATAATTTTTTGCATTTTTGGGAACTGGAAGAGTGCACCAGTCAACATTCAAGCTTTTTCAAAGTCACACCTAAGAAAGTGTTGTCAAGGCTCCTCGCATGAAAACAAGTTTATTATTATTTTCAGCCATAGTATCACCTGTGAGGCCCCTCAAAGATTTAAGTTGTTGGCATTAGCCATTCAAAGCTTTTAAAACAGATCCAAAATGCAAGCTGAAGAAAGCAAGGTCAAAGCAGGCTGCTCTCCATCAGGGTGCAAGCACAGCACCCTGGAAGATGAGCTGCAGTGGGGCTGAGGGTGGGAACACTATCACTGGCTCTGTGATGCACAACAGACTGGGGACACGCTGGACATGGGGAGTGACTGCTGTCTGTGCTTCAGGTTTTGTATTTCTGGAACATAGCACTTGGGCAGGGAGGGGAAATACCTCATGTAAAACCTTTCTGAATACAGAAAAAAAAAAAAAAGCCCATGAACTTTGTGTTATCAGCTATCTGCACGGACTTTTGCAGCCCCATTTTTGTTATGCCAAGCTGTAATTCATACCAATTAGTATTTGTGGAAGTGTTTTGCAGATGAAAGGCATTATGCAAACACTCAGAATTAGGAACTTAATTCTCATCACAAGCCTGACCTGCCATTCCCTGATGTTGATTGAAAAAGACCTCATGCTTAGCATACTTCAGTTCCCTTCCTCCCCTCCTCCTACCCACTGTACTCAAGGTTACTCATCATTAGGACACAGAATTTCTTCTACCATTACACAAGTTACACAAATGAATGGTTGCTGCTAATGAAAAAAATCAGGAAATTCAAGACCCTCCTGAGCCCGTAAAAACCAACTGAGGCTAGAAAAGCCCTCTGGTAAGAGGCATTTCCTCACAAGCACAAAACTAGTCATCTTCTTCACCAAGGCACGCAGCACACTTCTCAAAAAACCAAAGCTCCAGGGCAGCTATATATTTGGTGATCCAGCAGTGTTTTGACAGGATGGTGTCTTACAGCATAAAAAAAAAAAAAAGCCTTTTTCATGCAGACAGAATTATCTGTCTAACAGTACATGGAAATGCTTGTGAGAAATTAAACCATACACAATTTCCCTGGTAAAACAGCCCCAGGATGCTATCTGCTGCCATCCAAACTGTTCCAGAGAGAGATTACTGTATCACNTGATCAAGGCAGTGTTTTGACAGGATGGTGTCTTCAGCATAAAAAAAAAAAAAAAGCCTTTTTCATGCAGACAGAATTATCTGTCTAACAGTACATGGAAATGCTTGTGAGAAATTAAACCATACACAATTTCCCTGGTAAAACAGCCCCAGGATGCTATCTGCTGCCATCCAAACTGTTCCAGAGAGAGATTACTGTATCACGGAAGTCTCAACCTACGCCGCATGCTGCTATCTAGATCAAATGCTAAATGCTGCCTGCACAGGTAAATAACCAGGGATACAAGCAACCCCAGGCTTTTGAAGAATCTGCAGCCCCCACTCAGTATGATAAGCAAATACATCAAAAAGATATTCCAAATGTCAGAGTTGCACTGCAGGAGGAGAGTGAATGGTGAGGACAAGACCTGTTTTTCCCATATTCCTATGCATGTACCTTGCCACCCTGAGATAACCAAGCTTTGCTCTCACAGCTGATCAAATTGCTCTTCCCATGCCATTCTTTGCAGGATCTCTCTTGCCTTTGGGACTGGAACTACTCAAAGGCTCCAACAAACATCAAAGCAGGTGCAAAGCAGGGGCACTACAGGGCAGTGAGAGGTACAGACCTACTGTCTTGGTGCTACATGAACACCATGCTCCAGGAGGAAACTTTCCACCCAAACCTCAACAGGCTCTGTCCAGAGCAGGAGAATTGCCAGCATCACTCTCTGCCTGTGGAACAAGTAACTTATTCAGGCATTGGACACAGCTGGTCTTCCCACAGCTGAGCATGTTTGCAGACCTTCCTCCTATAGATTTTCCACACAGAGCTGTCCCAGTGTGCACACCTACTGTGTTTTGAACACTGAGCACTCAGTTTACTTAGCAAATTGCCTTAATACACTCTATGCCTTGGCCTCATTCAGCTTTAAAAGCTTCTTTCAAAGAGGAAAAGCAAAGCCTCTAATGGCACAAAAACCCCAAAACATCTTCTAATTATCTGAACTGGAGAGTGGTATATAAGTGAAATGAAAACAGATTTTGAATTTTTATAACACTTTTTATGCATTACTCTGTTTAATCTCCCTGGCTCTTGCTTGGGACTGATACCCTCTTTCCTTAATTTTCTCCTTCTACCAGGTACAATCTGTGCAACCCTTTCGTATCCATTTCTTTACACAACCCCACACCTTAGCAGAAATTCAAGCTGTGATTAAATAGCAAAGTAAATTCCATTTAGGTCTTCTTTTACCAGCCCCAAATGCTACTGCTAAACAGTAAAAAAACTATTGAGCACAGGAGTCCTGCTGTGTCAGGTGCATCAGCTGGCAATGTGGACCAAACAGGAGTATGAGGACCAGCTTTGGTGGCAGCAAACCCTGTCCATTCTAGTCATCCACACAAGGGTCACTGTTCCCTCCAGCCACCAAGTTACCCTTTTTCTCCTTTGCACCACAGCTGGAAACCAATTCTCCTAAAATCACTAGACATTTCCAGATATTTGAAAATCAGGGTAATTTTATGCTGCATTAGCTCAGCTAAGCAGCTTGCAGAGGGGTCCAACAAGCTCATGTGGCAGCACAAAGTACACACTGGGGACAGAAATGGATGGAAGCACAGGATGCTCCTTTTGGTGGCAGAGAGCTATTAAATCTGCTTACTGCAGTTCTCTCTCCAAGTCAGTGCCTTAGGCAACAAGTTGTTCACTTATTTGTGGCTTATTTGTCAATTATAGCAACACTTTCCTAACTTGGTAATAAGTCTGCTTTCTCTTCATTGATTCCATTTTAGGAAAGCCAAGCAAGATCCCTCATTCATTTCCCCTCTATACTTTCTATGGGTTCTTAGAGCCCCATTTTACTGTGGTATTTTAATCAAATTCAACTGTATTTCATGCATGTTCCCTACTTCACTGAAAAGTCATGATCTGTCTCTTGCCCAAAAATTTTCAGTGACTATTCAGGAATTAAGATGCAATTTTGCTGGGAATGCTTAATCCAAATTACTGCAGTGCTGCAGGGGGCCTTCTCTCTCCCAGCTGGCTGGTGAGTTGCTGAGGTTTTATAAGATTTCCCTAAAAGGCAACTCTTCTTTTCCTGTTTTAATGAATGGCAAAAGAGTTAACATGGGGCCATTAAAAGCACTGACACTGGCAACTGTGCTGGAAGGCACTGAAGTGACTGGGACAGCACTGTAGAGCTATTGTCCTCCAGATGGTTCAAGTTTCCACTGAAATCACTTGAGTCATCTATGTCATTTTCCCCCTCTTCTGCAGTACAAGACCACCTTTTTAAATTAAAGCTGAATCCTCAGCATCATTGGGGTATCCAATAATGTTTTAACTGCCTCAATTCAAGGAATAGTGATCTACTCTTTTTAAGTTTAATACCCCAATACCAGCAGCACATAAGTCAGCGTTAAATCCTTAACACTACATCACAATGTATGCCTAACAAGAACTTTAAAAAAAAGAACAATTGAAAGGTTTGCAAAAAATGGCCTTCAGCTCACCAAAAGGTACTTTGTAAGCACAGGGTTGACACTACATTAGTCATGTATTCAGTGAAATCACTGCTGCTTCCAATTTCTTTTGGAAAGCAAAAGAAAAATTTGGTCCTCTCGCTTAGTTAAGAAAACAAAAAACCAACCCAAAACTAAAGACTTTGCTTGTATAATTAGAAAATACTTAATTCTATACTAGCTTTACAGCTGCAATAAATTGTGTCAGTGGGAAACAAGTAAGCCAAATATCAAATAGTTTGTACTACTTAGCTTGATATAAATTACTCAGGAACAATTAACACACTTTTACACTGTTTGTCCATCATTATTCTTTCAGAACCTTAAAAATCATTATGCAAAGATTCCTAATGAATATAAAGTAGAAGACAATCAAAATAATATTTAATATTGTTACTTATTTATAGTTACATTGCATTAAAAGATTTTTCACTTACCAGTCGGCTATACATCCTGTTATCAAGTGGCCGAAGATTAATCCTACAAGCAGGGAGAATTTAGCAATGTGAACTTTCCAGGCAGAATCACAAACAAGATCCCACTGAAAGAGAAAAGGAGATAGATAAATTTAAATAAATGAATATCTCAGATGTGTTTAAACATACTAATATGGTGTAGAGTTCCTTCCAATGATCAATAGTGGCACAAGTGCAAGGAAATGGCAGAGGAAAGCTTTCCCCCTCAAGTCTGACCCCAGACCCCAAGAAGCAACACAAACACTCATTTACCTCAGTGAGTTTGATCAGATCCTTAATTATAAGACAATATCCAGCACTTAAGGGTCCCCCCCTCTAGGCCACAGGAGGTTAGCCTAAAGGGAACTCTCCATCAGGCACTGGCAGTACCACTGGTGCTGCTGGAGCATCTCACCATCCCAGCCCCAGACACCTATTACCAGAGCCCCAAGAAGGCCACCAGCAGCAAGCCTGACAATTTAAGAGCAAGTGCTCCAATTAATCTCCTCAGGGCTGCTTGGAAACATGGGGAAAAGCAGCTCCTTTGCCACAGACCCCAAAGGCCATTTGCTCCAGGCTCTCACAGTGTCAAGATGCTTTCGCTTTCAGAAAAGTATCTTGATTTCTCTAGGTGGTAGAAGGGAGATGAAGACTGAATAAAGACACAGCTTGTCAGGACAAGTCCTGCCATGGAGCCTGACAGAAAAAAAGCTGGAAAAAGCTGCAGTGCAGCCACGCAACTTCTTGGGACAGCAGCCCCACAGTGACTTTTTCACAGCTCAGAGACCAGACAGGATCTGAACCTCCACAATAAAGCTATGCTAATACTGAAATTAACCTTTCTGTCCAAAGAAAGGGAAAATGGACCATTTCAGGCAACCTGTCACTAGGGCACTGCCTTATTCCCAGGAGAAAGATAAGAACAACATGGTTTCTAGTGAGGCTTCCCTAAACTCCAAGCCATTTTCCTCTGAGGCAGAGGAAACCAGAAGAACCAGACTGCATTCCTGGCTTTAGCCCAACATCCTCATTGCCCCCAGACATGAAACGTAATCTTTCTTATGTGTAAAGTGTGGATACTCTTATACCCTTGAATAAATGTAAGAGGATATGTTTGCCCGTGGTTTGTGAAGTGTTCAAATATTGATGGTAATGGCAGCCACACACTTTTCATGACAAGTAAGTACAGCTAACTTTGGAGAGTCAGATACTCCAGAACTGAAACTTTGCAGAATAAATGGCTGTTTGTGTGTAATGTAATAGTAGCAGCCCTTCTGACACCAGTAACTGAGGTTTTATAGCCAAAAACACAAAGTAAAAGCATGCAATTTATTTTTAAAAGTCAGATGCAACTTCAAAAAAAAAACCTTCCCTCAGAGAGAGTTCAATTAGGTGCACTACACTTTTAAGCATTTCCATGACGCAGAGCCCTTCCACAAACAAAGCAAGACTCAGCCCTCTGGTCCAACACCACAGATGTCCTCTCTACAATGTACATCTCACCAAGAGGTATAGCAATTTTGTGGCTGAAAGAAATGTGCCAGCAATCAGGCTCAGCTTTTTGTTTAAGTTAAATGTATGTAATTTTGAGTTTCCCACTGTACTGATTTGTAGAAGTTGGGACATACATGTCTCATCTTCCATCCTACAGACTAGAGGCACTAAAGAACCATAAGCAAGTAGTATGAGGAAGGATTCTTTCCACCAAACAGTTACGAATAATTTGCAGCAAAGAACTCAGCAAGGCACTGTGGATTGCTCTCCAAAAGAGTGGACTTTTCAGAAGCAAGTAGAGGAAATGCAATTACGAATACTAGCAATTCTAGAACCAATCTCCAGCTAGCAAACAAAAATATCTGCTCAGACAAGCTACAAACAAAACAAAATTCAGAAGACACATCTGATGTAGAAGCAGGCTTTAAAATTCTCCTGATTCATTTTCACAATCCAGAAGGTGTATATGCTGCTTAAAACTGAGAAATCTTTTTTTTGTTGTTGATAAAAAATTAAGTTTATTAAAAATATTCATATTTATACAAGAACAGATTTAAAAATTCAATCATTCCTTTTTATATTAATTGATGTCAGAGGAACAGTAGTGTCCTCCAAGTGCAAAAAGAAGAAGGAGATATCCTGGTGCCTTTCCATTTTCACAGCTTGCTGTTGCTAGCCAGCGATAGCCGGCCTCACGCGAGCCCCCGGCAGGGAATGCGCAGTACCAGATTACACGCAGGCAAAGGCCCGTGGCTGGAGGAGCCAAAATCTCATGAAGGGCTGTTGTGAAATTTCAGTCCAGGACAACAGATGTCAAACCCCTCTGGCACACTGGCACAGAGAGCAAGAGTTTAAAAGCAGGAGAAAAGTCAGTCTATCAGCTTGTCCTTCAGTGGTGCCCAAAACACACCCACTCCTCTCGATAACTTATCTTCAAGTCATCCTTTGTTTGTTTGTTTTTGAGGCTATTGTCCAACTCCCCAGCTGCTCTGAAAACAAAAACATCTATTTCCTTGCAAACCCTGCATCTGGCCCTTTCCTGCCCTCTGTTAAGCCTCACTGCAGGCCAGCAGAAATTGGAGCTGATCCTCCAAGCCCACATGGGTGGACTCTTGACAGACCCTGCCATCAGGCAGCCCCTGACCTTCCCAAAATATGTCCCTCTGCAAAACCCTCCAAATTTGTAAATACACAAATAGTGAAATATACCAACAGTTGCTTTAACACACAATTCTGGAGAATCTGCCATAACCCCAAAGTACTAGCTTAGTATTAAGAGCTGAGTTATATCCTGGTTTCTCCTCTGGTAGCTGTCACAAACCAGAGAGAGGTCACCAAGAAGCAGTTACCCAAAATAAATTTGGCAGGACAGTTGTAGGTGCCACCAGGGCATTCAACTTGCAAAGGGAGACGAGAATAAGGAGAAAGAAGAAAAATGGATGCTGGAGTCAAGAGCAGCCTCAGGTAAAGATGACATTAATAGGACAAAATACATATTTAATAGCAAGCGTATCATTCCCACATATCTTAACACAGCAGCAGAGCAAACCAGCAAAGCTTTGTCATGCTGAAAGCACAGAGATTTTGCTGGAGACCTGTGTTCCCCCTTCCATTCCCCATGGAAAATCCTCATCTTTGAAGGGCTAGAAATAAAGCGGGAACCTTTAAACAACATCAGTGCTGCCTCTCCCCTTACACACACCTGGGCCCAGCAGAGCAGAACAGAGCTGACATGTGCCCACATGGCACAGCTGTGCCCAGAGTCATGGCAGGTCCTGCTCCAAGCACCAGTAGTTTCATCCTGCAAAGCTGACACTCAGATTTGCTCCAAGGAGAAAGGAGTGACAAGTTCCCATGCAGAACAAAACACTGGGGTGGGCAGAGCTGATGACAGTTCAAGTGACACTCCAAGTAAATCTGCACTGGGAGATTGTTTTGGCTGGAGACTGGACAGTAATCCTCTACCACATCTTGCAAAGGGTAGATTAATCTGTTACAAACAGGGAAACCATTAAATCCTATAACTGCTCTGGCTGAATCCCCTGGTATCCCACTTGGGAGCTGACAGTGTCAAGCCTGAAGAAAGAATGCTTCTAACCTTTCCCCGGGATTTCTCTGCGTGCCCCTGGGTTTTGTATGTCTTTCTGCCCTCCATCCATTCTCCCAATTCAAGAAAGAGATCAGATAAAGTGATTTGCTAAACAAAAAGAACTGCATTGTTATGCCAAAACAAAAATAGCTATATTTAAAATATGTTGGTGGGAAAAAACATAATGCAATGTTATTAAAAATTAAGACCATAATTTTGCTCATTAAAGAGCAAAAGCTTCTTTTTCATGGCAGTACAACAACATAGAGAATTTGCTACCTATACAGATGTGCAATGTACTGCAAGTGTTTTTTTCATGTTGTGACAGGATATTTTGGTCAAAGCTGAAGGAGTCACACCTTCAGGAGCCTAATATTTAACTGGTATCAGTGAGTCACTACCATGCTGTGACTCACTATAATTCATGGCAAGATGGAGGACTATTTAAACCATGGGATTCTTGGGAAGACACCTGGCAAAAGGTAGCACACCCAAATAGTAACCCTTATGTAACTTCTTTACAAAGGGTGAAAATCTGGACTGGGCTCACGTAGTGCATCAGTATTTGCACTGCCGTAAGTTATAAAAGTAAAGTCTGCTGCATGTTTGTAACTACAAACACAAGCTGTCTGAATTAAGGGCTCTTGTCTCAAAAGCCCTTGTGCTCCAGTGGCCATAATGCTGTCTGTGCTACCTAAGCACACTGAATACCCACTGCTAAAAGGTAGGATGCCTGTTGAGGGTTTGGCTGGTTCTACCTTCACCACCTTATCACGAGATATGCAAGGCGGACCCTTCTGTCCTAAAAAGGATCAATGAGAAAGCAGGAGAGATTTTCTGGTACAACACTAACCCAGAGTCTGGCTCAAAAAGCCCACAAGAGGGGCACTGGACACACACCCCCTCCTCCCACACTGTGGGATCCCAGTCTGCTTACAAAGCTTGATTACCAGATTGCTGCTGAAAGAAAGCACCCCCTTACCCAAACAGTCTGCAGGTGGATTGTAGCCCTGCTGAGGCTGCTCTCTGCAGTGGTTTCAACAAGAAGACACCAGAGGACCACCAGAGCTGCTGCCTTGGATGGCCCTAAGCCAGGGATGAAGCTGCAGCCTTGGTCCTTCCCCAGCCAGGCAGGACAGGGCTGTTGTGTCAGCCTTCACATCTCCATCTTGATGCCTCACAAGCCACCTATGACCTCCCAATCCCTTGAGTGAAGGTCCCATATGGGAAGCCCTAACCTCTATGTATCATATATGCCACAGCAGCATCAAACCCTGCCTGGGGAAAAGCCACCAGCTTGCCTGCTCATTCGGGAACCATTTTAGGATAAATAAATGAAAATAAGAATCGATTCTCCATCACTGAGGTATGCTGGGTCTCATCTTCCTTTGCTCCTCTCCTTCCTGTTCCATCTTTTTATAACCAAACTCTGTCAACTTACCCTATACAGAACAAGAATCCATCTTCTATACAAACACCTTATCTAGTGAGACTTTAAATATGTGATGCCTTCATATTATCTTAGAGTGGTTTTTTTTCCTAAAAAAACCCAGCAACCTGAATGAACGTTATTTAAAAAAAAAAAAAA